>JACGCM010001410.1:0-520453 GCA_014058105.1 Kingdonia uniflora | reverse complement strand
TTCCAATACAAAATATATAGCAGTTAATATGTCCTTTGATAACTGTCCAACAGTTTCCAAAAAATAATATCAAAATAATTAGTATATTATACTTCGAATAAGTAATATAGTTTAACAATATTCAATACATACATAGTTAAACAAAATAACAATAAAATTTCTAATAAACCAGTAGTCATAGCCTAATTGGGACGACCTCTTTTCGTTTGGCGGGCGCGTCTGCTACATGCGAGACTCTCGCCATAGGTACATTGCACAACCGGCTCTGTCTGGTAGGAAATAGACATCTCAGATAGTCTATCGGAGGTCTCTCGGATGATCTCATCCCTCCGCCTCAGCTGTTCCTCTAACTCGGTCGTGCGATCAACGTATTGACTCGAGTCTTCATATGCCGAATACCGTAATCTTTGGTTTTGATGCCGCAACTCATCCGTACTATACGCAGGTGGACACGGGTATAGTACCTGCATCACCGTTGGGTTGGGAAACTTGTGGAGTAAGATTGGGTATGCCTTGGGTAAAACTTCAAACACAAGTGTTTATGCCTTTTAACACTTAGAAACACATACAAGTAACACTATAACAAAAACACAAGTGTTTAGCCTTTTAGCTTATCGGGTGATGCCGCGCGGTTCTGAACTGCGCGGCTACATATTTAAAAAATAGTAATACATGTCAGATTTTAATTGGATGTTAGTTAAGCGCGGTTTAGAACTACGTTGGGTTTGAATGGCTGAGATTTGCCCATGTGAATACACCTGAGACGTCTATTTTACCGCGCGGTTCAGAAGTGCACTGAGTTGAATTCACCCTGGGGTGGATTGAGTTGGATGGATTCACCTCAATATTCATCCAATCTACCCTCTCTTGACTGCTGTGGATGCTCTGATGGTGTGAGCGTGAGCGTGAGCGTTGGGTTTGAATCTTGGGTCGTGCATTGCTGCATAAGCTCACTGAGATCATGCTGTGTGGGTGATTCTCGTTGGCCTGTCATATCTGCGAATGGAGTATTAGGGTTTTAACGTGGCTGCATTGGGAGCAAAGAAAAGGGGTGGGGTAGGTGGGGTCGGTTAAGAGAGTGATGGTGAGAAGGAGGGAGGCAAGCCGTAGAGAGAGAGACGGAGATGGGGGAGGAAAGGGCGAGGAGAGAGGGAGTACAGATATGTACTTTCAATCAATTCAATGCCAGGTAGCATTTGAATACACTGATATGAGTTCTAAATAACAGTGACAAGGTTTTCCAATATCTCAACTTTATTTAAGCGTCGGTAAGACGTACACATGGACTCAATTCAATGACTCAGACTTCCAAATCTACAAACGTATCAATTGGTACGGCAGACGTGTTTCCGACATTATTCTTTGCTGGGACACTTGGTATGCCCAACCTTTAAAAAAAAAAAAAAAACTTAAATAATTGGTTTTCGCATCTCTTTAGTCAATAAGACATCTTATCTTTAAACTTTTATACAGTATTCCAATGACTTGAAAACAGAGCAAAGAGAGGGTTGGGAATTTATACTCTGGAAAGTTTAGAGGACAAAAAGGTTGAGAGAACTTTTTCTTTTTGCTTATTCCACAAGATACTTTCATTGGATTGTTAGGTGTTTATGGAATGCGATACTATACCAACTTGGTTGATTATTATGATATCTTTAAAACTTCTAAGATATTTTCGCCGAAGGTTGCCAACATACAGTTTTTGCCTTTTTGGGGCTAGATGTGGTGTCTTTCACTTAAGATTAACGTTTAGGTTTAGTTGTGAATTAGAACCATAGACCTATTATGACTCAAATTCCACAACAAAAAGATGATACTTGATCAAAGCCAACTACGGTGAATTCTCATTGTTGAAACAATTTACTATAGATTTTGTGTTCCAAGTTCTATCATGCGTGTATTCCTACTAAGGCCATCTTTGGGATTTGTTAGGTTAAATCAAGGATTGAAGAAGGTTATTTTTGGTTTTTGGCCTGTCCAATAGAGAACACTAAGTAGAAAGGGTGGTAGTATTGGTTGAAAAATTTCGTGCATCCCCCATCACCCAACGACCACCGTAAGTAGTGAGATACTAGGGTACAGGGTGATTTAAGGTGTAACAATAGTACCATCCTAACCGATATTACACAATAGATTCTCACAAAATTCTGTATTGTGAAAAATGTAGACAAGTTCAGAGAAGCTGCCGTAAAGATAAAGGTTTCCCAATTTAATTGGGTACTAATATCCTCTCGTAGAACCTAATTAGGTTGAATCACAAGTTAAGATAGTTTTAACTTAGGTTTCATTTTTGTTCTTTCCAGTTTATGTATTAATATTCCTTTGTGACTGATGCTTATTTGTTATGAGGTATGTTTACTATTTTAATATAAAAGTCATAAAATAATTAAGAAAATGAAGTCCTAATAACGAGATTTGAATCTTCTTATGTTGCTTTTACTTGTTATTTTCTAACTTTCTAACACAATCGTTTTTCCTGGAAAGCCAAAAAAAACCATCACAATGCAGCCTTCAGCTTCAAGAGATCACAAAATCATAATGCATACTAACAAAATATATGTCGTTCTTCACAGCAAACATGAATTACAATGCTGATTATGCTTCCTTACAAAATTTATAGTCTCATCAGATGCAGACAACAATATCTGACATAGCCTCATAGTTCAGTAAATAGAACTCTTTAGTTTAGATAATACTACAATAATCAAGCAGAACAATGTCACTTGTAGTACATCGTATCAATAGTTGGAAAGAGAACCCAAAAAGTAGAAGAAAAGTTTAATACTCACCAAGTCCAGAAACCCTTTACTCTTCATCAGAATAATTGAACTTGACCGAGTGAGTATCAAAATCAATTTGACCTCCCCTGTAACTCCCACGCTTCTTTTTGGTCTTCTCATGTCGAAAATCCCTGAGGAACAAATATGTTAAGAAAAAACTACGAAAATACGAATTTGAGAAAAAATGTAATAGAAATGGTTGACCCCCATACCTTCCTCTAACCTGCCCAAGAACTTCCTGTGCTTTTGCACCATAGCCGCTGTCTGCGCCACTCTGCAATAAAATCACAAGCAAACACTGTGAATTAAAAAAAATAAAAATAAAATATCATCATAGTAGAGGACATAAAGAAATAAAATTCAGACCTTTGCCCAGTATGAATTATCTTGAAGCCTCTCATCCGCAAATTCAACCTCATCAATTTTTACCCTTTGAAATGCATTCACAGTCTTGGGCTGCAACATTAACACCCATAAGAAAGAAGGAATCTTAAAGTAATATAAGAAGGCTACGAGATGCTAACTGGCCCGAAATAGCTGCATATTAATGTTGATGGACTTCCTTCGTCTATCAGATAACAGCATCGTAGATATAACTTTTAGCTATAAAGAGTAACTGTAAACTTGCTGTTGGATTTATTGCAAAAACTTCGAAGTAGCAGATTAAGGTTTGAATAGTTATATCGAGGGTACAACTTCAATCTGTTTCATGCTCAAAATAGCTAAACTACATTAATTTTTCTCTGTCGCTTATTTATATTTGACCGTAAGCATTTAACGAAAAAAATTCATAATGCTGAATTATATGACTGATACATATCGCAGATCATTACTAACGTTGAAACTCGCAACAGCCAATTGTATTTGTAACCTTCAGACAGAAGTGCATCAGTAGGATCCAGGGTAGTTGCAGCTATTTCGGGCCGTTCAAGTAATTGACCTAATGATTAGTGATGGAATATAATAGGTTGTACTTTTGTGCCAGGGTCCAAAGTATAGCACCTTTCAACATAACAATTAACAAGTATGATATAATTTTAAGATTTTAGCAACGGATAAAAGATAAAAAAGACAAACCTCGGCTGAACCATTATGTTGTTTCTTAATTCTCTTTTGGGCAGTCCCGCTATTGTCATGGTTCTCGTTATCAACTTCACCATTTTCTTTTGTACCAGCTTTGCCATTAGTTCCATTATCCTTTTCTGAAACTTCAACCTTGCTCGAGTTTGCCCCCTTGCTCAAATCTTCACCGTCTGGACGAGATTCACTCTTTTCAGAAGCCAACCTTTTCCTTTTCTTAGAAACTTTTTCAACGGTGTTGACGTGCTCTTCCAAAACTGGAGCATTATCTTTTATTGAGTTGTTTTTCCCATTTCCCCCACTAATAATTAAACTTTCAGAATCCATCTCATTCTTCTTTTTCTTCTTATCTTTAGATTTTATATTCTTGTCCTCCGAGGTAATTTTAACAGAGGCTTTGTCCTCAATTATCTCTGACGATGCTTCTGTTTCGCCCTCTCTAACATTCTTCTTTGGTATCAACTTGTTTTTCTTCTTATTTTTGGATATCTTAACAGACTCTTCCAAATGTGGTTCATAAGCAGCATTGTCAGTAGAATCATGATAGGTCTCCGATTCCTTCTCATGAGTAGAGACATCGAGAGACTCCGAAACAAGCTTCTTTTTATTTTTCTTCTCTTTTGAACTCTTATGAGACTCAGGTTTCTCTACCTCTTTTACCCTCTCATCAGATATATTCATAGCTCCATTGCTAACTTTAGGTTTTTCATTGCCCGTAGCGTTAACAGTTTCCTTACTTTTCTTTTTTTTTTTAGTAATGGGTAGCACGACATCAGCACATTCACTTCCTTCCATTTCTTTCCGGGCAATATCATCTTTATGCAAATCTGTATTCATTATAAATCTGGGTAAGATCTAGATTTAATAACTTACAGAATATTTTAGGCATATATGACCACTGATAAGAAAATATAATGAATATTAAAAACCTAGTATTTCATACCCGGTTCTTCGAAGTCATTGGGATTTGATTTGACATCAACTTTACTGCATATATACCGGTATTGGAAAAAAAAAATTAGAAGATAAAAGGCCATTAAAGTTGTAAGCTTAATTTGTGTGTGTGTGTGTGTGTGAGAGAGAGAGAGAGAGAGAGAGATTATTTACCTCAACTCGTAATGCTTGAAACACGTCTCCAGATCCACTGGATTTCCTATTGAAACATCAAGCTGCATCCAAATGCGAGAATACAGTTTCACATAAAACTAAACTACATTGATCTTCAAGTAATGATACCCAGTTTTATGCTAGATGTAACTCTGGACAAAATACTACATGGGAAAAAGAAAACAATCTGACCATCCTAAAATTAATATAAGACGACATAAACATCCCAACCCACACAAATATAACTATAAGGTTAACATATAAATGATATTAGGTTCTAAATATTATTCCCTTCGCATGTTCCCTTAGCAGCTGTACAAAAGTTGAGATTTTTTACTGGGACAAATGTAGCAGCATTACACAACTTAACTCGACCTAAACAGTGACACAAACATTACATTTCTAAAAAAGAAATTACCTCGGTAAGTTTAGCTTCTTTTCGGAATGTTGCAAGGGTTTTGTCGAAACCATTGTGTTGGAGATATGACGCAATCGAAAGATGAAGAGGACGTAACTCCACCTTTACCCCATGTTTGATAGTGTAACTTGGCGAGGTATTAACGCAAAAAAACTAAACTCGTTTCCTCCTCCTTTAACCTGTGTTTCTCTCTCAAGCATACGAGCAAAACACTCCCTACTCACTCCAATTTGTGAATAAAAACACTTAAACCCTAATTAATCAAATTAAACATAGAAGAGGAGAGAGATTGTTGACCTGTAATTAGTAGCCGTCACTGAGAGAAGAGAAGAGAAGAGAAGAGAGGGTTTTAGTTTTTGATCCCACTGGATTCCTTGAGGCCCAATCAACGGATCGAGTCGGGTCGGGTTACCGGTTCTCAACTGTTAGATCTAGACTCTTTTAATCGCAACCGTTGGATCAATTTAGGTTAAGTTTACAAAACCCTACAAATCTCTCCACTTCAGCCTCCATTCGAAACACCGAGAACACTGTAAGTAAAAAATTAGGGTTTGTTATTGATTTGAAGAGAGAGATGGAGGGACAGATTGTGGTTCCAGAGTCAGTGTTAAAGAAGAGGAAGAGAGAGGAGGAGTGGGGTTTGGCTAAGAAGGAACAGTTAATAATTTCAAAGAAGAAGAATGCGGAGAACAGGAAGCTCATCTTCAATAGGGCTAAGCAGTACTCAACTGAATACGAGGCGCAGGTATAACTTTTGATTTGGTTATGTTTATTGATGATTCAGTAGTTAGTTTTGAATGTGGGATTGCTTTCATGTGTTTAGCAAAAGGAGTTGATTCGGTTGAAGCGTGAGGCGAAGTTGAAGGGCGGGTTTTATGTTAATCCTGAAGCGAAGCTGTTGTTCATCACTCGTATCCGTGGGTATGTATGTTAAGTTAATTGTAAGTGTTATTGTTTAAAATGACGGTTTCTGTTTGTTGGGATTTCACAGTATTAATGCGATGGACCCAAAGTCTAAGAAGATCTTGCAGCTCCTTCGTCTGCGACAGGTAAAAAATGGCAGTATAGGCTTATGATAAATGTTACATTTAGTTAGTTAGTGGCTGTTCATTTCGTAGGGTTAGGACATTGCAGTGATTTTCTTCCGCTTCCTTGCGTTGATGCATTATTGTTAAGGAATTTTTTAAATGATTTGAGAGATCGCGGTGATGACTCGGAAAATTCAAGCTCAACAGACCGTATTGCAGGTTTCTTTCTATGAATAGGAGTGATTTGCATGTCGATAATCCCGCTGAACTGAGCGATCTCTCGATTATTATTTTATCAAAAAAATGATATTAATAGTCTCGTTGATGTTTATTAATTATTTGATTTTTCATTAATTTACTATTCTATGTCTTGGTCTTTCATATAAATGGACCGGGTACCCCTCTTGATTAAATTATTCACACTCCCAAGTGCTACATTGATTTAGATTTTAAGAGAAGCTGCACTTCTCTTTAGTACATTTCCTATTTAAACTATAAGCAGTTGATTAGCACTTATAACTTTCTGTTATTTTTTATCTTTTGTAGATCTTTAATGGTGTGTTCTTGAAAGTTAACAAGGCGACAGTAAACATGTTGCACAGAGTGGAGCCATACGTTACCTTTGGGTCTGTATCATTGTACATTTCTTTTAAAAGAAGTTTACGTTAAAAATCCATCATAATAATTGGTTTATATTTTTTTCTCAGATACCCCAATTTGAAGAGTGTAAAGGAGTTGATTTACAAGAGGGGTTATGGTAAACTCAACAAACGTAGAATTGCTTTGACCGACAACTCTATCATTGAACAGGTACCTTTCCCATAATTTTTCTGGTGCAAAGAATTTGTGTTCTATATTAACTTTTTGAATATAGAGGGAATTTTAGATGTTTACATAAGTGGAATTCGAAGAAGTTAACATGCTAGTGATGCATTGCTTAAAATACCACAAACTAATCATTGGAAGTAATCCTCCATCAAGAACCTACTTGATGAACAGATTTGTGGCTCTATATCTGAGTCAACAGCAGGTGCTGATCCCTGGCAACCCGTCTGCCGCTTAGAGCCGAAATAAACTGGCCAGATGAAGATTGCTTGAAACTCAACGTTGTTTTTCGCCACAAATTCTGGCCACATTTTCTATTTTCCATATCAAAAGATGCCATTTTCCTGTTTTTGCTCGTCTTAGTGTGGACCAATTTATGAACATATTCGTGGCTCTATATCTGAGTCAACAGCAGGTGCTGATCCATGGCAAACCGTCTGCCGCTTAGAGCCAAAATAAAATTGGCCAGATGAAGATTGCTTGAAACTCACCGTTGTTTCTCGCCACAAATTCTGGCCACATTTTCTATTTTCCATAGCAAAAGATATCATTTTCCTGTTTTGTTTGTGTTAGTATCCATCTTATACTGGAAATCGATTCATGAACATAATCCTGGCTCTATCTTCGAGTCAACAGCAGGTGCTGATCCATGGCAATCAAAACGAAGTAATTACAAGAATTCGATTACTCAAAACGAAGTAATCGAATTCTGTTTTGTTGGTAGACTGGCGAGATGAAGATTATACTCATCGTTTTTTCTTGTCACAAATTCTAGTCAAATTCTCTTTTTTCCAAACCAAAAGATGTCATTTTCTAGTTTTTTCGTCTTAGTATACATCTTGTAGTGTATGCAGATTTATAAACATGTTCCTGGCCCTATACCTGAGTCAACAGCAGGTGCTGATCCATGGCAACCCGTCTGCCGCATAGAGCCGAAATAAACTAGCCAGATGAAGATTGCTTGAAACTCTGTAGTTTCTCGCCACAAATTCTGGCGAAATTCTCTATAATTTCTCTGATTCTCGTAAACTATTTATTGCTCCTGTTTTTCGCAAAACAGGAGCAATGTTTGAAATTTCCTATAAGCTGTGAGTTGGGCATCTAACAATGTATTTTTATTAGGTTCAATGGGTGGCATAGCAAAGATAGCCTATAAATCTGTCGTTGCCAATGTGTCAGCACGTTTTATAGTGGTTGCATTTAGTTGGGTTTTTTTTTATTATCAATTTGGATGAAAACCTCGTATCTCTAGAACTTGGTTTTTCTTAATTTTCTCAATTTTGGAAAAACACCCTCATATCTCGCAAATTTCCCTGTTTTTTTTTTTTTTTTTTTTTTCTTTTCTTTTCGTAAGTTGATTATTATTATTTTCTATTTTGTTCTTTCTAAGAATTGGTTCTTTTATTTCAGGCTCTTGGCAAGTTTGGCATAATTTGCATTGAAGATCTTATTCACGAGATCTTTACAGTTGGACCTCACTTCAAGGAGGCTAATAACTTCCTATGGCCATTTAAGTTGAGTGCACCGTCGGGTGGTTTGAAGAAAAAGAGAAACCATTACGTTGAAGGAGGTGATGCAGGAAACCGTGAAGATTTCATTAACGAAATGATCAGGCGAATGAATTAGAATGACTGCAAGATTTTCTTTAAAAAGGCCTTGAGTTTCTTTTCATTTTCAGTCATTTGTAGTTGGAAATCTTGCCATCCATCACCCTTTTTAAGCTATGTTTTTGTCAGACAATTTTTCCAATTTTAGATTATTTGTTGGAGTATGTATTGTTTATCAGACTTTTCTTGTTGGTTCATAGGAACATGTTGAGATCAGCCAAATGTTATGGTAAGTAAGAGAAATTTTGAATTTGTTTCGATTGAGTTTTCATATCTGAATGAATCCTTCTAATTGAATTCCTTGCCTACGCATTGTCTTGTTAATTTATTGTACCTTTTCTATTTTATTTTCATAATCCTTGGCTTCTTTTCCTGATTCTGTCTCTGCTGCCAATGCCGCCATACTTGAAGCAAACAAAGGGTTCTCAGTGGTTCATATAGTTGGTCTGAGTTCAACCCATTGCATGCAAATGCCGACATTGTTTGACTCAATTGCAAATTGCCATGAAGGCCCTCCTTTCATTAAACTCACTGCTGCTGGTGCAACTGCAGATGTTCCACCAATGCTTGATCTCTCCTATGATGAGCTGGGATCAAAGTTGGTGAATTTTGCGAGATCCCGTAATGTAGGGTTGGAATTTAGAATCATTGCTTCAAGTTCTTCTGACGGGTTTGCCTCCTTAATTAAACAACTTAGGGTTGAAGCAAAATTGGGGATAAAATTTTAAAATTTAGGGCACAATTAGTGAGAGAGAGAAAGCAGAAAAAAGAGTCGGCTTTGGGAGAGATGAATTGGGAGTCGGGCTTAGGATGGGAGAGATAAAAAAGCAATAAATCTAAACTATCCATTTTATCTGTTATGTCCAAAGTACCCCTAAGTATGAGAGTAGAAGTAATCTAGGCGAATATGTCTATACGAAAAACACTGTTGCCTAATGTATAATAGATAGATAGATAAATGGATGAGCAATCGATAGAGCACGGTCCGTTATATCAGACCGGTTTGATTAATATTTGGAACCTGGAGGGGCTAAGGTATGAGGAAGTGTCACCCAATTCACACAAATTAGAGCATCTCAAATTAATCAACATGCAACTTCCTCCCCAAACAAATTCCAGTTGTGTTTTTGGTGGTGCCTGTTGAGAACCAATGCTTCACAACATCATAAAGGCACCTACGCGATAGGAGCTTAATTCGTTTAGATGTTTACAATCACCTGGAAAAGGAAGGGTGAGAATTTGTGGATTTTACAATTATGTGAGGGACTATAATGAAAAAACGCAATAAACAACACACATTTATATGAGAGCAACAAATAAAACCGAAAACAATCACTTGGAAAAGGAAGAGTGAGAATTTGTGGATTTTACAATTATGTGAGGGACTACAATGAAAAAACGCAATAAATAACACACATTTATATGAGAGCAACAAATAAAACCGCAAATAACACACATTGCTTTAAGATAATCAAAAGCTAGTACATTGTTTGAGTATCTGAGAGGTCATAGTTCCATTTAGGGGTGAGTAAAAAACTGACGAAACCGAAAAACCGAACCAAACTGATCCGAAATAAACAAAATGGCTTGATTTTTGGGGATTCGGTTTCGGTTCCTAAATTAAGGAACCGAAAGGATTCGTTTTCGTTTTCGGTTTCTCCATAAGATGAACCGACAAAAACCGAACCGAACCGAGAATAAACATTATTAGTAAATAAAACTCTAAATGTAGCTTAACCCTTCATTACTCTATTGGTTTTTCATGTATTAAAATATCAAAATGTAATATTGTCAAGTAAATGTTTGATTTAAACAATAAATTTACAAGTTCTGATGGAATGCAAACAGAGAAACCGAACTAAACCGATATATTTTTCTGTTCGATTTCGATTTTGATTCCTCTTATTTATTTCGGTTCGATTTATACTGTTGGTCGTTTCTGCTTTGGTTTCCTATTTTAGGAACCGAATTTTTCGGTTTCAGTAAAACCAAAACCGACCCAAACCGACTATAACATGCACCACAACAACAACAACAAAAAAAACTACTAGTAGGGCGGATTTAGGGAGGGTCTAGGAGGTGCCCGGCACCCCCACTTTTTTTTTTTTTTTTATAGATTTCCTTATATATATATATAGCCACGGCCATTCAAAAAAAAAAAAAAACAGCGAGTTCCCAACTCCATCCAACTACCCAAGCTCATTTGTGTTGAAACCCAGATCCACAAAGTAACACTTCTTCATTAATCCCGACTCTTTGGCTCTCTCTTCTCTCCTCTCTCTTATTCAAATAAACACCTCCTGATAATCCTCATCACTCTCTTCATCAAACACAAACCTTCTACCTCGGTTTCCTTGAATTTTGACGACCAACCTTAAATTTCTAAAAAAAAAAATCGGGGGCCCTGTCCCCCGAACCCCCACTCCTAAATCTCTGGCCCGCCCCTGGCTCAAGTGGTTAGGTACCTTGTGCTCCTATGATAATGGTGTGTTCACCATCGGGAGGTCAAGGGTTCGATTCTGACCTCCATGTGGGCTTCGAGGTTAGTATGAGCCCGTCGGCTTGCCCGATTCTTGTGGTTTGTGGGCTATTGCACCGAACCCTAGGGGATCTAGTCGGGTTTGAAACCACCCCAAAAGAAAAACATGCATCACAAAAATAGATATGATAAAAAAAAAAAATTGGTTAGAATAAAGTTACATAAAGCACATTAGGCCCTACGACAAGGACATGATAGTTAACTTTAGTACCAAAATCCATTCATAAAAAAAAAAAACTAGAAAATCGCATCAAAATTGAAGAGACTTCGGGTTTCCAGCTAGTCATAAAATCGCAACCTACTCGCATACCTGTAAAATCCAGGAGAATAATATGTTCAGTGAGCACTCAACTGCGCAAAAAAAGAAAAAAAAGAAAAAAAAAAGAAAAAAAAGAAAAAAAAAAGAAAAAAAAGGCATTCGACATAAATGAGGGACAGAAGCATAGAATTATACTCACCTTCACTAAAATGTGACGCTGTATCTTGCAACACACTTCCTTTGCTCTCCGGACAAGCATGGATATGATCATCCCTCAATGACTTTAAGATAGAAATTCCAACATGGATGTGTGCTTGTAATAGCATGTTGTCCAAAGGGATAGTGCTCTACATACTTCTGAACATCTTCAGCCATGGCCAAACCTTCCAAATAATTTCGTAGATCACCACCTGGGCCTGATTGTAAAAGACAAGTATAAATTGTCACCACCATGTTGCATGTGGCATTGAGCTGAAAATTTAGGCACCCAATGAGAAGATGGTAGTAATGGTTTATTACCAACACATCCATCAATCTTTTGTGAAAATTTATAACATTCCAATGTAATATCCTCATTGTTTTCCTCCTTAGGCCCTTGGGGCGTTCAAGAATATGTGATGCACGATGACAATATTGTCATTTACACACTGAGGTCTTTCGACCTAAATCTCAAAGATCCGATCGAGCAGTGAGCCTTGCTGACCCTCCAAATTAACATCATTTGCATTGATATTTAATCACACAAGGTTGAACTTATGATCATACCTACCATGTCCTTTAGATTTCATTGAAAGTAAACACTTGCATATGATTCTGTGAGAAGTCTTACCTAATGAGTTATCATTTGCATCCTGAAAACTGTATGAATGAGGGAAGATTGCTGTGTTTGGCTAAGCAATGAAGAAAACAGAGAAAACAATGGTATATGAGAAGGAATCCACAAATCTATTCAACAAACAGAAATGACAAATCTTGCTTACAGGATTCCGCAATGCTTTATAAGGTGAATCGTCCAGTAACAATGTGTTGGATTCATTATAATCCCCTTTAATCCATGGAAGTTTACGTCTCTCTACATTCCACAGCTTCTTCAACTCCTTCAAGACCAAAGGCTTTTTCACGTCATCAATAGTCTTAAATTTTGTTTTTGTGCAGTGAGACTGGTCCTGCACAAAGAAAGCAATTCTTAACAGATACCTACTATAACTGCAGAAGATTGCCAGTTTAAGTACCAGTCGTCAGTTATTATAAACATTCTAGCTAGAAGATTGGAGATATAGGAATGAATGGCACAGTGCTGCTACTAGAACTGGAATAGCCGAAACGTCAGTCACTTCTGTATACTTCTAGAAAAATTGATGTAAATTTACTGGTAATGAATTTAGTACTATAAAATAAAAGGGAACAACTAATGACAGATTTTACGGCATCCTAAATAAAATATGGAACCTCACGGATGATACCAAATATGTGATAATATGCTCAAAATTAGAATACGAGTGGCAGTATTTGAATATTAATTTTCATAAAATTCCCAACAGAAAAATAGAGAAGGAAATATGATATCATACGCACAGTGCAATAACAGAACCAGTGGACATATGCAACATGCACAAAAAGAGACACTAACGAGATAGTTACAGGTCTCCACGAGACAATTACTAAGATCTCATGGAGACAAATACTAATAAATATTACTATATTAGATACCAAAGCTAAATAATGAGTTTTTAAGCAAAAATAAACGAAAAAGAAAGGACTAACCATAAAAACAACAGATGTGTGCCTCAGTAGTTATCACTTACCCAAAAAAATAATATCTTGTCTTTCATGTTTCGCATGAGATATTTAACAACACCTTCCATGTTTCTCCTGCAAAGAACTTACAACCATCATGCACCAATCAAAACAAGTTTGATTAATAATTAAAAGAAATCAATTGAGATAGGGTACAAACATGAAAAGTCGAATATATTTGTCAAAGGCTAGTAATACCTGATTCTTGATGACCAAACACCAACATTGAATTTCTCAAAGCAAAACTTCAGGAAACTATCGCAAAAGGGTCTTTTAAATACTGAAAACAAAAACAATTTCCGTTAGCTTTTGAAAAGTTGCAACAAAGTAATATGTTCAAACTAATCTATAAAACCAGATTTTTAGCATCGATACTCACAAAATTTGTTAGCTATTTTCTTATCAGCTTTACAACCCTCAGGAATGGAGGATACTATATCAGCGAGCAGTCCATTCAGATCAAGAATAAGAAGCTTTTTCTTGGAAGTATAACTTGCTAAATGACTACCTTTTCTGTCCAAAGAATCTACCGCGGTAGTATCTGAACCAAAGAAGTTGTCATTCAACAATGGTTTTCCCTCCAGATCATAGTTTTCAGGGTTATTTCGATTCTTTTTCTTCTTCTGCTTCTTCTTTTTCCTTTCAGGTGCCTCATTCATTTCTGGGCAATGGACTGTAGCTTCTGAAGGGGAAAGCTTCAGGCAGAAGTTGTCATTCAGCAGTGGTTTTCCCTCCAGATCAAAGTTTTTAGGGTTATTTCGCTTCTTTTTCTTCCTCAACATCTTCTTCTTTTCAGGTGCCTCATTCATTTCTGGGCAACGAATTGTAGCTTCTGAAGGGGAAAGCTCCGGGCGGGCATGCTCCAAACTAATTAACTCCAACTGTGAAGGTTCTAAATTGGGCGTCTGAATTTCAAGTTTAACATTGGTTACATCTGAACCAAAGCTGTCATTCAACTGTGGTTTTCCTTCCAAATCATAGTTTTCAGGGTTATTTCGTTTCCTTTTCTTGTTCCGCTTCTTCTTTTTCCTTTCAGGTGCCTCATTCATTTCTGGGCAATGGACTGTAGCTTCTGAAGGGGAAAGCTTCAGGCAGAAGTTGTCATTCAGCAGTGGTTTTCCCTCCAGATCAGAGTTTTTAGGGTTATTTCGCTTCTTTTTCTTCCTCAACATCTTCTTTTCAGGTGCCTCAATCATTTCTGGGCAATGGATTGTAGCTTCTGAAGGGGAAAGCTCCGGGTGGGCATGCTCCAAACTAATTAACTCCAACTGTGAAGGTTCTAAATTGGACGTCTGAATTTCAAGTTTAACATTGGTTACATCTAAACCAAAGCTGTCATTCAACTGTGGTTTTCCTTCCAGATCATAGTTTTCAGGGTTATTTCGTTTCTTTTTCTTGTTCCGCTTCCTCTTTTTCTTTTCAAGTGCCTCATTCTTTTTTGGGCAATGGACTGTAGCTTCCGAAGGGGGAAGCTCCAGGCAGGCATGCTCCAAACTAATTGACTGCATAGGTGAAGTTTCTATAAGAGTAGTCTCCGTTTCCAGTTTTGTAACATCTATTACGCAGCTGCCACCCGACAAGGGTTTTCCTTCCAAATCATAATTTTCGGGATTATTTCGCTTATCATTGGTTTCTGGACAATGGACTGTAGCTTCTGATACCGAAAGCACCAGGCTGGCATGCTCCAGACAAATATCCAAGAGAGGACCTAATTTTTTCTTCTTCCTCTGATACGTGGAACATGAAGTTGTATTAGTCTCGGATATTTCTGAATTCTCTTCCTCCAAGGAATTAGACCTTTTATTCTTCCTCTCTACATTCATTTGCGTTTTACTCAGTTCTGCATCATTTATGTCTACTTGTAAGACACTATCTAGGCTACCATTGAGTGACGCCTGTGAAGTTGAATCGTTTATTGATGTAAGTTCTTCATCTTTAGATAAAATTCCAGTAGCTTTTAACGAAGTATCGAGATCCATCTTGGAGATTCCCAGAACCTGGCTGGGAGACTCCCTGCTTCGCTTTTGCTTCTTCTGATCTGCGCCCATTTATGCACACTCTGTATCTTAACCTCCTCACTATTTTTTATTGGACCTGCAATGTCCCATAAGCCATTTTAGTGAAAATGATAATATTATATTCAAAAAGAAGCAAAAGAAAACGTTCAACAACTGAGACCAAACTTCATGACAGACTAATCTGACGCAAACCGAGTAGAATTAGTCGCAACATCCGGTTGTACAATAGGAGTTTCCTAGCCTTCCCCTAGTTGTACATCCGGTTGTACAATACCAGGGTCTATCACAAGTAGTAAATTACAATTTCTAGGATTTGGTCACGATGTAACAAGTTGATTTGAACCAAAATATGATTCAATTTTGATAAAAAGACATTACATGTATGCTTTATGAAATATTGCAACAAAGTAAACATATCCCATCATTTATTTTCTTTATATCATACTTTCACTTGAAATCAAGAATACCCACTGATCTCAAACTCTTAAGTTGAGAAACGCAAAAGGGTTTTAGGGTAGACCCAGAACGAGAATTTCAATCTGTGTTTGGGATGGACTAACCTTTATCAGAACCCTAGTTTTCGATTCCAATTTCGTCTTCAACTCTTGCGAAAGGATGCATGATTTGAGAGAGAGAGAGAGACAGAAACCTTGTTCTTAGAAACAAGGGAGAGGATTCGGGGACCTAAGGAAATTGACCCTAACCAAACCCTAAATGAGAACCACAAATCCATATAAGATGAGTGGATCACAAAAATTTGCCTTTTCTATATTAGATAATGAGTTGGATATAGAGACTCAGGTGGCTCTCTCTTATGTGTCCTATCTCTTATGGGCCCCCTCTCATATTTGAATTAGGTGGCTCTCTCTGGACGCCATCCCTCTATAACAATTACTTTCTCTCTGTGTCACTCTCTTTCTCTCCTAAATATTTTTTTTGCTATTCGACGGTAGAGCGAAGGAGGAAATAGCAGTGTGAGAGAGGGAAGATGACGTATGTATAGCTTGGAGACCATAGAAACTTGAAATTGAACTTGGGGTGGAATCAATTTGTGGATGGAAGGAGCTATGGAAGGAGTTGCAAATTAAACTTGGAGACCATAGAAACTTCGAGCAACAACTTGGGTAATTGATATTTCTTCTTAGAGTTTGTTTCCCCTTTGTTATTTTGTTTGTTGGAGGAGTGATTTGTTGTGGTTAGGGTTTGTCAAGTTTCTGTTAGGGTTTGTCAACTTTCTTGTTTTTTTGTAATTTACACAAATTCTTGTTTGTTGAAAGGGATAGTTAGAGTTCACCTAATGTTGGAATATATGAATATTTCATCTCATATTTGTGTTTGTTTTATGCCATTCCCGCATAAGTTGTTAGTGCTTTTTTATTTATTTATTTTTTTACTAGATTACTTTGTTAGGCATTCTGAAATGTGGGAACATTTGTGTTTGTTTTATGCCAGAAATTACAGAGATAACTCTAGAGTACCCCCTAAAGTATAAGTTGGGTAATTGGGATTTCTATTGCAGTGAAAAGTAAATTAAATATTGTCGATTACTACAGATTAGTCGAGAATATTTTATGTAGTTGCTTTGTTTTGTAAAGTAGTTGAAGTAGTTAAGATTCCTGTGTATCTTGAAGTTGTTAATCCTCTATGTGAAGCTCTGTGTTGTTCAGAAATAGTAGATTCTAGTGTATCCTGAAGTAGGTAATCCCATATATCATGTTATATGTTCAGAAATAGTAGATTCCAATGTCAAATATTTCAATCTATCGAACATCAGTCATGGTCGACAATATTATTTATGGTGTAAATGTTCAGTTTTTACAATTTATGTTGACAACCCCTATTTGCTTCATATTTTTCTTACCTATGAATTTTGTGATTATTTTTAGTGATAAGCAATGGATGTGAAGCTATCTCAGACAACATCAAATATAAAGAAACGCGAGGCAGAGCAACAAGATGTAGGACTCGCTAAGGTCAACAAACACCAACCAAGTTACAAAAGAAAGAAGAACATGAATAAAGGAATAAAAATTGATAAAGAACCATTGATTGAACAGTTTGGAGATGTAGACTTTAATTATGAATCTGCCCCCCAAAAGAATGATTTGGGAGGTGGATCTGCTGAAGAGGCTTTGGGTGCCCAACCAGCTGAAGGTGAAGTTATGAATGAGGATAATGTTGAAGCTCCTCCAATGTCTGAAGAACCACAAAATGAGGTGTCCCAGAAAGAAACTGCAGCTCTCATTGACGATACATGCCCACCTGATAAGAGTTTGTTATTGAGTTTTAAATTCCACCGGGCGAGATCTATTTACCTTAGCCAGGTAAAGTAGTTGGGGACCCAAGTAGTTGTATTCAAAAGTAGTTTAGTCGTTGTCCCCTTACTTTGTCTACGCTGTTTTGTTTTTTTACTATATTGGCGTAATATTTAATGATATTCTTCAATATTTTTATACAGGAGCCTGGTCGTCTCCGCGTGCACCACCATGCTCCAACATTACACCTTCAGAAGAAACCAACAATTGTTCGAGACCTGATTATGCTTGCAGGTTTAGATAGGATTAGTAAGATTTCCTACGAGCACTACAACGCAAGACTAATTTCTGCAATATGCGAGCATTGGCAGCTATAGACGAACACGTTCCATTTCAGTTAGGGGGAGATGACTAAGAGTTTAGATGATGTACAATACTTGATAGGTTTGTCGGCTGATGATGACGTTCCAATAACTTAAGGTAGTTGGTCATTGCCAAAGCTTGTTGAGATTTTTAAGAATAATCTTTACCAAGATGAGGATTTTTTTAACTCAATGAAAACTAAAGGTCAAGACAATTCTTTGTCTCTAGTAAAATTGGTGAACTTCTATGCGAGGAAATTGGAGAAGTATAACGATAGCATACATAATGAAAGGCCAGCTGGACAAAAGAAGAAGGCAATGTCAGCCTTATCTGTTGCGCGCACGTACATGTTGTATGTATTGGGTACCTTTTTATTGCCGGTTAAAAAGGGAAGCTATGTGACTGCACGGTATTTGTATTTTCTCGAGAAGGACAAATTGAACATCAAGTGGTTTTGGGGCTCCGCAGTTCTTGCATACTTATTTCACAACCTAGGTGCAGCATAGCGAACAGACGGGAAACAGTTTGATGCTTATACGACGCTCCTTGAGGTACGCCCTACCGAAAATGAACTGTGATTTACTATGTTGCTTAAAACTATATTTCTCATTTTATTTCCACGCCTTCTGTTGTTACTGCATACAGTCGTGGATATTTACTCACTTTCCAAAGCTACCTGGCATACCTAAGGAGCAACATTCAAATGCAATGGAGTATTATACTAGGTGGAAATGGGGTTTAAGTATTACTGATCAGACCGGTGCACGTGAATTGTTGAAATATAGAGAAGCATTTGATAACTACAAGGTTGAAGATGTAAGTAACCTTACCATTTGGTATATATAAGGCCTACATTTAAATTACTTCCTACATGACCTCGTTTTTTGAACTAAATGATGTTATATTTGTAAAGGTTGTGTGGGACCCATATAGGGCAGAAAGAAGGTCTGACCACGACTTCAACGAGAACACCATCTTTAATTAGATTGCATCTAGTCTAGACCATGTAGAGCCCATCTACCCTAATAAGGTTGTTAGGTAGTTTGCAAGGATATAACCAATCCCTAAAAACCCAAAATGTGTTGAAGTGTCAGGGTTGAGAACATGGGATGGAGAAGAACCGAAACAATACAAACCTAAGTATGACTGGGTTAATGTATTTTCGAAGGGATTATGGAAGGAATTGATAGTTAGGAGTCGTGATAGAGGAAGGCGGCTAAGGTGGGACCTGCACAATGTGCAAAGTAAACCAGTTAATTGCGATGTACCGGTAAGTCGCCCTAAACCAGATGGATCATTAAACATTGCATCAACTAAATAATTATTTTTGCATTATTTTTAGAAGTTGTTGCTCTAAATCATGTGGTTATTGGGTGGTTCTATGGATGGAAGTAAGCGGGGAGCTCTCTAATGTTTGTGAACATGAACAATATCTCATGTTAAGGGATGAAAACAAGGCTTTGGTGGAACAGATATCGGCTCTGAAGGAGGAAATCCAGAAGATGAAAGACCATAAAAAGCAGGAGAATGAAAATAAAACATTATCCTTGATAACAGAGAAATTAACTGAGAATATTAGTATTACTTAACAGAAGTCCTTTTAAAAGAATTTTTGGGATTGTCGATCTATGGGTTGAAATCGATAATTATTTATTTCCTAACATATATTCTTAATCATAGGCAACTGAATGTGAGAAGCTGGGGGTCAGAATTGAACAAATGAAAGAGGACAAAATACTCAATGATGTTGTTCACGAACAATATGTAAAATCATTTGAAAAGCTACCTGCAAAGTTGGAAGAGAAGGTAACCGTGTTTGACTGCGTTCTTCATTTGGTTAACTAATTTGGATTTTGATTATAAGATGGGACATCACTCAAAGTACACACTAATCATTATATACATACTAAATTGTGTGAAGTTTTGAATGATTGTAATTAAAGCCTGCTACAGGAGTTGGCAAAGAAGGTATCATCCCAATCTTTACAACTTTGTTTAGGTTTTTAATTCTAAGATCATATCACTGATATATAAACAACGCACTATATATGTAGACAAAAGAGTACCAAGTTTTGAATGTGCAAAACACAAAGCTGGTAGAGGATTTGAGAATAAAAACCAGAGTTGATGCTTCTAATGCAAGCCTGGCAATAGAGTTGGCAAAACAGGTATCATCTTAACCCTATTTACTGCAATTAAAAGTCTTCACAACCTTGTCTAGGAGTTTAATTATTTATCCCATTTATGTTATGGGAAATTATCTTCAGAGAAGAAAATGCAAGTTACTACAAGATATCAATACTAAGTTGGCAGAGCAGTCAGAGAGACAACACTCAGAATCTGTCCCTGTGAGTGTTTAAACCTATCATTTCCCAATTCATTGTATAATGTAAGCTTATGTGGAACTCCTCTTTGATAGCAATGTACTTGTTACATTTGAACAGCTTGCTGTGATTCCAAAAGGAGAGGTAGTGCCTTCACGTGATTTGCAGAAAAAGATTGATGAGTTAATTGTCAACTATGAAGACATTGTGAAGAGGTTAAAAGAGAAAAAATCGTGTGTAAGTTGGTTTAGATGGAAGTAGAGACATATTCGTTGATTGTGGCATACTCCAAAGTATTTA
Organism: Kingdonia uniflora; assembly: GCA_014058105.1. NCBI lineage: Eukaryota > Viridiplantae > Streptophyta > Magnoliopsida > Ranunculales > Circaeasteraceae > Kingdonia > Kingdonia uniflora. Next base: position 499,753 of record JACGCM010001410.1, on the reverse strand, counting down.
TGCGTTTATATTTTAAGGGTTTAAAACTATTTTTTGTACTTTTATTAAAACTATTTTTGTGTTTTAAGTATGTCCTCTCTGTTAATATTACTTTGATTGATGGATATGCTATAGGACTATATTTATTATTGAGAACAGTATACCAATTTTTCGATCAATGTGCTCTTCGACAATTTTGCTATCGACCACTCTGCCTTCGTGGACAGTTTTAATGTCGGCTGATGCATTGATCGACTTAAGATGTTATAATATGTTATAACCACTGTCTTCATCCTCAATTTTGTTCCGGATGTTATAACCAAATACTCCATTATTCAGCCCTTTTAATGCTTTTGCACATAATTGCATCAAATTATAGGTGGGTAGCCAAGTGCAAGTCCGACGGTGCGATACATGATAAGAAAATCAAAACCCCCGTAAGTTACCGACCTTAAGGGTTTGTTTTCAAATGTTGCACTTCAATGGATAGCTAATCCCTTGTTGGCTGGTATACCGTGATTGTAGTGTAGCCAACTCATCATTGTTGAAGAGATGAAGAAGAAGCTTAAAGTCGAGCACAATGAATGGGTATGCCCCTTTCAATAAATTGAACGTTCACAATACATTACTATTTCTGCCCCCATGCATTTTCACTAGCTGTCATCCATTATTGTGCAGAAGGCTTGACGTCAAGCAATGAAAAAAGAATTTCACAGCGAAGAGTTAGCAGAGAAGGACGATCCAACATTTATTGAATTATTTGATCAGTACAATAGATTCTACACTATAGCACAATAAGGGCCCAAAGGTGACTATCAAGAAGATTTTACAGTGACGGGGGGAAATCAAGACAAGCTTATGGAGGTTAGGGGGAGAATGTTGTACTGAAGAAGAAGATAAATGAAACACTGTTCCAATTGTATGTGAAGTATCATCTAGATGTGCGTGGTGTTCAAGGGGAAGATGGCAATTCTGCCTTTAGGGTACCGGCAACAATTAAACATCAAAGTCAAAACCAATTTAAGAAGGTAATGAATTTGTTAGAGTCTTTGTTGTCTAAGGATCTAGCATTTTGGAAGACTGTTTTCAGCCAGTCTTTGGATACCTATTTCAGTTCTCGAGGTGAGATGGTGTACAAGCAGTTGCGTCGTGCTTGTTCATATGGTGGTCAACATGTGGAATATAGGCACATGGGACATTTGCTTGCTACATGTTTATGAGAAGGTTGTGGTCTTTATCAGTAATCATGAGGCATAAACATTCTTACATTTATTTTACCTTAGAAAAAACAACCACATATCGAATAAGAAAATGTTTGAAAACCTGATTGGGGACACTACTAAGTTCTGACGGGTTGGATTGGGTTCAGACAACCAATATGTTAGATTGTTTACGAGGTACAGAGCACCAATGCCTCCAATTTCTACTCTCTGGCTTGCTCATGTTGATTTGGGGCTTCGTGGTGATTTCTAAAGGAATATGATACAGAAATGGTTTGGTGTAAGAAATAAGTTATTCAAGGCTTTGCTCAAAGAGAACAACGTTAAGGGTTACAAATTGAACGGCCTCATCTAGTAAGCAATGGGGGGAGTGTATAGTATGCTTGGTTTTTTTTTTAGGGCGATAACCAGTACATTTTTGGGGGGGATAAACACTTACCCATCTAGTAAGCAAGAAGAGAAAGTATATAGTACATTTGGGTTTTCGTTTATTTTTTATTTTTATTTTTTTTTTTTTGGGGGGGGGGGGGGGGGGGGGGGATAACCACTACTAAAAAGTTTTTTTGTTGTAACACTTATTGATGACGACCAATTTGGTTGGTCTGAAATCCCTGTTAAATGTAGTTGTTTATATTGTAAAACTTTTGGGAGACTAATTAATGGGAATACACTTGTTTTTATTTTAAAATTCTTGGTTGTTTGCATTCTGTGTATGTTCTTACTGATTATATTGTGGACAACGTCCTCATTCAAGATTGTCGGTTAGTTGGCGTAAATGACAATTTGAAATGTTAGGTTAGATAGACATATTTTGGACAATGTTGCATGAAGTTGTTCGATTACAATCCCCTTTTGTGGTAGACTGATTAATGGGAACCCCTAAATAATATATTTGGTTTGATATGAATTGTCTGTTGCTCAAGTTATCCACCTATGATGTAGTTTGAATTCTTATTGTCTGTTTTGTATTATCGGTCAACTAGGCATCCAACAGCCTTGAATTTCAGGATTATCGTTTAGTTTACGTAAACGACAATTTCTACAGTCTGTAGATGACTCGACAACACCTAGCCACAGGAAATAGTCAACCAAATCCATCATTCTACAAATTATTATAAAAAATATAATTCAATAATATTATTACAATGGAGGGATTCCAAGTCATAGTACAAAACAATCATAATTCATAAATTAGGATGAGTGGAATCATCGGATGGTCACTTAGTTTAGGGCATGACACTTATGACATACATTGATAATAAAGTGAAAAAGAAATAAACTTGTTGCTCATACATGGTTGGCCTCTTCTTCCCCTACATGTTGCTATTTTTGTTGCTCATATGCCCCCCCCCTTCATGGAGATTGCCACAATTTAGGCTAGAAACGGTTATAGATTAATCAAGCAGAATGTGGGGGGTTATGAATAGTATCGAAGTTTTACTTACTTGTTTTGAGTACCTTCATTTGAAGAAGTGGGCAGGTCCATTTGTCGTGGTTGCCAAATACTCCACATCTTGTACATGCTCTCTTCTTCTTCTCAGTAGCTTCCTCCACCCCCCATTTCCATCTCCCTCCTCTCTTGTGATCTAATTTGGCTCGACCCTTTGTTTGAACCACAAGAGGGTCCAAAATAGAAGTTACTGAAATCATAGATTCTACGAAAGGACTTGTTATGGCTGGTTCTGATGGTTCCAAGACTGTCATAGACTAATCGTAATGGTCAAGGTAAGACTTAATCTCATCTAACTTCGAAATCGATAATTAAAACTTTTCCTTAGTATTTGAAGCCCTATAAAATAGTAACGATACACGAAGTGATAAGTGGCTATGGTGCAATGGTTGTCGTAAGTTCTCGACCGATAAGTGGCTCTCATCATACGATCGAGAGAATTTATTTGTACCTATCCTCTACCTTGCCATAATGAAAGCCTCTGGAATTTTAAGAATGTCATATTTTGAGAAAACTTTGAGGAGGTGCCGGCATGGGATTCTAATTTACTTAAACAACTTGCATCCACAATAACCAGTAAGCTTCTCCAAGTCTATATACAGCTCGAACGACTCTGGATGACCACTATGCGATTTAACGATAAGTACACGTAGGTTACCTTCTACTGATATTTCTAATGGAACGAATCGAACTACTTGTTCAAACTGCTCATCAAGTTTATGGAATATTGTTCTTGTATATATCTTTGCAGTGTCTTTCAAATGGGCTTGATGAGGAGCTACTTGACAATATTTGTGTTCAGAAGCGAAGTCTTCTTCCCTCTCCCGTTCATGTCTCTAACAAGGTGGTGGCATACTTGGTCACAAAATTGTACAACCCAGTAGTTGGAAGTAACCAGCCATTAAAGAAGTTATTAGTTGACTCACTGCGCCCTGTAGTGCTCATACCTGCAAAGAAAGTTGATCTACTCTATAATGGTATCTATCTATCTCTTATATTGAAGATCTCTTGCATCCAACGGTTATCATCTAACTTATATTTTTTTCATTAGTTTCATCCACCTTGCATCGAAATTTCCAGGATCATAGGTGTCGTGCATTAGTAAATCAATCTCTTGCTTAAACAAAGATGGGACCCGAAAAACATAGCCTATTTTCTCTAAGAATTTGTGTGTGATGTACCATAGGCAAAGGCAATGCATGGTGTTTGGGAAAACCTGTAAATAAATAATTTCATAACTAAGTAGACACGAACTAAATAGAAGATGCCCTGTAATATATTATCCATTATACATTGTTTACGACAATATGACATGCACAATATATATTTTCGGGGACATATTACGTCGACAACATATTGTCGGCACCCAATGGTAATCGACAATAGACCATGCCCAACACCAACAATATATATTTTTGGGGATATAGTAAGTCGACAACATATTGTCGACACCCAGTGATAGACGACACTATGTGCTGGACAAAACGTTAACTTATTTATGCTTACCTTGGGTATCGTAGCTCCCATAGTTGCATCCTGATCAGTAATAAGTAAAGTAGGGTGTTTGTGGTTCATTGCCTTCAACCACGTATGAAATAACCATACAAATGTTGATTCTTGTTCATTCCTGAGTAGAGAATATCCGTATTCTATCGTTTGGAAGTGGTTGTTGATTCCGGTAAATAGGGGCAAAGGGAATTTTATACACATTCGTTCGATACGTAGTATCAAAGGTCACCAAATCCCTGAAAGTCTCGTATACACACCTTGACCGTCCATCAATCCAAAAGAAATTAAGTGCTCGGTCCTCATCATCCAATTTAATATCAAAATAGAACATTGGATCATCAATTTTTTTTCCTAAACCATTCTAATGTCGCTTGTGCGTCACCTCTTGCTAGCCTTTCTTTGTTTACCTTTGCCTTGAGGTTGTAGCAGTCTCGTTTGCTGAAGGAATTATCTAGAAACAAAGTCGGAACCTTGCTGACAGAAATGTTGTAGAGCTCAAAGGTCTATTTAAGGTTTTTTGCTGCTTCGGAGAAAAATCTGTTCACCTTCATACGATGATGATTGCGGGGAGACACAAGTGTATGGTTATGGAAATCCAAAAAACTAGTCACAACGTATTTGCTGAGTTTCTCATTTCAATTGATGTTTAGCGTTGCTTTACACCCGCATTTATCTGATGATCGTCTGCTCCCATCTCTTTCACTAGTCTCCAGATGTATCCCTATATTCTTCTTCAAAAATTTACTATTTGAACAATATAATTTTACTCTAGCTACTTCCTCTGATTTGTTTCTCTTAGTGGAATTGTACTTTTTCATGAAGAATCCTTGACCTTTTCCATATTGTTCATAGTAAACACGTGCATCTTCAACAGTCTCGAAATGTTGGCCTTCGTACGGGGGGTCTGCAAACAAAAGATATGTTCAATATTTTGCTTAATCGAATAGAACACCTCTTGTACGTTCTTCTTCAGCCCTTTCTGGTGACTCTTCGGTAATGACTTTTGACCAATTCTCATAAATAGAGTCGTCCATTGTATGTTGGTCACACTGGTACATTCATAAATAAAATCATTCAGAATCACAGAACATTTAGTTTGAAACAAGGGGAAATAATTCAAACGGTTACATTATGCAGTCAAAATGTTATATTACAAAATATATATTACGCTAAGCAAAACAAAACACTGCCCCATTCCTATAAGACCTAAATGTTCGACACCCTAACTTTTACATCTAATTGCAATCACATTCCTCCCAATTATGTCGACCCCTCTGCCAACTGTTTGAAGAGTCATCAGAAGAATCATTCGTTGCATTCATACATTCTAACTCCCTTTTTTCCCAATACTCAGTTTCTAGATGACCGAATTTTAATTCAAACTCAATTTTAGCTTGCGCACTTTTTTCTTCCACCACTTGTTCTATAATCTCATCTCTCCCTGTGTCAGGTGGGGAAACTAGAATGTGGACATCATCATGCCTCTCCATGTTGTCTATTCAAAAACAACCTGTAAGTAATTTATGTACCCATGCGATACATCTAAACCCCATTGCTATTCTGAAGGTTCTGAAAGAAGAAGATGACTTAACACATCACAACAAAGCCAAAACTAAAAGCAGAAAGACAAATTAGAGCAGGTGTCGAGGGTACAAATGATCGACAATTTATTATCGATCCTCACAGTCTCCGAAAATAAGGTCTTCTACGAATTATCGATTACCCAGGTCGACGACAATAACACGGGTTGATCTAACACGGGTTTCACAATAGGGTATGTATTTCATGAGGTCATCAAAATCCAGATACTCATCTCACTACAACAAAGTAGCTTAGGACAGTACAGGGGATACAATTACTCACCTTGCTAGTTATTTTGTTGGCGACTGAGAGAAGTAGTAATTTCCAATTTCCAGATCTGAAACAGAAAGGGGAAACCATAAAAAATAAGTAGTAAATTACTCCTCTAAACAATTTCATATAAAAGAAAGTACACAAACCCTAAAAATAGCAAATCACTCCTCCAATAAAGAAATACAATGGGGAAACAAACCCTAAGCACAAATAAGGGAGAAACAGTTACAAAGGTGGTTGCTCTAAGTTGCTAGGGTCTCATAGCCGCAAATCCCACCTATTCCAACTTGAATTCGTAGCTCCTTCTACCCACAAATTACTTTGCTTCCACCCCTATAAATCTTACTCTCGTCCTCGGCAAACACCAGAGCTGTTATACCTGTCGTACTCTCTCTCCCACTGCAATCTCTCTGATCACTCTGTCGTCGAATAGTAAAAAATTTTAGGAGAGAGAGAGATACACACACAAATCAAAGAGTGTGAGAGACAAAGAGAGAGAGTTCATCTGACAGAGAGGGATAGGCTCAATATTTTGGGAAATGTGTTTTACAAATTCAAACAAAGCCACCTCATTCCTTAAGAGAGCCACCTCATTCTCTATATCCACCTCATTCCTTAAGAAATCCACCTCATTCTTTATATCCACCTAATTCTCTAATAACAAAAATGCAAATTTTTGTGATACCCTCATCTCATTTAGATATTTGGCTCTCATTTAGGGTCTCGTTAGGGTCAATTTCCTTAGGGTTCCTGAATCCTCTCCCTAGAAATAAAACATTTATTTTTTAGAACCAATGTGAGAAATACTCTTTGGGTGTGCTTGGTTCCGCAAAATTTGTTTTTCTATTTTTTAAGGTTTTAAGCAATAAAACAAAATATAAAATACTTAACTTCATCTTACCATTAGGTTATTTGTGTTTTCCACCAAGGTCCAAATCTCTCCACTTTCGACTTAAAATCCTCGATAAAACTCTAATTTACTCTAAAATTTGACTTGAAAAATCAATAATGCGTTTAGTTCACGAAAAATAGGTTTTCCACAATTTTTATGGAAAACAAGATTTCATGGAAATCTAGTTCATCATTTCTGTCATTCTCCATGAACCAAACACACCCTCTTTGTCGTTTGATAACAGCACCTTATTTTCACTGTTCTCTTTTACATATATATATCGAAGTTATATACCGGTATAAGCTGTTATTTGTAAAATAACGGCCATTGTAATTGAAAACTATAGCAAAATTTGAGAAAATACAAAGCAATAACGTAATGTCTACTACTTTAATAGTGAATGTGCGAGGTACGTAATCCATATAACTCCCGTATGGAAATACATAAGTTGTATCACTCTTTTAAATTTTAAAATAATTTGATTATTCTTGATTTGTTATTTAGCTTAAGAAAACGTAACATTGTTATAACGGTTATAACGCTAACGGCTTCTGCCCATTACACTATTATAACATATCATTTTAAAACCTTACTTCTGAGTTTGTGAGTAGGGCTGACAGTTTGGGCGGGCTGGCCTTGACGGATTGAGCAAAATTCAAGCAGGGTCATAAATAGTGTTCGGGCCGGGCTGGCTAATGGTGAACTTTTCCCGCAGCCCGCCCATGAAATGTACAAACTATATTGCGGGTTGGGTTTGGTCCAGGTTTATTTGGGCCAAGTTCGGGTCGGGTTTGGGGCGAGTTCGGGCTGTATGAACTAAATTATAAATATTGACCATGTAAACGACTGCGGAACCATGGAAATGATTGAAAGGAGTGAGGCAAAAACATTGTTCCACTCGAACATAAATGCGCGAGTGTTGACCAAAATATAGATATATTAGCTTTCTCAAGATAGGGGAACCGATAACTACTTGAAATGCAGCTATGAGTTCTAAAGTAGTACTACTTTGTGGTTTAGATAAATACAAGACACTAGTTTGTTAAAATATTTACAAGTAAATGATGCTTTCATTGTGGCTAATCTTGCATATTTAAGATTTGTTTTACTTAGGCATGCCTATCACCTCAAAAGAAACATCACTATGGCACTAGACATAGTATTATCATCTAGTGGTGTGTGATTTATATCATTTGTTAGGCTAAAACAGTGATACATAATTATTTCAAGTTTCATGATCATATAAGATGGGTGTGAGAGAATGTAAAGAGAGGTATGAGAGAGATTGGTCGAGCTTGATCCGGGCCAGTTCGGGATAACTACGGGCTGAGCTAGATTCGGGCCAATTTGGGCTGGGCTAAAGGCCAGCCTGCAACAAGAAAAGGTGGCCCGCTCATATAATCAAGCGGGCCCGGCTGGGTGTGCTTTTTGCTGGCGGATTAGGTCGGGCCACGGGCTTTGACCCATATTGTCAACCCTAGTTGTGAGGAGAGCCTGAGGTCTGGAATGGTGAGAAGAAGGTATTTGAAATGGCAAGATTTGATAGTGATTTATATTTGGAATTAATCCTAAGTAAACCATGAAATGGTGGATTGCAAACGATCAAGAGATGACACGTGAGGGAAAGAGAGATGGAGTTTGGTTTGAGAGAGAAAAATGAGGAATAATCGGGAAGGATATGGATAGAGATTGGGGGAAAAGGAGATAGAATACGGAAAAAAAAAGATTGGGGGGAAGAAAGAACGATAGAGAAGAAGAAGAAGAAGAAGACTAGCGGATGTAAAATTTTCTGAATAGCATTAACGATGTATGTTGTACGAATGGAAATATGGTATGTTGTAGGAATGTAAAGATCATTAACAATGTATCGGCAAAATGGTACAATAAGGAATTTTCTAGGTAAATTATGATGATTTCGCAATAGAAATTCCCATCGTCAAATGACTAGAACCATCCCCAAGTACAAAGGGGATGCAGTTCCTGCTAGTAAGTGTAAATGTATGTCTTTATTTCATTTCAAATGTGCAACTCTTCACAAACCAAACTAAATTACTACTAAAATAGGAGGAAAGTGAAACAAAAATCTTATTGGTGTCTCGGTGTACCACAAAAGAACACTAACTCTTAACAAGGTTTGTTAATCTCAATGACATCTCTGATGTGTAGCATGTGGGCCCCAACCAAAATGGGTTTAGGGTTCCCAACCGTGTGCAGCGTCCTAGGTTACCCACAACGATGTTGGATCTGCAGGCCTTCCAAGACCGGTGCATACAGTGGAGAACCCTAAACCTCTTTCAACCGGGGTCCACACATTACACAACATAGATGTTGCTGAGAAGAAAATAACAAACTTTGCTTGAATTAGTATTTTTTTTTTGGACACATCAGGACACGAATTGGCTCTTTGCCTCTCTTCCTCGAATTTAAGTAGTAATTTAGTTTGGCTTGTGAAGTGTTGCATAATCAAAATGAAAATAAAGACATATATTTGCACTTACAAGCAGAATTAGCATCTACACTTCCCTTTGCACTTGGGACAAATCCGGTCATTTGACGATGAAACCTCTATCCCAACATCACCATCCTAAAAATCCCTTGTAGTACATTTTGTCAGTATGTTGTCAATACTCTTTACATTTGTACTATGATGAGTACATTATTATTGCAATTTTTATACACCTAAATATGTATGTTGGTCGACCATAAGTTTAATTGTGTCTACTTAGACAATTATTTGGTTAATTGCAGTTATTGAAGATTAAAACAAAAATCATGCACTTTAACTTAAGTAAGAGCATCTCCAGCAGCTCTCGACACAGTGTTACTTTTATCTCAGACTTTTAGTCAGTTGGAGAGGTAAAGAATGCACATGCTTTGGTGAGTCGTTTTTGGAATAGTGATCAACCAAGTGGGGGCAATAAATAAATCAAGGAAAACGTGTGCTTCACCAATTTTATTGATAACCGAAAATGAAGACGACGATTTTACACAAGCTGTGAAAATGATTTATGCTTTGTAATAAATGTTACAACTGATGCTATGAAACCTATTCACATGTTGACAATCATGCTTTCTCTTTCCTTTTAAAAGGGAGTATCGATTCCTTTGGGAAGTATCCTTTATCTATCATTTGGTAGCTTGCATATCTCTGAGGTTGAAGTACTTTTGGGAAGCAAGTACATGTTTCTCCGTTTTTCCATCAAGTCAAATGAGGACCGAGCTCAGTGATTCATCAGTAACGGTGAGATAAATTGTGAGCTCCTCTCCTTCTTTGAGTGTACTCATTACTGGTGGTTTTCCCAGATAGCGTTTTAATTCCTGAAACGATGCTTCACATTATGTAGTCCACTCGATCTCAGAAATTTTTTAAGGTTTCTTTTTCTTCATCCCTTCGCGGAGTAGTTCGAATAACTATCAACACTGATTTGATGACTTTAAGACAAAATGATTAATTGTTATTATCTTGCTGGCTAACTTTTGTACGTCTTTCTTCATCTTCGGAGAAGGCATGGATAACAATGCACGGATATGATTTTGGTCAGCCTCGATTCTGTGCTTTCTGATCAGATGTCCCAAGAATTTGCCTAACTGGACTCCGAACTCGCATTTATCAGGAATTAGTCTCATTTTGTAAGACCGAAGAATGTCGAAGGTCGTATGTAAATCTGCGAGATGGTTCACCTTTTTGAGACTTTTACACAACATATCATCAATGTAAACTTTTATTGTTTTCCCAAGATGTTCTTTGAACATTTGTGTCATCAGTCTTTGGTAAGTGGCTCCAACGTTCTTGAGGCCGAAAGGCATAACTTTGTAGTAATATAAACTATGTTTTGTGATGAAAGCTATTTTTCCTTGATCTTTGGGCAACAGGGGTATCTAGTTGTACTCTGATATGACATCCATCATAGATAAGAGTTCGTGTCCCGTAGTAGAATTGAGCAGATGATTAATGATGGGAAGTGAAAAACTATCTTTTGGAGTATGTATATTGAGGTCCGTAAAATCCACGCATACTATGATTTTCCTATTTTTCTTCGGAATTGCTACGATGTTCGAGATCTATTAGCTTTTTGAATGAAACCGACTTCGATAAGTTTATCGATTTTTTTATTGACTTCTTCCCGTATCCGTGCTGCTAAAGTTCTCTACTTTTGTTTGACTGCCCCAACTTTATCTTTCAAACTAAGCTTATGGCAAGCCAAGTTCGAATCAATTCCGGGCATTTCATAAAACATCCATACAAAGACATCACTGTTGTCTTTGAGAAATTGAATGAGAGTATTGCAATTTATTGTGGGCAAAAGAGTCCCAATGTAGGTGTCTCGTATGTCTCCACTAATTTCGACGTATTCTGTACGGTAATTTTTGCGCTTGGCAGCTGGTTTTCTGTAAAGTTTCATGTAATGTTCTTTGCAGTTTTATGTAATTGTTATGAGAGTTGTGGTATCGATGGTTCTGTCACGGTGGTAATGGTAAGGGGCCTATTCTGCATCTTGGACTTAAGCCCAATCTTCGACCATCATACGACCACTCGACCTCGTCAATATACATGTGGCACATTTATGGAAGACACATTATGGAGCAAGAGTTACTCAAGCCGTTATGCAATCATTATGAAGACTCGTCAAAACCATATATTGTAACGTTCATCATTAAAGCAGATAACGGCCATATTATTAAACCTATAAATAGGACTATAGTGTTGGATTTTCCATCTATACCGGCACTACTCTTCTGGTTCACGAGCACACATGTTAATAGGTCGTATAGGTATAATTGGTTGTGCTCAATTATTATACCAAGTTAAGGTATGTGGGACCTAGTGTTACTCTTTATTAGGGTTTGAGTGTATAATGAGAAGACTTCTCTAACCCTATCAAGTTAAATAGAGAGGAAGTCCCTCTTGGAGGCTACAACACAGAAAACCATCCCATTGAGGTCTGCAGGCAATCAGAGGGAAGACTCCACTCAAAAACAGGTAATTTTTAGAAAACAGGAGAAGAGGTTAGTATAATCTTCAGTGTAATCTTCAATGTTAAGTTATTGATCATAGTAGATAGTATTTTATTCCAACAATTGGTATCAGTCGCTAGGGTACTCAATCTCCCATGATCAATTAGACTTGAGAGAGCTTGTTTTCTCTAATTTTATTTACAAGTTGTTTTCTGTTCCCGAGAAAGACAAGAGAGAAGACAAAACACTATTATTATTTCTACTTTTCCCGAGTCTCTCTCTTTCCATCACTCCACCATTAACAAAAAAAATTTTGGGGGTGCTTTCTCCATCTCCATTGCATCGCGAGAGATTTGTTTCGTTTGTGAGTGATTTTGGCAAGATCTATTTCTTTTGTACGTGATATCGAGCGAGATCTGTTTTGTTCTTTAGGGAAATCAATCAAACTCTGTTTCTTTTTAGGGGCACTCACATCTGAGTTCGTATCTGGAGATCTTTATTGTGGTGGTTTTTTGTGATTGTTTTTTTATTTCCAATTATCAATGTTGAGGGATTGATTCAAAGCAATTGCGGTTTTCAACCGTGCAATTTGATCTGGTTCTAGAGCTAATTTTCCGGCTATTCTAGAGCTGTTTTTTCCGAGAATTATGGTTTTGATCTCCGGCTATTCTAGAGAACCGTCGTGCTCGGCTACTATTTTTTCCCAAAATTGCTTCGACTAATGGTCTACCGGCATTCAACTTGATGAGGTTTTTGTTTTGTGTTTCTTGATTTTTAAAAGGAGTTGCTCGCAATAATCGTATCTCTGCCGGAGCTGTTTTCTAGGGTTAATTGGGTCCTCTGCAATCTATTTTTTGGAGAGGTGGTGATTGGGTTTGAGTTAGGAATCATGGTTGTTCTTCCCTTCATGGCTGTTTTTCCTAACATTGGTTTGTACATTGACCTTTTATTGGATGTTAATTGTTGGCTGTTTTGCTCTTTGGTGATTTCAATTTCTTACCCAAAGAGTTTTACTTTTCGAGATATTTTTCGAGAGCCGAAGATTTCCTACGTTTGAGGATCACAGATAACTCACATTATATATATTTTGTTGTTGTTTGTTGTTCTCTAAACCCTGCTAATATATATGTCATTTATTGTGATTCTTGATTATACATGATAATGACTGCTCATACAACGATTTTATCATTTTGTGTGTGTCAATAGTCTGCTTGGTTGCAATTATACGTTTTAAGACTTATATATCTGATCTGAAATTTTAACATTACCTATGTCAAACATGTTAAGGGATTACCATTAATACTTAGTGATTATTAGCAATGAATCATTCCTGTTTATTCTTAATTGGAAAATAATATCTATCATTAATGGTTATAGGGCGTTGATGCCCAAGGATCTCCAATGGGGTTTATGTGAGATCAACTAGTCGTTAGGAAGGCGGGATATAAAGTGGGTAAATATACCTAAATGAGTTTTATCCATGAACTTGAACATTTTTCCCAATCTTGAGACTCTCTTGTAAAGTCTCATTAAGACTACTTTGCACTAATCAAACTTAAAATTGTTATACCACCCAAAGGAGGCTAAGAAACTTCTAATTAATTAGTTGGCCAAGATAGACTACACGGTATGGGGAGATGATGATAATCCTCAGCCCAAAGGTGAGAAAGTGTCTCAAGTCAAACTATATGTGGTCAGTCTAGTCTTGAGCGTGAGTGATCATCAACTAGGGGGTAATGTATGTCAAATCACCACCCAAAGGAGGGATTTGATGGTACATAGCTGTATCCGCAGAGTGAATAATCCATACCATAAATATTATATACACTCTGACTCAACCATCCTAACCTCAGGTAGGATCGAGATTAAAGACATCAAGTTATAGATCTTTTACATATTAAGTTAAACGTGCATACAATTTAATTTTACACGTCCTAATATAAGTCATTGGTTCATGCAGCTATGAACCCTATGATCCAGAACCAACTGACTAATATTGAGACCTTGACGGACTCTAACTACTCCAACTGGAAGCTCAAAATCCAAATTACCCTAGGTTGCCTTGATTTCGATTTTGTTCTCACTGAAGCCAAGCCCGCAGATCTCACGGATACCTCTTCTGATGTTGAGAAAATGGCTTATGCTAAATGGGTCAAAGCCAATAAAATGGCAAATCACATCATCCGTTCTTCCATCGATCCTATTATGCGGGGCGGTATCGCTGAGAAAGGTATCGCAAAGGAACTGTTATATGTCATTAAGAAACAGTTTGAGGGTTCCGTCAAGGGAAGGCAGTACAGTAACTTATCTCAGTTTTTATCATTAAAGTATGACGGCAGTAGAAATGTGCGCTCGCACATTCTTAAGATCTCCTAGTTAGTTCTTACTTTGAAAGAACTCGGTCTCACTATTGATGATACGTTGATGGTTAACTTAGCAGTTTGGTCTCTTCCACAAAGTTTCGAGATGTTCCAAGTTCACTACCAGAATTAGGAGAAGACTTGGGAAATAAATGAGTTGATTGCAGCATTGGTCTCTGAGGAAGAACGGCATAAGAAAGGTAAAGCAGAGCCGGCTCATCTGACTGCATCCATGAAGTACTTGTCCATCAATTCTCAGGGAAAGAAGAAGTTCAAGAATCAAGGTTCTACGAAGAATAACGGTTCCCACTTTGGTCCAAGGCAGAGTTTTCGTTCAGGGAATGGGAATGGGAATAGGAATGGGAATGGGAATGGGAAGCAGAATGTACCTTCGTCGGCAACTTCCTTATCAACTATATAATGTTTCTTTTGTAAGAAGAAAGGCCATGTTAAGCAGGACTATCATTCCTACAAAAATTGGCTAAATAATAAGAAAGAAGGGTTTCATCAGCAGGCAACCGACAAGGCCTAAGGAGCAAGTTTTCTCGGGTGTTATTTTCAATTTGGCATGCATTTTTTTATGTTCTATCGATAAGACGATTTCTAGTTTTAGTTTCTCAGTTGTACTCTTTTAGTTATTTATTTATTTTATGGGTTATATCGTATATCTTTTGACATTCCTTTAGGCTTTACTATTATCTTCTAAGGCTAGTACTTCTACTTCTAAACGCTCTCGTGTTCTTAACTATCTTCGATATTATGGCACAAACGACTAGGACATATTTCTAAGCCGATGCTAAAGATTAAGGTTGTCCGATCAGATCGAAGAGACGAGTATTATGGTAAGATCGATCAAGACGGTCAATATTAGTGACCACTTTTATTAGTTTTTGTTGGATCAGGGTATTGTAACCCAATACATTAGATTCAATTACTATTAGCTGTTTTTTCATTGGTTTCCCAGAGATATCGAAAGGTTTCAGGTTTTATTGTCCTTCTTAACCCATGGAGATTGTTGAGTGTGCTTAGGCTCATTTCATAGAGGAGAGAGATCCCTTTACAAGTACTATTTATAGAGATTATCTTTTAGGAGGGTTTGGAGACTCGGAGTCCAACTGTTATTCCGATCTGTACTGTTATGCTTTCGCGTTTATCTGATATTGACATTGTGACGAGTACAGTTCCAGACCCCATCGTAGTTCCTATTCAGCTTCCTATCATTCCACCTCCAGTTTAACTTTTTGCTTCTACTCGGTGTTACTCTAGAGAGAGACGTTCAACTATTTCTTCTAATTACCATCTTTACTCATTTGAAGGGGATTTATTTGATTTCGAGGATCTATTATTTTTTAGTACGTCTATAGCTAGTAGTTTTGCAGATCAGTGGCGTAATGCCATGATAGAGAAAATGGATTCTATGTCTCACAACTCTGTGTGGGAGTTAACATATTTACCTAAAGGTTCTAAGGCAATTGAATGCAAATGGATCATTATATATATGTCAATCAGAGTGGGAGATATTCTATATTTATAGTTTTGTATGTCAACAATATTTTACTCGCTAGTAGTGACGTTCAATTTCTTCAGCAGACGAAAGCCTATGATATGCATGAGACCCGACATTAGTTTGTTTGTTAAGATGTTAGGAAGGTACTATCATAACCCTTCTATTATTCATTCACTAGCAGGTAACCAAGAATGTTCTTTACCATTTAAAGAGGACAAAAGATTACAAATTGGTTTATAGGAGATCAGATGAGCTTATAGTTTTGGGCTCTGACTCAGATTTTCCTGGAGTCTCTTTGAGGATCGCTCTTTTAAGTGGGAGTAGTTATTGTTTTCTTTTAGATATTGTTACTGTATTATGATTATTTATCCATGTGAGAGTTATTCTCGATTATTATTTTGGTCGACATTCAGATTTGATTTTTGATTATTTAGCTGTTATTATATTTGGATCCGTTATTATATGTGCACATATTCAGTTTAAGTTATGCAATTACAATAAAGTTTTAGATACGAATGATTTCATCACATGACTGTTGTCTAAGTATCAAGTGCATATAAAGAATACTGAAAGGTTTCTCAAGTTTGCTTGGGCTGGATATGGGTAGGCACCACATCCTTTGGCCTTCATTTCAGTATGAGCAATGGTCTTCGCATGACGGTTTGTCTAAGTATTGAAATGACATGTGTCTGGTAAACACATGTTCCAGGATACTAATGGAAATGTACTAGCACATCATTAAGGTTATATTTGTCATTCACACGCTAAACTCCACCAATAAAGAAATTACACTTGAAAGCTATTGAGGTTGCTAGCCTGATGTCCACGATATGAATTAGGCATGTGCCCAAAGGCCTGACCAAAATTTGTCCGTGAACCGTGTTAGTCATCTTTATAGTCGTAAAGTGACAGTCAAGTTCGATGTAACATTGTCTTCGACAAATTATCATGTGTGGTTTTGAAAAAACAAAGGATGGTCATCCGTTTTTCATAAAAAAAACATCGAATCAGGCTAAAAATATTTTTCTTAAAATCGAGTTAGCGCCGGGTAGGAGATTGTTGGATTTTCCATCTATACCGGCACTACTCTTCTGGTTCACTAGCACACATGTTAATAGGTCGTATAGGTGTAATTGGCTGTGCTCAATTGTTATTCCAAGTTAAGGTAGGTGGGACCTAGTGTTACTCTTTATTAGGGTTTGAGGGTATAATGGGAAGACTTCTCTAACCTTATCAGGTTAAATAGAGAGGAAGTCCCTCTTGGAGGCTACAACACAGAAAACCATCACATTGAGGTCTGCAGCCAATCCAAGGGAAGACTCCACTCAAAAACAAGTGATTTTCAGAAAACAGAAGAAGAGGTTAGTATAATCTTCAGTGAAATCTTCAATGTTAAGTTATTGATTATAGTAGATAGTATTTTATTCCAACATATAGAGCTACAGATAAAGGACAGACTTTTCCTATCAAGAAAGTCTCTACATAACATCTTATAATAGCTAGCATTCTCAATACCATCTCTCTCTTCCTCCAAATCTTCGAGAGAGGTCATAGTTTTTAACCTATTCAAAGGTTTTCCATGCTAAACTTTGGTGTTAGTTATTATTAGCGTTCTGATTACATCTGGTGTAAAAGGCTAAGTCCAAATCCTGGAATTAGGCTATTACAGTAACGGAATTTTTACAAGCTCGAGCTAACTTCTGGTTGTTTTTGATCTCGTAAATGTTTTTATTCCAATCGAATCGAAGCACCAAATGATAGGTCGATGGGATAGCTTGTATGTTATACAGCCAACAACGTCCCATGATCCCCAAGTAACGGGATTTTGTATTGATAACGTAGAATACTACGTCGACCGTTAGGCTTTTTCTTGTTGGGCATATATCAATCACAAATACAGTAAATAGAGAATATCAGTACATATCCTTAGAGTCTGCTCTTAAAACATATCATCAAGTTGATGCGGTTCAATCCCCACCATCGTAAAATATTTATGCTCTATTTCTCTTAGCTTGGTTACAGCCTTAGAACTAGTGTGATCACTGCCTTCGCCCTCATAATATTTCCTTTTCTGTGACCCTTTGTCCACATCTAAATGAGCGACTTCACTTGCCACCTGCTCTTCCACGACGCCCCCAACAGTAAGCTTACCGCCCTGTGTCCCTGGGCTACCACCACAGTAGAAGGAGATGAGTTTCTTTTAAATTGCAATAGTAGCGTACTGCATGTGATCTTTACTTTTGTGTAAGAGGTAGTCGTATATCTATTATTGCAGTCTGTCATCTATCATTCGTTTTATGATGGGCAATTAAATGCATATGATGTATTAAATGTTTTCTTGAGTTCTTTTTGAACTGATGGTAAGATTTAAAACCAACATCTGCTACATATTTGATATCAGACCTCTTACATACTCTAGTAAAGAATTCTGAGTAATTTTCTTGTTCTCTTTTGAGGTATCTATTTGGCATTCGGTATGCGCTTGGAAATTGAAAACAAAGCACAAAGGAGCAAATTGCGAAAAACGGGAAAACACTTAAAACATCTTCAACTTCACCCCCTAAATGAAGGGGCGACTAATACTTCACCGGGAAACATAGCCTTCTTGTAGGTTGGTGTTCTAAACTGGAAATTTACAAAGGGATCATGACCGCTCTGCCCGAGCACTAGAAAACAAAAATCGCGTGGACTGCTCAAATTCACGTCGCTCTTATATAAAAAGTTATTGTGTTTGAATTGACTTGATGATGTGTTTACTATTTTTTCACTCCAACATTAGTAAATGTAAAAACTATTAGAGATTTGTAGGATTTCATCACCCAAAAAATCTCTAACAGGTTAACCACCCATTATGGATACAAAAAAATTCGTATCACACCAAAATTGAACGCCCCAGACCTCAAAATAGCTGGAAAAAAAATAAAAAATAGCAAGATTCCCGCGGTAAGTCATTACCAAATGGATAGGTATGCCGAACCGGGGTACAAGCACAGGCTCGTAGGATACAGCCCCAGCCTAGCGCCGTGAAATACTAATTGTAGGTATGCGACGTCACTGCTTCGAGTGCTGACGTACGATAAGGCGACGTGCTCGGGCGTGAGAACTGAACATCTACTTTAAGCATAGTAACGCAGCCAAAGACTTAGGATATCCTACCAATTTTGAGCATAGAAAAATGTAGGGGAGATCCAATTGTTACTTATAAAAAAATGTTGTAGTGCTAAAATCCTAGGATTGTTTGTGTATTTATTGATTTTAGTGTCGTATTTTTCCGCGTCTGTCGCTTTGTCCATAAAACATTTGTCCGAGTCCAAAAACGATTAGGAAGTTTATAAAAACCTTTACCCATATACGGTCCACCAACCCATTCAAAGCGGAAAAGGAGACCATGTTAGAAAAATTCAAGATTAAGGAACTAATCTTCACCAAAAGAAAATAATTACCGAACCAAGCAAGGAGACGCGCAAACGCTTCTTGAAGATAGTCGAAGCCTCTCCAAAGGTGCAAGAGAACTCAGCAACACTATCTCCGAGATTCAACCAAGCTAGACCCGTTCTATCACTATGTGCTTGCACTGCACAAAGTGATCAAGTTTGTTTCACATTTCCTCATTGCCCAAAATATAAAAAGAGAAATTGAGAAAGAAAAAAGAAGAAGTTGATTTTGTTTTTCTCTGTATTTTACTCACCCGAGAGAACTCTATAAATAAGAGTCTAAAAAACTTTTCAGTTCTAAAACTGTTTAATTAATACATAAGTATTAATAAGTCACACTTACTCCCCATTAATGATATAACCAGTTACAGACTCAAACAGACATAGAAGTCCAAGAGGTTGTTTGTTCCAGACCCAAGCCCACTAAGCCCACGCCCCACGCCCGGGGCAAACGTGCAAAGTGCTAAGTGCGCCTAATAAAATGCCAAAAAGCGCCTCAAACGCCCACGCGCGCGAGTCGCACTCGATGCGAAGCATCTCGCTAGAGTGCACACACTCCTAGAGTATACTTTAAATCCAACTAAGCAATAGAGATATAAAAACTAATATACATTACTTTTTATTTCCAATGTGGGATAAAACATTTTAAAATCATATTTTGAAGTTAAAATAATTCCAACAGACCACGTCGCCAAGTTGGCACCATAGAGGACCAAGTTAGCCCTATTGAAGAGAAGGATAATCAAACTCAATTTGAACCTGTTAAACTTTTTGTTAAGCTAATAGTTGACTCTGTACCCATGGCAAAAACTCTCAGAGACTATTGGACCCAGTAGTAAGTGATATGCCTTCGTGCATTGTGTTATACACAACCAAAATTAATAAAAATAAAACCGCAGTTCCCACGCAACATATTTTTATTAATTAAAAAATACTATATAATACCAAATTAACAAATATTAAACTGTGAGACAAATGACAAACTCTGACCACAACAGCATCGCCACATAATGATTTGGATCGCTATATAACCTATAGCTAGCCTCTTGCCAATGCTCTAACAATCTAAAGTTCTCAATATTGTAACAAAGTTTTACACAACTCCGGAGCCCTAATTGCTAGCCCAACCCGAAAGAGATAAGTTTTCGCATTTGATAGGTGTCTCTTCCTTCCTTTCCCTGCAGGTTGTTTTTTCTTCAGCTCATTACAAGTGGCACATGCACTCCGCGTAAGAGTAACACCTGTATGTACGTAAGAAGTTTTAATAAACAAAGTGAAGTGATTCTCCATTTTAGTTTCACAGCAGAAAGTGAGTGAGTGAGAGAATCATAGAGCAATGGAAGCCCACAAAGAACAAAGTGAGATGAAGAAAGATGATGATGTTCATGATAAAATTATTCCTAGTGCATCATCACATGGAGTTGATCCAACTGAAAACAAGTTAGTTCGAGAAGCGGTCACCCATAGTGATGAAGAAGATACTGGTCACTGGCTTCGTCGCACAGATGCGGAGGAAGTACAAGTGCAGCGCCCAGACGACATTCTCGCATTCGCTAGAGCTGTCAACAAGATCGACTCGTCACTGGAATAAATGTATGAGACTGATCGCGCTAACTGTATTGTACCCTTTACAGTAATAATAATAATAATAATAATGTGTGTGTGTATCATTGTGATTTCTAGTGAGTCTAGTTTATATGCTTGTGCCTTACAGAGAGAACTATTATCCTCAGACTCTACTCCTTCATTGCATTTAGAGGAGTAGAGGATCTGAATTTGCAGGGACCTCTCCCAACTATTGCAATACCAAACTCACGCAAAATCTATATAGCATACATCGACACTGACACCTTGGAACCACGGAAGATCTATATAGCATACATCTTATCGACACTGACACCTGGACCAAATAACATAATGAGTCAAGACACCTGTTCAATCTTTACTCTTTCCCCAATTCTTAAGGATGATTTTTCACTCAAAACATCTCATTTGTATTAACATTCATCAGTAAGCAATAAAATTTTATTAAATCATCGAGCGTGTTTTTTACCTATTCAGAGATTTTCACGCTAAAATTTGTATTATCTTATTATATTGTTTGTTTATTAATATTTGTGTACATTTGTTTGTTGTAAGAGGCCATTCAAGTTACGAATTTAGGTTCTTACAGGATTTTTCTTTATATTAGTAGGGGGAGTCAGACTTGTATATTTGTACTAGGGAGAGTTTGTGTTTAGGGGGATTTATGGTGTTATGCTCATTGGAGCGAAGGATTTATGGTGTTATGCTCGTTCGAGCGAAGTGCGCCATGTTAGTAGGAACAAACAAATTGTCTTGTACTGAAACAGGAATATGTGGTATTAAAACCCAAACTAAATTGCACCCTGAAATGATGTAAAATGTGGAAGAAGAACATTCTAAAAGACGTAGATTATATTAGTAGCACTACACAGAATTCTCCGTTCTCCACATGCAAAGAAAGAGTAAATGGAAAACAAAAAAGGGAAAACAGACTCTACATATCTCCCTTATTTTTGATTTACTACACAATTTCATCACTTCTACTTTCTTATTTTCTTTGCCCAATCTTTTAGACCCAGACCAGTTTCAACATCATTAGCTTTGGCTCAGGGCCAGCGGCTCTTGGGGAGTGCGAGGTGTGCAACCGCACAGCGCCCAAGGAAAAAGGGCAAAAAAAAATTAAAAAAAATTGCCCAAAGCCTAAAGAAAAAAAAAATGTATTAATTTTTAGCACATGTGATCTAATGTGAACTTGGCTTAGTGGACTAATGTTTTATAAATTTTTTATTTTTTTTAGGCCATCTGTATTTTTGCATAGGGCCTTACAGTAGTTGGGCCTGCCTGTTTGGCTTCATCTTGATCATTATTTTTCTTCTTGAGGAACTCAAGGGACTCAAACCACAGTGGGTTTGTTGCTCATCATAAGTTGTCATGCAATATCTGCTGGGGTAACCTCCACATCTTTAATTAGTTCACCAATGATGGTCATTCATCTTTAGGTATTTCAAAGCGAGGAGTTTAAACCCAGACAGGGGTACAGTAGCTAAGGTGGATGCATGTGGATATCCATGCGATCTTAAGCATTGAGCACCAAACAAATCCTGCAAATGATGATGGCAACAGATGATATACATGCCGCCAATAACCTCATCAAGAAACAATATGAGGAAACCTAATACAAACAAAATAAAGCAAAACTACAGATATCTTCAGATAAAGACCATTATAACTGCAAAATCAGTCCTAAAAATTGAACAATAAGGGATGCAAATGTTGCGGTGCCTGTTAAAAAATATCTGAAGCTAAAATTCCATTTTAGATGAAAAATATTTATCAAGAGACCAGAAAATAGAACAGGAAACTTGAAAAATTATCCAGGTAAACTTCAGTTTTAAGATTAAGAGAAACCAGATAGAAAAAAATCTGACAGAGAAGAAGTTTTGCATTTCTGTTCTCCAATTGACTTGCCCAATCTGATCTGAATAGCATACAAAATTGACAATTTGAAGGATCAGAGTCTCATACACGTTTTAAAGCATTTTGTTCCTCGAATGCATCTCTATATAAACAAAAAGAGAAGAATACAATACAACAATGCATCAGTGATGTTCAACTGTATCATTTCTATTTACTTGATTCAGTTCAGTTTCATGGGTACAGACAACACCAAGAACGTAAACACAATATATGAATTTTTACAAGGGATCACGCATAGCTTTGAACTTGCTGATCATCAGAATAGAACTATAACAAGGATAGTCAGAGAATCCAAACTAACATCATTAGTTAGACAACAACTCCTACACAGACAATCAGTCCCAATACGACCTTTACCATAGATAAGGTGTAATCCAAGGGATATAATAGAATGCAGGAATGGAATACAAGAGTTTGAGCTCCTCTGTGTTGTAATCAAAGACGAAGACTCCCGTACTATCATTGACATTATCAGCGAAATAGATGCAGTTCCCCTTGAGTTCAAAGTAAACGGTAGCCGGACAGGAGCTACAAAAGTTCGGACCCAAAAGCAAGGCGTAGTCAACAAAATTCAAAAGCTTCGTAAAGTTTCTTGTACAGTAATTCAACTTGTAAACTTCAAACTTTTCTCTTCCATGACGCTCACCATCTAACTCATCAGTAATCCGTACAATCACATGCAGCTCACCGGAAATTTCCCCAAGATAAAACATATGCAAGTTCAATATCGCATTTGAGAGTTGTGCAAAATTGGTAAAGCTTGGATGAGGGCTATTAACATCACACACCAGAAGATTTCCATCGTAATCCACAGTATAAAGGCGACCTCTAAAGTATATTACATGAGAAGAGTCCTTCCATTCAAATCCTCCTACAAAAGTCCAAGCTTTGTCACTGAGTCTAGCAAAAGCCAATTTATTAGATGGTGAATAAACAGCTATCACCATGCAATCGCTTAGGGAGTTCGAGGATGATGGACTAGACGATAACACGGCATCTTCAAGATTACATAGGACCGAAGGTCTATAATTGAGATCCAGGTATTCCGGTGGTGGTGGTGGGAGGTCAATTTGAACACGGGTTAGTGGATTTAATAAGCAAATCTCGTAATGAGGGCTGAAGGTGATCAACCAACCGAAAGGAGAACCCCAACATTCTTTATTCATAACCTCGGGCAAGTGAAGATAGAAAACCTCCCTGGTCGAAAGGCTGTAGAAGCTACACATACCTATTGATCGCTGATTTAGCATCAACCATGGCTCATTAACCCCACAGTTATCACGATTCTTTCTAACCGATCGCCAAGAACGGCAAACTTCTCCAAAACTAACATAATCATCGAAACAAGTTATCTGTTTCACAATCAGACCGATCAACTCCTCTGGTAGTTCAGACCAATTACCCATATATTTACTTTCTTTAATTTTCTTCCTCATTATATCGCCAGTTTTCACAGGCACCCTGAAATTTTAACCCAGTGGGTCGTAAGATTACATCTCTAAAACTAAAAGGGTACTCATGAAATCAAATTTCATTCCTACCAATTAACTCCTAAAGCAAGATTAACTCCTACAGAAAACAAATTTAACTATCAACATGAAATCAAACCCTAATCGTCCAATTAACTCCTAAAGCAAAAAAAAATTAAATTTTTTTGCAACATTATCAACCTCTAAGCATGCAATTCTTTCTTTTTAAAAACAAATTCAATTTGCAAGATTATCAAACCCCAAACATTAGACGCCCTAAATCTACATTTCAATTGTAATAAAGACCAATTCATAAACCTTAACCCTAAGAATTAGATACAAATGGCATTGCTAAAACCCTGAAATCAAATCCAAAAACCCCTAATTTTACTTGTAATTGTCATACCTGCAGCTGTAGAGGAACAATGCAATCGAGCAATGGTTGCAACAATCCTCAAAATCGATCAATCGAAAACCCTAAATCTTGGAACTTTTCAAGTCCGGTACTCTGTGATAATAACTGATAAAACTGTATTAGCGGGAGAAAATAAAAAGGTTTTTATTTCGCAAAATTTCGGGATTTACAAAAGTAGCAAGTCACTTGCATAAAACAACCGCCACATCAGTAAAATCACCCTGGGTGCTAATATATAGAGCTTAAATAATGTCTTGCGGCATTCTTTTTGCTGCAATACTCTAATTTTAGCCTACGTGTCATTAATCTGCACAGCTGAAGTGTCGCGACAGATTGATTATTGTGGTACCCTAAGAGACAATTGACACAATGAATGTATGTTGCGTCGTCAAAATTTTCTTTTGAGGGGGTCAAATCTCTTTTGAAGTGGTTTTCAAAAAGATTTAGCTCTACGCTGGAGATGCTCTAACTCAGATGGTATGTGGATACTGCACAACCAAATCGTTGTTGGCTTTCGAATCTGGTGTTGAAATACTTCCAATTTGCTAATAAACACACAGCGTTTATCGGGAATGGAATAAAATTTTAGCCAAGTTTCCCCTTAAATTCTAGTTGAAACTTGGTAATGTCTTACATTGCTTCTTTCTTACAACCTTCAAGTGAGGTTTTGAGGCCACTTCTCTAAAGCTTTACAACAAGCTCTAACAAGAAACATACGAGTATTAGTGGAATCAGTTGTAACCTTGGTTACAACTTGTCACTAGCTGCAGTAAGAGCATCTCCACCTATACCTCAATCTGCGAGCCAAAATTTTGAATTAGATGGTTCGTTGTATGAGGGTAGAAACAGGCCTATCGGCCAAAAACTCTTTAGAAAAAACATTGCAACACAAAAGGCTTTGGATGGTGTTACTACATCTGGTAGCGGTATCCAAACAATGTTGAATGAACTACGGTTGGAGAAGAGACAAGTGAAAGAAGAAGAGCGGAAGCAAATCAACAATGGCAAACCAAAATGGATTTGGAACAAGCAAGGGAAGATCGCAAAATCATATGGATAAAGACCTGAGTAATATTTTGGGCATCAGTTGCAATAATATATGCAAAGGCAAGCTGAGGTCATGGAAAGCCTGACCAAGAGAGGTGGACCAGGTACTTGAAGTGGTGATGAAATATAATTTAACTTTGTTGTATAGAGAAGTTTTTTTTCCAAGAATTTAGTTTACCTTCCAATAATGTAATCGTTTGAATAATGTACTTTGTTATTGAAGAATTTAATCTCTTTTTCGAAATATTTATTTCCGATAATATTGCGTTATACAAGATTAATGCAAAATAATAATAAAAATAAAAATTGTTCAATAAGCTTGTACGACAAAAATCATTAAATTACATAAAAAATACTCAAATAATACTTGATTGCAATACTAGGATGAGAAGCATCTCACGCCTCCCTGTCTACTCCATATGCTACATCGGGTCTGACAACTGAAATCTTATTACAAGCTATGAACCTCTGTTGACGTAACCACCATGGGTGTAATACCAGCCCTGAGTGCAGTGGGGCCAAATAAATCAATATTGCCCATCCTCTAGAAATTTGTTAACAGGTGGTCTGCCTCATAAGTTTGGGCTGCCCAGTATGAGGTGTAAGTCTCTCATTCCTTCTCTATCACAAATTGGTCACAGTCAACAAAGACGGCCTTCTCATCGCTTGTAAATCAGCTGGACTCTAAGATGTGGCGACATGTTAAGCGGATGATCCAAAGGAATACCCGCAATGCCAGTCAACTACATTCAACATCTATCCCCCAAGTAATACTCGTAATTTCCATTTGAGACTTGAAGTGGCATCCTCTTACGGGACAGGAGCAACGCAGTACGTACACCATCTAAATGTAATACCGCAGAGTTCGCCCAAGGTTACCAATTGATCGACTCAATAGTCTAATCGTCAATGAGGTATCTGCCTAGAGTAAACAAATTCACTGCCTGATCATTTCGTTTTCTTCCTGTTCCCCTTCTCCCATGCTTTGAGGCGCAGATATGACGTGAACTTAAGCGCTTCCTTGACAATAGGGTAACCAACCCCACAATACTCGTAGAACCAATACTGCATTTCGGAATAACATAAAAAATAATTAAAAATTATATTTAAGACGTTTATTGGAATATATTTAATTTGTCTCTTGTAAGGAAAAAATGTTAGTGTACCTCAAGAAGTTGTGAAAATCCAGTGATAGCACCCCGGTCGTGACTGCGGTATCCAAACTATGGTATAGGGAAGCAAAAATAGCAGAACCCCAGTTATATTCGGCAGTTTCGTCCAAATCGGTCACGGCCCCGAGATATCCAAGCGGGACGGTGTCGTTGGCCGTTTGAAACCATAAATGTCCTATCTTGAAGAGGATAAAAACACGAACAATGGTAATATCATCCTCCCGATCATCTGTGATGGTCAAGTACGTCCTCAAATGTTAAATGTTGACGTTCCCACTCTTTATATTACAACTTTCGATTCGGGGGAGCAATTGCCTCGCGTTGGATAAAATACTTTAGCTGTCGGCATACGGCACCTGTGTAGGATATCTGCCGATTGCCAATAATGTTAGCATATGGAAATCCATTGGTGTGATCCATATCTTCATACACGGGAATAGAAAAATGTGTTTTATCGGCCACCAACGCTCTGTTAGCGCCTGAATTAGCCAATTATCAAAATTACCCAAGTGTATATCCATAAAGCTCCCAAATATCTTCACCACGGGATCCCTTATTGTCGAAATTGTGGAAATCTCCTTCCAAACTTTGATCACTGTAGTGAATGTGTCGTGGAGACGCATCGAATCCCGATTCTGTTCATTGGAGCATTTTGTCAAACACTTGATTAACGGAAATAACAAAGTCACAATACTAAAAAGTTACCGTGAGTTCCTTGCCAGTATAATATATATGAGTAACGCCGTCTGAGAGGTCGGTAATAAACCTGGTTGGGTAGTTTTCTTGGGGTGGGTGTGGTATGTCTTGGGTTTGTTGTACATCTTCAAATTCTACCCTTTTTTTCTTCCTTCCGGACCTCAACCGAGTTACAACTCACTCTGGATCTCTTGTTCCTCTATACCTAGGTAATGTACTGGCGTGTGGGTCTCCCTCTGGCATCTCCATTTGATTTTGAAATGAATTAGATTTTTTTTCAAGGAATACCTTCAAATTAAGAGAGATGAGGAAGTAAAATGATAATGAATCGAGTTGGAACTGATGAAATGTTAACAGTTGCAGCGGCGGTATTCCTTTTACCGCGCGGTATTTTGATTTCCTTTAAAATAAAATAATAATAAAATCACGTCACAAACTCGAACTTTCTGCTGGAGTTGCTCTAAATAGAAAAGAACTAGGGGGGGCCAAGCTTACTGTGAAATCGTACGGAGAATAAAATTGGAAACAATTGTTCTTTTCAGATGAACTTCATTTCCTGTGACGAATTATTTTCTGACCTGAAAGAAGGTAAGCGCAAAGAAAAAAAAACTTCATTAATAGAAACTAATATCATCAATAATATTAAAAGGGTATACATCTCACAACCAATAATATTAATCAGTTTTATGGCTACGCAGACGACACTAAGATCAAAGTACAGTATACTTAGTATTAAAAGGGATCACACGTAACTTTGAACTTTGCTGATACTCAGAATAGAACAACAAGGATAGCTAAAGAATCCAAACTAATATCATCAATCAGATAACAACTCCTAATGTAGACAATCAGCAGCATTACGGTCATTACCACAGACAAGGCGTAACCCAAGGGAGATTACATAATTCAGGGGCGGAATCCAAGAGACCGAGCTCCTTTGTGTTGTAATCAAAGATGAAAATTCCCTTATCATTGCCCATTAAACTACTGACAAAATAGATACAGTTCCCACTGAATTCTGAAAGAGTAGTTGGACAGGAGCTGCAAAAATTTGGACCCAAAAGCAAAGCGTGGTCATCAAAATTCAAGAGCTTCGTAAAGTTTCTTGTACAAATATCCAGCTTGTAGACTTCAAACGTTTCTTCCCGTTCAACATCGTGACCTTCTAAGTCTAACTCGCCAGCAATCCGTACAATCGCATGCAGCTCACCACAAATCTCCACAAGATAAAACACATGCATGCACATTAACGTAGTTGGGATTTGCGCAAAATTTGTAAAGTTTGGATGCAGGCTGTTAACATCACACACCTGAAGATTTCCATCGTAATCCACAGTAAAAAGTCGATCTCTAAAATACACTACACGACTAGAGTCATTCCATTCAAATCCCTCTACAGAAGTCCAAGTTTGGTCTCCGAGTCTAGCAAAAGCCAATTCATAAGATGGTTTATAGAGAGCTATCACCATGCAATTGTTTAAGGAGGTTGACGAGGATGGACTTGACGATAATACGGCATTTTCAAGAATAGAGAAGGACGAAGGTAAAGTATTATTGAGATTCAGGTATTTCAGTGGTGGTGGTGGGAGGTCAATTTGAACACGGGTTAATGGATTTAACAGACGAATCTCATAATCAACGCTCATGGTGATCAACCAACCGAAAGGAGAACCCCAGCACTCTGTTGTTTCCTGAACCTCAGGCAAGTGAAGATAGAAAATGTCTGTAGTCGTAAGGCTGCAGAACCTACAAATACCATCATCCCCATCACAATCTAGCAGCAACCATGGCTCATTAACCCCGCAGTTTTC
Organism: Kingdonia uniflora; assembly: GCA_014058105.1. Classification (NCBI taxonomy): domain Eukaryota; kingdom Viridiplantae; phylum Streptophyta; class Magnoliopsida; order Ranunculales; family Circaeasteraceae; genus Kingdonia; species Kingdonia uniflora. The sequence continues at coordinate 470,481 of JACGCM010001410.1, read as the reverse complement.
ACGGTTCTTTGTAACCAATCGCCAAGAACGACATACTTCTCCAAACCGAACATAATCATCCATAGCAGTTATCTGTTTCACAATATAAGCAATCAAATCATCTGGTAGTTGAGACCAATCCCGCATTTCTTCACTTTCTTTAGCTTTCTTAGGAGTTTGTATCGCGGGTTTTTGCCAGTAAGGATTCAATTCTAAAAGGGTACTCAGCAAAGTCATTCCTACAAAAGCAAGAAATTAAATTCAATCAGCAAAATAATCAAACCCTAACCATACAATTAACACCTAAAGCAAACAAATTGAAATTTCAACATTATCAACCTCTAAGCATACAATTACTTCCTATATAACACAAATTCGCAGGTTTTAACGCAATGGGTCGTAAGATTACATCTCTAAAACTAAAAGGGTACTCATGAAATCAAATTTCATTCTTAAATGATAAACATCTATTTACAAGATTAACACCTAAAGAACCGATATTTAATTAGCAAGATCATTAAACCCTAATCATACAATTAACTCCTAAAGAGAACAAATTCAATTTGATGCCTTAAATCAACATTTCAACTGTAACAAAGACCAATTCTTAAACCCTAAGTATTAGATACAAATGGCATTGCTAAAACCCTAAAATCAAATCAAAAACCCGCAATCGTACCTGCAGATGTCACAGCTGAGAGAGAGAATGCAATCGAGTACAGGTTGCAACAATCCTCAAAATCAATCGAAAACCCTAATTCTCACTCACAAACACACATTTGGGGATTTTCAGGTTCTTCAACGGTTTCTGTTGGTAATTGATAAACGACGTCCTTTTTTAAACGGTTTAATTAGAAACGCCAAGTAATTTGCCATTTTTCAGTCAGTTTCACAACGTATAACTGCTGTTGCTGATTAGTAAACAACGCTTTTTCCCCTAAACGACATTCCTTATGGAAAATTACGAACCAGTTAAGCACTAATGCACTGGATCTCATAAGAACTCCACAGTTAAACGTACTTGGGAGAGAGTAGTACTAGGAGGGGTGACCTCCTTCGAGAACTGTTGTTCTTCGTCTCGTTTGCCACTGAGTGTTTGGCACAGTTTAGTTTTGATGTGACGCGTGAGCCTCCACCAATGAACACGTTGCGAGTTTGAACCCCCCACGAGTTTGAGAATTATTCAGGCAATCTATGAGTTTGAACCCCACAAGTTAGAGAATTATTGAGACAATTCATGTGGGTATTCTGGCTTGATTAATTCGAGACTTCCACGGGCAATTTATGGACTACATAATCAACAACCAAAATAACAAAATGACTATCGGTATCGATAGTTTCACAGTAACACGAAATTGCCAATAACATTTCAGGTGTGCAAATAACTTTAGTTTCATTATTGTGTGATTGATTTCGAGATGCTTTAATTAATTAATATGATCTTGACCGTATATGAATCCCCAGCGTATAATACTCGCAAGTAAATGTATCCCCACCGTAACATATATTTCCTTTGAACCTTTGATTTTATACGAGTGTTGCATGTGCCCTTTGCAGATAATGGTGATACGTTACGATCACAAACCACCCAAGATTCACAAAATCTAAAATCAAAGTCATGTAATTGACATATTGTTTGCTCGTGGGCGCGACTCTCTAGACTTTTCCGATATAAATTTCATTGTTTGAATGCTTTCAGCATCAGATATCTATTATGGTTAGTGTTCAGTACAACCAAACTCTACTAGTGTGTGATTATTTCAGGAAATGCAACTTCTTGCTCGTAAGCCTCACATTATATCACTCTCTAATGTCTCTATCGATCCACTGTTAGCCTATACGAAAGCGAACTCCCTCCAAAAGACAGAAATTACACAAGTTTGAATCAATCCGGATTGGAGCTAGTAATTTAACTCGTGACAGTGTTATTGTTTTGGCCACACAATCCATAACACGGTACCGTTACGGATAGGTCTCTATAAAGACTGAAATAGTGAGAAGAGGACATTTCATCGTGGGTACTCGCATATGGTTATTGATTTTCTTTCTTTCTTGGGGTATGTTTGTACTCCGAGGAACTCGAACGATTGATACTTTACATGAAATGAAAGGGTCCCCGGCAACTGCATTTGAATTATTGTTCAATCTTTTATGAGCAAAAATAAAATTTGTCAGATGGGGTTTGCAAGGATTTATTGGAATTTTCTGTATTTTTTCACTTTGCATCATATGCAGGGTGTAATTTTCATAGCGCGGTAAAAGTTCTGTCGCTGCTCAGATTGCATTATACGTAAGATTTGGTATTGCATTTGTGCTTAAACTCGAGATAGTTAGCCTAAAATCATCATGTTAAATGTTGTTCCGCAACACTCAACCTACTTTTGTAGAAATATATAATCATGGTTAGTAAATGTTGGTTTTTAACATAACAATAAAATGTATTTTAAAATAAAACATTTACTTGGGTTTGAACCCATGAGATCGTGGCACTTGTTCCTTCAAAAACCTCTTTATAAAAACTCTATCTTTTAGCTTTTTGTTCTTTTAGTGTGTTAGAGAAAGAACCTAAACTATAATGGAACTAAAAATATAAAGTATTAGTACTACATAATATATTTGTAACATATGACTAAGAGATAATGTATATATATGTGTGAAGGGGTGGCCCATTGTAACGACTAAGTTTTTGGCTCGAGAAACGTATCTCTCATGTTCTTATTCCTCCGCTACAAAGGAACTTTTGTATCTTGGGAGGAGATTAGGTCGAATTATTCTTTAAAGAGATAATGCGACCCACACCTCGAGCTTGGTCTGTTGTTGTTCCACTAATCAGTTCCAGCATTATCATTCACGTTCCAGCTGCAGTAGTTCATTATTTTCAACAGTAAAATGTCTCCATGTAAAAACATATAGTAGGTTTCTTACGCTACGGTTTCATTGTTACTGGAGATTTATAAGGACAAGCTTGTCTCTTCGAAGGAGACGTATAGTACTGCTCCTACTTGTGCTACAAATCTGTTTAATGTATTATTGGATTGGTGTACGATGTACCATCGGAAAATGACATAACAATATAAATCTTCCGCAATTTGGCCAACTCACTGGGATGTTTATCTCTCGCCAGAGGCAAGCTTTGCTAGAACAAGCCCAACAATCGCTTTGCCTTTGGCTCTCAAGATTTGTATGAGAAACAACCCCTTTGACATTAGTACTCTAGAATAGATCACTTATTCACTTGTATAAGTCTAGATATATTAAGAGGATAATATATTTGATGATGTATTATGGTCTGTATTACAGTATTAGTAGGTTTAGATGTGATTTATACGACTTGACCTTCCGTCGAAAGAAACTATCATAATAAAATTTGGAATGATGATAAGCAACTTTTAAGTCAATGGTGTCGTGTATCTCCTATCGAGCATTACGTCTCTCATAGTCTCATATAATAGAATTAAAACGGTGATGAAACGTTTGAAGCACGTCTGAAATGTCGGTGTTGGTTAAAAGCAGGGACAAACAGAACTCCTGATCACTTCACTGAAACAAAGACAAAGTGTCTAAGACTTAATTTGCATTGCATCTTATTTGCAGCAAACCAAATTGCCAATTGCCATAAAAACAGGCTTGAATAGTCGGTGTTGGTTGAAAACAAGGACAAACGGCACCCCTTCCTGATTACTAAATCAGAGACGAATGCATAAGACTGACTTTGCATTGCATCTTATTTGCAGCGAACCAAACTGAAGCCCTGCTTGGTACTCCTATTTCAGGCATCATTCTCAATTGCATTCTTACGCTCTTTAATTAACTAAACGGCAAACCAAACAGGGCATTAGCATTTACAAGAGAAAAATAAAAAACATAGCATAGGTTTATTCATGCATAAAGGATGAACAAAGAACAAAATTAATCCAAAACCACCAACTTCTACAACAACAACAAACCCAAAAACAAGAAAGCCTCACTAAATACAAAACCCCTAGTGGGGGAGACGAAGTTTTGCTTATCATTCATGGTTGATTAGATTCGTCTTCGACTTCAACGCGATGGGTACACAACCAAACGCCTAGAACACAAAGTACAGTAGAACTTCCTCTTGTTGGTGAAACAGAGTGGTAGAAAACAGAGCCTCAATTGGCTCTCTACATCCATGGCCTCGACTTTTCCTCCACAGTAAGGACATGCTCCTGGTGCAGGCTGAGTACGCAACACCACCTCTTGTTGATCACACACAAACACCAAACACATCTCTCTCAAAATCTCTCTTTTGTGAGAAACACAGAGCAACTGAGATTTGGAGGTACTTATAGTCATATAGAGGAGTTTTTTTTACCGCGCGCGTGTCGAAAAGATTCGAATCTAAACCTTACGTTTTGTTTTTTGCAAGTTATATTCGGAGTTCGCCTAATATAAGCGCCCATCGTATACAACTCTAATCTCACACCACCTAACCCGCAATTCCTTGTTACTCCACTTGACTCATTTTTCTCTGTTAAATTTTTTCTTTTTTTTTATAATGCCATATTAACCTTTGCAAGTCTTATTACTATACGGGGAAGGGGCTTATGCTAGGCGGACATTTTTATTCGTTTAATAACGGGAATTATAGCCAACTTTTTGGGGTGTAATAACTTTCAGGATATTTATTTTGTACTCTTTAAGTGTTGAGTTATAAGTTTACACCGGACACATGTAGTGAACTACTTATAAGTTACATTTCGAGGAGCCCAAACGAATGATACATCGTCCTCGAACCCTAAACAGTTGGGGTCAAGCCCCTATTACATCAATATTGTAATATCCCCACCTGAACCACTCACCACTAACAACCTAGTGGTGCAATTGTACATAAGGAGGTCCTTCTATCAAGGTACTGTCTGGACCTGGATTGCCTATAATAACATATTTGCTTCTATCAAGTTACTGTCTCTTGCTGCATATACTAAAATGAGAGAGAGAGAATTAGGTCAAAAGCAACAATAAACAAAGATAGGTGAGAAAGAGAGATTTGAGTTTGGTAAGTGCGACTGAAGGAAATTAGAATCTGGGGTCTCCGTTGAAGATTTGGAGTGAGTGAGTTTGCCTTTGCTTTCTACAATACCACCACTTTCCCTGAAACTGGTGGTATCTGCTGGTTCAAACACCTTGGTCGTAGTAACTAAAATCATGAATGCTATTGATGTATAGTGCCGTCAATTAGAACTTTCCTCATGAAAAACTTCAACAAGAAAAGAGAGAGAGTCTCTCGTAAATGGGTAGACCTTGATATTCTATGTGTTCCATCTCTCTCAATTGCATAAATGGGAACAACCACAATATGTTCTTTGTATGACATCTATTCTTTTACAGAAACACAAACATTTGTTGAAACTGGGTGATGTTTGCAGCATTAAGAGGTTTTACTAGTCTCAACTTTTTTCTCTTTCATTGCAACGAAACATTATGCTTCATGGTTCAACTCTCACCAGTGAGTTCTTCAATGCTGAAATCATTCAAATTAGGGATCCAAGTGTATGAAGTACATGATGTTGTGGTAAATGTTGAGAGTTTATTATCCAAAACCAAGTTGGGATTGTTTTGATCATCACAACAAAAAAAGGGTTTAAAAATGTTTTTGGTCATGGCTATAACAACAAACTTACTTGGTTTCCATCATAATCAATGCTGCTTGATTCTTGAACTAAAGCAAGTAACTTAGGCTGTCACCCAAGGTCTCCGAAATAATGAAGTCCCAAAAAAAAATTTGATGCCGAAAGCCTGATGAAAAAAAAAAATATCAATAAAATAAATTGTAGTATTTTAATTAACAAGTAGCCCTAGGTTGAGTGGTTTGAAATATTTTGTTACATTTGGAAGTTGTAGATTTGATTCTCTTAATTTTTGTGTTGATTGCATTTCATCTCACACTGAAAATATTTGCATGCCTCAACACTCAAAATCTAAATTTATAAATGAGTATGCACATACAAACATTTTCCATAAAAATGATGGCTTCGTTATATTCAGTTTGATAAGGAATGGAGGATTAGGTTAGAAAATTTGCAGTATATAAAATTATATGTAATTTGTTCGGTTTCTTAACGGTTAATAAACTACAATGGTGTCTATGTAACTTATTAGCCTATTTATTGAGGGATAATATAAATTTAGAGGTCAATATCGATTTTATTTTCCTACATTAATATATGTATGGCAAACAAAAAATAGGTATAATACAAGGAAAATGCCATTTTTTGAGTTTGCCTAAGGCCCCAAAGGGCTAAAGACGCCCTAATGGTAAGAAGTTCAGAGAAAAGGATTACAATGAAGACTAAACAACATGAATATCTTTTTTAATTAGAGTTCTGATCTACGAGGCCGACCTTTTGAGGTCGGATGAGTTGGACGCCACGTAGCTGCTTTGACACTTTTTTATCTCTCTTCTTTCTTTCTCCTCTTTCTCTTTTAAACTCTTCTTTGTAGAAAATTACAGCACAACCATTTATTTTTGCTTAATTGGTTGTTTATAATTCTTAAAAAATATACAAATACAAATCTTCAATTATTGTTTGAGGAAATCATATTTGATTGTCTACTTGAAATTGTAGTTGGATCCGGCCCTAGGTAAGAACCCAACTGGGTTGGCGTGTCCTACTCGGATCCTAACAAGCCCATAAAAGCTAGGGCTTATGGGGAGAGTTTTAGAGAGTATTTAACACCCAAAAGGGTTTAGTATTGTAACATAGAGCAACAACCTATCAATAAAACAAGTTTTCTCTTTTCTCTCATGTTCAATATTAACTTATTGTATATGATTGCTTAAGTAGATTAGCTTGATATCCAACACGTTATCAGCATTGTGAAGAGCTAGTAGATCAAAATGACGAAAAAAACTCTCTAATGAACGTTTTTCAGGATTTTTTTGCGTTGCGAAGAGGTACTATTTTTTGTAAATTTAATTTTTGAGTATTAATTGCATGATCTAACTTATAAGATATGTAGATATGAGTTTATGGATTTTTTATTTTATTTTTTTTGAATTTTTAGACCTATTTTTAGTGTTTTCTCACCTTTGCAAATGACTACTTTTAAACTAAAATAGGGTCCATTTTAGTGATCAGATTAATACATTTGTAATTTTGTTGCGTAGCCTACTCTATGATCATCACGCTCATATATCACACTCCATCGAGAGAGATCCTTGTCGTTGGGAAATTAGCATTGAACATGGGTAGTTCACGGCCAAAAACCTTTAAAGTTTGGCGGCAAATTAGGTCAGGGTGACGTCACCAAGCCTTTAAAGTTTTTTGTTTTTTTTAATGTGTTGCTGACGTCATCTAGGTTAAGACTTGATCAACCAAAATCAGACCGAATCAGGTTCGGTTATGTGGCAGGGAATTGAGCCCACAGTGACACATGGCAGGTGGGATCCACATGCGCTGACATGGCAGGTGGGATCCACACGTGTGTCATTGTAGCAGTAGCACGCGTCAGCCAATTTGACCCGAGTCAAACCGGTCCAGACTGGTCAACCCGTTCCAGGCCTTGACCCAGACCAAGTCAAGCCGGTTCAGGCCAGTCCAGACACTAAAATTGGCTTTAAAAGCCCAATTTTTAGCTAAATTTAGTCAAAAAAAAATAAAAAATTTATATTGACTAGACCTACCCCTGGAGGTACCCATTTTTAATTTTTAATATTTTTTTTTTTGTTTTTGGAGCGGGCACCTTATATAGGAAAACTGATTTACTTATATGTGATATAAAAATATAGACACTACAAGAAAAACTACCTTTAGGGATAGTAAAAAAATATCCCAAAAGGCTACTAATATGTCCCTACAGCTCTTAGGGACGGTAAAGTGTTGTTCATTTATGGTGGTGTCCCAAATACATTAGGGACGAACACATCCGTTTCTAATACTATAAATGACGGCTTTAGAGAAGCAAAAAATCAGTTTCTAAAGGTCTTTGTTTTTCAACTCGTTTGGGGACAAAGTAAAACCGTCCCTAATACATAATATTATAGACAAATTTGTTTGTCTCTAAAAGTATGGCGCCCAAATTTTCCCGCCAACGCCAATATTATTGGGGACGGATATTACTCTGTCTCTAATACACAACATTTCAGACGAATTTGTTTGTCTTTAAAAGTATGACGTCAAATTATCCCGCCAATGCCAATATTATTGGGGACAGATTATTATGTCTCTAATACACAACATTTTAGACTAATTTGTTTGTTTCTAAAAATATGACACCAATATTAATAGAGACAGAATAAATCGTTCGTAAAGAAGGTAATGCTAAATATAACATTTTTACAATTTGAATTACGCCCCTGTTAGATAATACAAATCATTCATCAACCACAAGTTAATTTAAAAGAGAGAAAAATTTATTTACAAAGTTCCGCAAACACCAATTTCATATAAATAAATAAGGTCTCAATCTACCTAGAACATTAAAAATTATTGTTCAAGCACTAAATACAACTTGAGCATTCAAATTAATTATCCAACCTCTTACGCACTAAACATGAAACCATTGACACACAAACAATATATCTACGTATAACAAACACTTGTTTGTATTACTCCCATAATTATTAAGAAACTACCTAAAACAAAAAAAAACAAATTGTTACAACCTCAACCACAACACATAAAAATAATTATAAACCAAAAGATAATAAAACAATGAAGTACACATTGTGAAACTGAAAATATAAAAAATCAAATGACGCGTCACATCTAAACCCATATTGAGGATGTTCCCCATGTAAACGCGTCACATCTAAACAAAGAATTGAGAATGTTCCCCATGTTGAGGAGATCATGTTCAGCACAAATCAGCATATAAATCACTTTATAAGTAGGAGTTTCTGTCCAAATTAGGATGAAAATAAGGCTCTTATGTCCAAAGAAGAATCCCCCAAATTCTATCATAACCATAGGCCTAACTATATGCAAATTACATACATATACACAAACTAATACATATTAGATGTGTGTGTGTCTGTGTTTATGGGTGGGTACTAGCGAGTAGAATCTTCATTCTTCAACATTTATAGCAGAGGTGAAAAACCACTAACTGAAGTACGGATGATTGGCATTATTTATCACATATATCCCGAGTATAACTTTACTTAATGGCATATAGCTTTAAAAACGCTTGACAAATACCTTTATAGTCACATCCTCTATGCCATCAGCAACTATTATTCTAACTGGAGGTAAAACTTTGTCAGAGTCCATATACCGCTCTTGGACTGCACGCAAGGAGTTCTTTACCAGCTCAAAATCCATAAGGTGCAAATGTGTTGGAACATACCTATTATAAATTTAAGCAAGGGGATACGAAACGCAGTCAAACTACAAATATTCTTTCATCAAAACTCGGTGGCATCTGAATAAAACATGCATGAAAGAATCAATATAGTGAACCCGACCACCAACTAGGACAAAAAAACTTACGGGAATGTGAAACTGGGTCCCCGTAGGTATTAATTTATGGTGCACTACCATACTCTCGTAAGCAAATACGGCGGGCATCCTCGCTTGCGTTCCTTGCTACATCCGCAGGGGACATTTTAGTATGTATATAACCAATGCAATCAGGTTGTGGATTGGGATCATGTAAAGCCACATGCTGCCCTGAGAAAGAAAAAAAAATGCTTAGTCATCGAAGTTGACATAGTTTATCGTAAATAAAAATACTTTGAGCATCTTCAAACTTGAAGGTACAAGATGTGAGTAATAGTTTGCAATAAGAGAGGAAATTTTACCAATGAGCTTTCGAACCCCAATTCTTGACATGTAAAAACGATCGATACATTGGAAGCTTTCAAATAAAGAATAGCAAGAATAATAATATGACAAATGAGAGATCAAGACAGTTGTATTACAACCTGGAGGAATGGGGAGAGACGGTATTTATTATTCGTAAATTCATCTAGAATGATCTCTAGTAGAGGGGTTCTGTGCAAATGAATTGACATCTTAGTGATTACTGACTGTCACTGTAGGCTACCAAAATAACTTTATCTAAGCAAGCACTAACATGTACATTACCTCACACCATATGCTCTTGCAGTAAAATCCTGCATATCTGCTTGTTTTTTTGACATATCAAGCTATATAATCTACAAAGTTCAACAAAAGAACGGTTAGTAGTAGATCAAATAAAAAACCTTAAATAGGAAAATCGGATGAAGCTCACCAGTGTTAAAAGCTTGTTCACAGCCATATAAGTCAGTTTTTATATTTCTTTCAAAGCACATAAGACAAAGAAAAATCACAATAATCATTAGACAGCCTCTCTGTTTCTTTCAGATCAGGAGATATGATTGCCAGGCATTCTTTCATTAATCCCTTGAAGCTAATCCGTCTTGACCCCTGCAAGTAAAATTAGTATAAGTGATAAAAACACTTTCTTGGACACGCCAAAAAAAGCTAAGCAAACTAATGATTCCTTTGAAGGATGGTAGAAACCAAAGGCCTCAGGTGAAATGAGATGATAAATGTTGCATCATTTCTATTTCTTAGAAACTAGTCATCCTAAAGAAGATGTCAATCTAGTACTTAATAGCTTCTGAGATTAAAAGGATACCAGAAGCAGGTTGAGAAAGGATTCTTTTAGAAGGTCCCAATTCATGGTATCTGGATAGCAAAACTTAAAGGTGTTAAGAGCTTAAGTCTGGTTGGTGCATGAAGGATATTTTTAAAGTATCATGGCACTACAGCCCTTCAAGTATAATCAGCTAACCTTTGTATACTGTATTACGAGGAGAAAAATTTCCCTTAAGAACGTCCCTAGAAACTGGAACAACAGCATGTCAGCCAGAGGCTGCAACAAGATAACATTAGACGAGACAAAAGTAGCACTTATTTGTAACTGAATTAAGGTCAGAGCTTAGGCAACAAACAAATGTTTCTTCAACTATGATGCAGGATTAATTTATATTTTTTTAGTATATGATGTGGGAATTATCCATCCAAGAATCAAATTCTAACTCGATTAGCAAATGCAATGTATTACACGAAAAACAGATCGCTTAGTAAATTGGCCAGGGCCCTATAACATGTATGATCTGCCTACATCTAAGGATATACATCTGCTTATTTAATTCATTTCTTACCTATGAATTAGAATACTGCACTCTGTAGATGCAGCCATTACTTAAATCTAGGACTTCCTACCACCTAATACTTAGAGATAACTCCATGAGATTAGTCCTTTTACCATTGATAACATCTCAAAGTTTTGCAGGAATCCTTGCTTCAACAGGGTTTCAGAAATGAAACTCTGATCGAGTGCCCCCCCCCCCCCCACCCCTCTTACGCCCTTAGCTCAGGATATTATTACCTTTGTAGCCGCCGCGCTCGAAGGATCAACGAGAAGTGAGGCTTAAGCTTCTTATTCGCATGTAAAATCATGAGAATGAATCGGGATATGGGTAATTTCAACCAAAATCCATACTTTCACTTTTTTCTTTACCTAAGTTGCACCGTGTTACATTAATATATGGTGAAAATGGCCCTCTAGGTCTGATTTAAGTGTGTAAAACATTAAGAAGAGCCTCAACATTTTTGGCTTTTCCTCTAAATTCCCATTTTTTCCTGACTCAAGTAAGTAAACACAATTTCATTCATTTTTGGATTTTGATCCCTTCAAAGTTTTCGTGAAGGTTTCTAACAAACAGTTTGGCAATATCAATATATTTGTTTTGAATTTTGGAGTACGGACATTTTTGTGCGCATTAATGCCTTTTGATTAACATTCAAGACTGTTTTTAGTTACTTGTTATAAACTTATTACGCTGTTTTGGCTTTTATTTAATTGTTATGGCAGAGTATTAGTCTCTAAATTTGAACCTTTACTTCATTAATTGCAAAGTAAAATTGAAGGATGGAAGGGGAGATTACTTTCTAGGTAGCTACATCTAGCATGTCTAGATGTACCTACTAACTGTAATTCTTAGCTTGAAAGATGTTTGCTGATTTCTTCTGGGGTTACTTTGAAGAAGGCAAAAACATTGGGAGCCTTGGGATTATACATAAGAACTTTCCAGTTTATACGAAATGCATTTGAGGATCACATGTCTGATAAATGATGTAGGTTTTGAGGATCACATGTATTGATAAATGACGTGAAAACCCATATTTGTTGTAGTGCCAATCCTCTAGATATACCAACCTAGTATAATAATCCTCAAAGAAATAAGAAACCATACCCATAACCGAAAATCCCTTGCTTTAATGAAATTCTATATAACTAAAAAGTAAGAGAACAAATATCATAACCCAGATACCAAATTCATATAATATATGCTCAAACAATCAAACCCCATATTGCAGAATCAATCAACTAATACAAACAACAAAACAAAATAAGATAAATAAATAAAAACTAATCATGATCCAAATACCAAATTCACATAACAAGCTCAAACAATCAAATTCCATTTGCATAAAATACAGACACAAAATACAAAATTCACATAATATACTCAAACAATTAAACTCCATTTCAGAATCAACCAAAAAATACTGACCCAAATATAAATTTAACATGACCCAAGTATCACATTTACATAATATGCTCAAACAATCAAACCCCATTTGCATAATCAACCAAAAAATACAATCCCAAACAAAAAATTCACATAATATGCTCAAACAATCAAATTCCATTTTATATCATCACCCAAAAAACACAAATAAAAAAATAAAACAATCACAACCCAATTACACATACCTTCAAAACAACAGGTTCGTCAGACAAGCCATGAGGCAAATCCTCAAGCTCAATAACTCTCCTTGCAATCCAAATAGCAAGTTCCTGTAAAATAAAATTGAAAGGAACCTGTAAATAGCAAGTTCCCGTTTAGTAATTCAGAACATCAACAGCTACAGTAACTTCGAACAGTAACAGCTACAGTAACTTCGGTTCAGACAGTTTCGTAAAACAGCAATTTCGAAACCACAAATGTTAGGTCGAAGCAACAAAGATATTCGATCTTTTAACAGCAACAATAATTTCGAACTGTAACAGTAATAGTTTCGAATAGGAACAGTGACAACAAACTCGAACTTCGCAACAGAATTAAGCTTCGTGACAGCAACACCGAGTTCTTAACAATAGTAATAGTATCAACGATTGATCTGAAAATGTAACAAGATGATTAGTGCTTGAGGCGTGGGTCGCACTCTCTTTAAAGAGTATCTCGACGTAACTCGACTACTCTCCCATGATATACAACGAGCAAGTATACTGCAGCTTCACAACGGGAAGTCTACGTAAACGATGGTAGCACCTCAAGGTAAATCGTAATATCAAGTTGGGAGAGAGAGATGAATAGTGCTCCGAGAGAAAGAAATTCTGTGATGTATTTAAAAAAGTGGTGTTCCGATATATATATATATATATATATATATATATATATATATATATAGGAGTTGTGCAACGGCTTTGTACATAACGTACATGCGTTTTAAAGCTTTATCCATAACGTATATGCATTTTAAAGCCCAAAAATCAGGTCTTCAATACTAGTCGTTTGGAAAGTAAAGACCAAGTCAAGAACAAACCTAAGCCCATAGGAGAATCTTAAAGGTGATCCCAAGCCCAAGGAGTTTTTAAAAAAAACCAACAATCCCCCACTTTTAAAAAAATTTCTAAAGGAGAAAAGAAACGAGATAATGGTTTCGATATATAGAGATATACATAAGTAAAAGTGTCCTTAGACTTGAACCTTTACGTAGTGGACAATCTTTAACGTATAAAAATAATAAGTGATCAGAGTCTTGAACTCATTATTCGCTTTTATAATGTGAGGAAAACCACATACAATCCTACCAGGTGTAATTCCTAAATGCAAGCACATTTCGGCCATGTGTTTGATCCCAGTATAGGTGAAGGCTTTAAAGAATTTAACTTAATTTCTCATAGGAAGCGGCCACACTTCCACGATCACCTTGGTGAGTCTATGAAGAGTGTTCTTGAAGCTAGACACCCCATTCAAAGAATGAGATATAGAACTCATTAAGAGTTTAAGAAAACTCAGCCTTGCATTCGCTTCAAGATATCATGCATATTTACATTTATATTTATGTACAGCGAGATGAACTCTGGAGTGACAAGCTCCTTATTTGTATGATTCTATATCATAGTGATTTATTTTTCCCATTGAACCTATTTCTTGGGATTTCTAGTCATTTAGGTTTGGGTTCCCACCACTTGTGATTTTATAACAGGCTTTAGCCCCATCCCTAAAGATGTGCTCCACACTTTGTCACGAGATAGTCCTTTCGTCAAAGGATCTGCCAAGTTATTTTCCGATCTTACAAAGTCCACTGTAATAGTACTAGATGTGAGGTCACCTCTCATCGTATTGTGTTTGCGACGTATCGCTAACTTCTTACCATAATAGTAATTAGAACCAAAAATAAGTAGATCATCAACGTATAAACATATCATAATACAACTTTCACCAGATACTTTATAATATAGGCATTTATCAACAGCGTTAATCTTAAAACCATTTGAAATAATAATTGGTCGATCCTGTCGTGCCCCTGTTTTGGAGCTTGCTTTAGACCGTATAAGGTCTTGTTCAGCTTGCAGACTTTGTGTTCCTCACCAGGTATCACAAAGCCTTCAGGCTGATCCATATATAATTCATCTTCAAGCTCTTCATTTAAAAAAGCGGTTTTTACATCCATTTGATGAATAATCAAATCGTGCACAGCAGCAACGGTCAATAATACTCTAATGGTTGTCACACGAGTAACTGGGGAATATGTGTCGAAGAAATCAATATTTTCCTTTTGCACATATCCCGTTGCTATAAGTTTTGCCTTATATTTATCTATAGTACCATCTGGTTTAAGTTTTCTCTTTAATATCCATTTACACCCAAGAGAATGACTACCAAGAGGTAGGTCAACTAAATCCCAAGTTTCATTTGTAGTAAGAGAATTTATTTCATCATCAATGGCCTCTTGCCATAAATCAGCGTTACTTGAGGTTAACGCTTCTCTGATAGTATTGGGGTTAAATTCTAAGGTATGTACAACATAATCATTACCAAAATCCTTAGCAATCTTTAAACGTTTACCTCTACGAAGTTCTGGGTCTGTATCATGAGAATCAACAGCTCTATGAACGTTTACTTGAGGGACATTAGGGGTCGAAAACGTAGAAGGTTGAGAACCCCCACTGTTACCCCCACTGTCCCTCAGTAAGTAGGGAAATTTGTCCTCATAGAAATCAGCATCTAGTAATTCAATTATTACATTATTCTTAATATCAAGAAACCTGTAAGCCTTACTATTAATAGCATAACCAATGAAAACATATTCTAAAGTTATACTAGCTAGTTTTATCCGTTTAGGATCAGGTTTACGAACATAGGCTAAACAACCCCAAACCTTAAAATAGCTAACATTAGGTTTTTTTTTCTCCAAATTTCATAAGGTGATAATTCAGATGTGATATGAGGAATACGGTTTAAAATATGACAAACATATAATAAGGCTTCACCCCATAAAGACATGGGTGATCCAAAACTAAGTAAAATAGCAACTATTAACTCAGTATACGTTCTATTTTTGCGTTCAGCTTTACCGTTAGATTCTGGAGAGTAAGGAGTAGTAGTTTCATGTATAATCCCTAAGGATTCATACAAGTTTTGAAATTCATGTGAATCATACTCTGTGCCTCTATCACTACGAAATCTTTTAATGTGTCTATCAAACTGATTTTTCACCTCTGTTATATATGTCATAAACATATTTATAGCTTCACTTTTGTGACGCATTAGGTAAACCTGAGTATAGTTTGAGTGATCATCTATAAAAGTTATAAAATATCGTTAACTATTTCGAGTTAATGTACCGTCCATTTCATAAATGTCAGAGTATACTAAATCTAAAAGTTGTGATTCCCTTACGACACTTTTATGTGAGGTTTTAGTAATCTTAGCTTGACTACAAGATTGATATTTATCAAAATCGTTTAAATCTACTTTAGGGATCATACCTAGTTTACTCATATTGTGTACTAGCTTCTTGTTAACATGACATAGTCCAGAGTGCCAAATATTAAAATAAGATAATAAGTAAGCAGAAGCAGATTTAATCATTTCAATACTCAATTTGAATATTCTATTACAAGCAAAACCCTTTCCCACAAAACCCCCACCCTTAGTCAAAATGTACTGATCAGACCCAATGGTCTGCTAAAATCATGCCTTGTTGAGAATATAGCCAGAAAAAAAAATTCCTCATTTTGGGAGTGTGCATCACATCCTTCAGAGTCACTATCCTTCCAGAGGTAAATACCAGTTCAACATCTCCAGTGCCTAGCATTTTAGTACAATAGGAATCCTTAAGTAGCACCTTCTGGTCTTCAGTCTCCTTGTAGGTCTTGAACCAATTGCGTTCATAACATACATGCCTAGAAGAGCCCGAATCAGCCCACCACCCGTCGGTTCCACCGACCATGTTGATCTCTGTGATCATAGCCACTAAGGGATCTTCGGTAACGTTAGCCTGAGCAACAAGTCTGCGGTTTCAGCAGTTTTTAGATATGTGTCCAGGCTTGTTACAGTTGAAGCACATGATAGAAATTGTTCCGTTATATGGTGGGCCATTTGGTTCTTTCCCTTATTAAGATTCTGGTGTCCATATTTCAGACGGTTATTCGGATTACCACCGTTAGGACGGTTGTTTCAATTACCACCATTCTTAGCCTTGAAAGGTTTCCCTTTAAGTTTCAGATGGACCTTCCCTTTGGCTTGAACCAAAAGGATTTCCTATTTCAGGTCTTGTTTTTTAGATTCTTCATCAACCCTAAGACGAGTAATCAAGTTCTCTATGGTAAGTTTCTTTGACTTGTGTCGTAGGATATTTTTATAGTCTTTCCAATTAGGCGGTAATTTATCAATCATCACGGCAACCTGAAATTGTTCATCAAGAGGTATCCCTTCGAACACGATCTCATGCGCAATTCGTTACAACTCATGTGATTGGGTAATTACCGACTTATCGTCGACCATAGTGAACTTGAGATATTGGCTTACGACAATCTTTTTAGAGTCTGCCTCTTTCGTATCATACTTCCTCTGTAATGCTTCCCAAATGGTTTTTGCAGTTTTAGATTGTAGATAGTAATCGCACAGTTCGTCTACTAAACCGTTCAGGATAAAATTACGACATTTGAAGTCAGCCCCAGTCCATTTCAAGATTGATTCTAAGGTTTTGTCAAATTCATTTGTAATCAGGTGAGGGTCTACCGCAGGTACAGGAACGGGAGGTTCAATTGAGCATTCATGTTCTATAACATAAGCCACTTCCTTAAGTGTGAGATAAAAGAACATTTTATTCTTCTACCTCTTGAAGTTGAGACCATCAAACTTAGAGGGTTTGTTGGAATCAAACTTCAGCACTTCTGAGGTAAGAACCATATTACAGGAAATAGATACTCTTTAAAATTGTAGAATAAAATTGAAAGGAACCTGTAATTAGCTTTCCTCTTTTCTTTTTCCGTTTAGTAATTCAGAACAGCAACAACTACAGAAACTTCAAACAGTAACAGCTACAATACCTTCAAACAGTAACATCTACAGTAACTTCAGATAGTAACAACTACAGTAACTTCGAACAGTAACAACTACAATAATTCAAACATCAACAGCTACAATAACTTCGGATCAGACAGTGTCGTAAAACAACAATTTCAAAACCACAAATTTTAGGTTGAAACAACAAAGATATTCGAGCTCAGGTAAGTAACAAAAGATTCGATCTTTTAACAACAACAACAATTTTGAACTGTAACAGTAACAATTTCGAATAGGAACAGTGACAACAAACTCGAACTTGGCAGCAAAATTAAGCTTCGTGACAGCAACACCAAGTTCTGAACAATAGTAATAGTACCAATGATTGATCTGAAAATGTAACAAGATGATTAGTGCTCGAGGCGTGGGTCGCACTCTATTTAAAGAGTATCTCAACGTAACTCGACTACTCTCCCAGGATATAACGAGCAAGTATATTGTAGCTTCACACCGAGAAGTCTAAGTAAACGATGGTAACACCTCAAGGTAAATCGTAATATCAAGTTGGGAGAGAGAGATGAATAGTGCTTAGAGAGAAAGATGTTTTGTGATGTATTTATAAAAGTGGTGTTCCAAAGGATATATATAGAGGAGTTGTGCAACGGCTTTGTACATAACGTACATGCATTTTAAAGCTTTATCCATAACGTATATGCATTTTAAAGCCCAAAGATTAGGTCTTCAATACTAGCCGTTTGGAGAGTAAAGACCAAGTCAAGAACAAACCCAAGCCCATAGGAGAATCTTAAAGGTGGGCACAAGCCCAAGGAGTTTTTTGAAAAAACCAGCAGTTCCTTATGAAGAAACTGAGATGAAATAAGTAAATTCCTCTCATTTGGTTTAAACCCAAACTCCATCATATATTTCAAACTCACACCTATTTCTTTCACCCCACCCCATCTTTGTACCTTGATAAGCAATGTATAGGGTACAATTGACTTTGCGGTACTTCAATCACCCAATAAAATTCCAAAATCGAACCTGCTGCTTCTGTAACGAAAACACGAATTGGGTCTTTTGCCATTAATGAAAATGAAAAAAATGAAAAAAACCTCTGAGATTGAAGAGAGAATAATTTAAGATAGAAATGTTTTCATAGCTTACCTCTAAGATTTAATCTTCAGTAGGGGAAGAGAGAGAGAGAAAAGATTAGGTTTGAGTTATAAGAAACCTTAATTTTTAATATAGGGAAGAGGAGAGTTAAAATTAAGACTTTTTGTTTTCGTGGTATTTTTTCGCCCATAAACTTAAACTATTAGGGACGACTAGGTTCAGTAGTCCCTAATCTTATACAATTAGGGATGGCCAAATCCAATAGTCCCTAAATTTATACAATTATGAACGACCAAATCCAGCAATCCCTAAAATTATACAATTATGGATGATTAATTATTTATATCTCATAAACTAAAATATAAAAGACTGATTCAAAACCGTCTCAAATATTTATTTATTTGAGACAAATTTTAGCTGATCCCTAATAATCATTTTTTTTTTGTAGTGAGATAAATACCAACTTAAGTATATTACGAAAACTTATTGGATATTAATGGTATGCCTCTAGTATACTAATTATCCTGACCAGGAATCATAGGTAATACAAAAACCAAGACTAATTTAGAATACGGCTGAGAGTCATATCTAAATCATGGTTAAATACTAAGAACAATAATTAAAGATCAATTGAGAATTGACTTAGTCTTGTTTATTAAAAACTGGGTGTCTGAGAAGCTAATTTTATATTTCTAGGTGCAATTAGATGTTACTTGATAACATTTAGATGTATATAAACACTAATAGCAACCTATAGTACCATAGAATGTTAGTTCAAAGACAAAACTAATCTACCTATCTTGTGAACTCAATAAACTTTAGGGTGGGACCACTTGTCATTTAAATATTTAATACCCCTCATATTTGTAGCAAATATGGTCATTTGGCTAGACCTTATAAAACTTTAAGGATTCGAACATCCTAGTTGTCAGAATAAGAAACACACATATCTAGTGGTTTTGAATAGCGATATTGGCTAATATTCTATTAAAACGCATATCTAAGATTAAAATCATCATTTTACGGAGTAAAGTTGGGATTTAATCATTTGAAATAAAATTCATGAGTATTAGAATATGAACAAGGTTCAACTATAACATAATTATGAATAATTTATTTTATGTTATTTTAAGTACATTGATCTGTCTATAATGCATTTAAAATTTTTATCAATTTTTTTTACTAATTACGATCTACATTTTGTATAACACATGCCTGCGAGACCATATTACGTTGATTACGAACCATTACGGCTAGATGGTTCCAACTACCTCTCATGGTGTACAGACATCAATCTCCATCTAAAAACAATAAATATTTCACAATCAATTGTTGCAGATAACACCGTCTTTGAACTACTCAAGACATTTGGCCATGTTGGTTATGCATACCCACCTTCAATCAAAGCTGAAGTTTGAGCACCTATGTTGCAGAGATCCATATAAGTTATGGAGATGCTTAGAGCTATGTTTTGGTCTCCAACAGATCCTAAGGAAGCCTAAGAACTGTAACTGTTGTAACAACTTTAGGTTCTGTGACTTTAAGACTGTGGCTGACTATAACTCAGCAATCCAAAAAATCATGTCAACGATGAGGCTTAGTAATGATTATGTCTTCAAGGGAGAGATGTTGCACAAGACTCTTTCCACATTTCCATATTTACAAGTTACTCTCAGGGACCAGTATACGAAATTAAAATTCAGGAGTTATGCAGATCTGATCCAACTTTTGCTCACTGATGAACAAAAGGGTAAATTTATTTTTAAGAAAAATAAGAGGTATCCCTCTAGGAGAAGGACATTTGTTGCACAGAAAATCTCATATAATAACCAAGACAACCAGGAACAGGGTTCTAGAAGTGGATATGCGATTGAAGGCGGGAGTTAGGGATTCCTGGGCCCTCTGAAGAATAATAGGTTTAAAAATGTTGGTAAACCACAAAAATTAAAGAAGATCAAAAAGGCAGATCACGAATCTCATTGATTGAGATGTGGTACAACTAGAGATTAGGTACGAGACTGCAAGACACCGAGGGTGCCCAAAGTTAACAAAGTATAGGCTAACCACATCACCATTAACATAACTTCCATGACTGGAGTTTGCAGCGGCTAACTTCTTCGGTGATACTTATGTCGGCATGAATCAACATACGGAGTAATTAATAATGATATCTCAGAAGATATGTGATGTCATAGTAGAGAGTACCAGTAATTTCTTTTTTTCAGTTACAAAGACTCGATTTACTTTTCTAGTACCTTTTTGATTATGTTGGGAATATATCATTTATGTTTACCAAAGTGCCCGTGACACACACTCAGTATTCATCTATTCGATTTTACTTTTGTTATAATTAGGATTATTCAAATTATTGCTTGGGGTAGTAGTTAATTTGTTGTATAAATAGTTCTTAATCTACTATATATACAGGTAGTCCATGAATCTTTATGTCTATAGAGCATTAATTGATAATAAGATGATTTGTGACACATGTCTTATTGACCGTGGTACCACGCACTCGATCCTTCGAGATAAATAGTATTTCTTAAACTTGACTGCGTATGTCGAGGACATTCAAACTGTTATTGGGTTAGCCAGTATCATAAAGGGCTCGAGGAGCGCCACGTTATTACTCCTTAACGGTACAATACTGAGTACCAAGTTCGCATTATTTGCTAGTAAATCTCCCAAGAATTTACTAAGTTTTAGGGACATACATGATAACGGTTATCAAGTAAAAACAATATCAAATGATGAAATAAATGATTCTATGCATCACCTATTCGCCTAATGGTCAAGAACTTATATTGAAACGATGCCCAATGTATGCCTCAGGGCTTTATTCCACTGCTTTCAGGCATATCAAAACATATGCAATCACTAATTTTTCTCCGTTATAAGGGAAAACATTTAAAATTTGGCATGGTCATTTTAGACATCCTAGACAAAAGATGATGAGGAAAATTATCAATAATACATCTGAACACTCACTCACGGGAGAGAAAATTCAAGTTTTGCAAGATTGCTTGTGTAACGCCTGTTCTCAGGGAAAGCTTATAGTCAAACCTAGTAAGACCAAGGTAGAGTTGAAATCTCTAGCCTTTCTATAATGTATCCATAAAGATATATGTGGACCTATCCGTTCACATAGTGGTCTATTAAATATATGGTCTTAATTGACGCATATGCGAGATGGTCAGACGTTTGCCTATTTTCTTCTAGGAATATGGTGTTTTCACGGTTGTTTGCCCATATTATTTGATTGCGGGCTCATTTCCCAGATCACTCGATCAAATCTGTGAGATTTGACGACGCTGACGTGTTTACCTCAAAGGCTTTTGTTGATTATTGTACCATTAATGGGGTAGATGGCGAGCATTCAATACCCCATAGCCATACCCATAATGGGATGGCGGAGAATCAAATCAAGCGATTGCAGTTAATTACTAGGTCACTGTTACTATGATCTCAGCTTCCAGCCACCACGGGGGGCCATGCAATTTTGTATGCTATTGCCCTGATTATAATTCGTCCAACAACTAATAATCAATATTTTCTATTACAACTAGTAACTGGGTCGAAGCCCAGTGTCGCCTATCTATGAACATTTGGATGTTCTGTACAAGTCCCAATCGCGTCACCACAACGTACGAAGATGGGACCCCAATATTGGCTTGGTATCTATGTGGGTTATGATTCACCATCTATCATTTGATATTTGGAACCCAATACTGACAATGTATTTACTGCGAGATTCAAAAATTATTACTTTGATGAGATAATTTTACCAGCATTGCGGGAGGGGGGGGGGGGGGGGTGGATATGGCAGTCAATGCTGAGGAAATTTTCAAGATTAGTTGGAAAATACCACCATTGTCTTATCTAGATCCCCTTACCAACCACGGTGACAAGGAAGTACAACGGATTCTATACTTAAAACAGATTGCTAATGAATTACTTGATACATTTAACGATGCTGCTAAAGTAACCAAGGCGCATGCACTTATAAGTAATACACCTGTACGACTAGATGTTTAGTGAACTGGTATGCAACTCGCAAATGAATCCAAGCCGTACGTCACGAGATGACGCCCCGCTGCAAAGAAGGACGCTGAACCGGGGGCTAAGAAACAGCGTACGAGAAAAGAAAAGACTAATGGTATATTCGATTCATCGGGGATGGAACCTCCCATTGACAGGGTTATAGTAGCTATGTATCTACGTTAATCATTAAGAAATAAGCTCGGTGCGGCACATGTACATGATAATCGAGAGATCTCAATTAACTTTGTATCTAATAGTACCACGTGGGATCGTTCAGAAGTAGTAGTCGATGAAGTATTTACTTTTGTTGCTGTGCTCGTCATCGAGGATGATAATCCAGAATTACTCATTGTAGACGAATATAAAAGTCGTACAAATTGGCTAGAGTGTGAGGTTGCGATCAATGTGGAACTCAGTTCACTAGGTAAACGCAAAATGTTTGGACCAATAGTCCCTAGGCAAGATGCCATCAAGCTTGTCAGTTATTAATGGGTATTCGTACGGAAGCGTAATGAACTGAGAAATATAGTTAGGTACAAGGCAAGACTAGTTGCCCATGGCTTTTCTCAAAGACCTGACATCGATTACGATAAAACCTACTCTTCTATCATGGGCGCTATATGGTTCTATTACTTGATCAGTCTGTCAGTCGCTGAGAACGAGATTGACATGCGTCTTATGGATGTAATTACTGTGTATATATATGGGAAATTAGATATGATATCTACATGAAGCTACTCGAAGGCTTCAAGCTTCCGAAAGCGATAATGTCCGGCACACGGGGTGCTTACATAATAAAATTGAATAAGTCATTGTATGATCTGAGACAATCAGGGTTTATGTGGCCCAACAGGTTGACTGAATATTTGAAAGCCAAGGGTTTTGTAATTAGCCTTGTTTGCCCATGCGTTTTCATCAAGAAAACAAATGCTAGTTTTGTCATTATTACAGTATACGTAGACGATTTGAATATCATTGAAACTCCGGGTGAGATCGCGAAAGCCGCCGAATACCTTGAGACGGAATTTGAAATGAAAGACCTTGGGAAAACCAAATTTTGTCTCGGCTTGCATATCGAACATGTTGAAAGTGGCATAATCATACATCAAGCGACGTATACCGAAAGGATCATAAAACATTTTGGTATATATGGATAATGCCAATACGCTTATGCATGTCCGTTCATTGGATGTGAATAAGGACATCTATCATCCTCTCGACGTGGGGGGAGAAACTCTTAGGACCTGAGATGCCATATCTAGAAGTTGTCAGTGGTTTGTTATACTTAGCAGGGTGTACTCGACCCGACATCTCATTCGTAGTAAACTGTTAAGCTTGCCATAATTATGCTCCTACCCAAAGGCACTGTAATGGGATTTAGCACATTCTAAGGTATCTTATCGGTACAAAAAACTAAGGTTTGCTCTATCCAAAAGATGACAAACGAGAAATTATAGGATACACCGATGCAGGATACTTGTCAGATCCACATAAAGGATTATTACAATCGGGTTATGTGTTCTTGTATGAAAATACAACAATTTCATGAAGATTGGTGAAGCAGACGATGGTTGATACATTCACGAACCATGCGGAGATTATTGTACTTCATGAAGCTGACAAATAATATTTTTGGTTGCGGTCCATGATCAATCACATCAACGAAAGTTACGGTCTAAGTTTTATCCAAGATAAACAGACGACTGTGTATATAGACAACGCAACTTACATCATTCAAGTCAAAGACAGATTCATTAAAGACGACAGAACGAAGCACATTTTACCTAAATTCTTCCACATACATGAGTTGCAGAAGACGAATGAGATTGACACCATTCAAGTCTGTTCATAAGATAACTTAGTTGACCTATTATCGAAGGCTCTTGCACATCCTACGTTCAAGAGACTGGTACACAGAATCAGCATGCGAAGTTTACATGATTTATTATCTTAGGGAGATCGACATTAGGGGGAGTAATCTCGTCCTGACGTGGACACATGTGTGTTATACTCTTTTTTCCTGATAATACAGTTTTTATCCTATGAGGTTTTACTAACTAGAGGTTTTGATGAGGCAACGTATACGCGTCCATAACCCATACATGACATAATATTGTACTATTTCCTTGCACAATTTTTTGCCCAAGATGATTTTGCTAGGCAGAGGTTTTAATGAGGCAAATCGTCCTGGTATGAAACACCCCAAAAAGGAGTATTAGGAGTTGGGTCCAGCCCTAGGTGGGAACCCAACTGGTTTGGGTGTCATACTAGGCTCCTAACAACCCTATATAAGCTAGGGTATATGAAGAGAGTATTTAACACCTAAAAGGGTTCAATATTGTAACAGAGAACAACAACCTATCAATAAAACAAGTCTCTCTTTTTTCATGTTCGTATTCATCTATAAGTATATCAGCTTGATATCCAAGGGTGGTTGAGAGAGAGAAGTGTTGGGAGTAACGTGGCCCGCCACTCAACCAAAAGAATCCAACACTTGAGAGCTAGAACTCATGGCCTTCTTTCTCATGTCGGCCTTGTAGCAAACATCATTTGCAATTGCAAGAAAATCAAATATGAAATTCGTGTAGGACAGCTGAGTAACTGCCCAAACAATCTCCGGATGAATTTTACGGTGGTTTTAATGCCACCTGTAGATTAAAGAGTTAAAATGGCACATCTAGATTAAAAAATAAATAAACAAATTGCTAACGCTGCACAAAAGCTGTACTCTTAATTAAATCACCAATTTTACAAACCGAACACTTATTTTATTTTTCTAATATTTTAATTCTCGATTCAATCCTACAAATCTCCAACCTTCGATTTCGTCTTGGGGGAGAGTGTGATACGAGACGAGATCGATGATCATGAAACCCTAATTTATTCAAACATGTGGTTATCTTTCTGGCAAAGACGAGATCGATTCTCTTTGGAAGAACTCAGGTTTGCCCCCTTTTTTTTTCTTTTCTGAATTGTGTTTGATTTTGTGTTCTAGGTTGAAATTAGAGTGTAATTGGTGTTGATTGCATTTAATTCGATTGAGATTTGAGTTTGTTTTGGTTGAATTTGGATTGTAATTGATGATCAATGTGTTTAGAGATAGTGTGAAATTTGGATTAACAAGCTGAGTGTGACTTCGAAACAGTAATTTGTTTTTGATCAACTTAGGGTAGTGATTATGAATGTCACTATTTGGAAGGGAAGTAAGATAGCTTCGAATTATACGTTAAAGTGTTGTATTCATATTTGGGAAACAAGTTCATTGCAGAGTTAATATAACTTGGCCCTCTTGGTAGGAGGGTGAGGCATGGCAATGATAAAAAACATTATCTTTATAATCCTTCTATTAGACGTAGTGACACCTAAAACTACATTTAGGCTGCACAAGATCATATCCAAGCTTCTCGTATTGCAATCTTTGTTTGAACAACTTCTGTAGGAAAACTTAAGCAGTTGGTGATCTCATTTTTGGGATTTGGGTTCCAGTTATTTTGTTGTATTTGTAACAGATAGGGAGAGACCACCTACTACATGTTGTTTATTGTAAGTCTGGAATCTGGGTTTCAATCTTTTCCATTAAACCGGTGCCTTTAGATTAAGTAATGTTGAGCAGGGCCAATGACATCATTTAGTACAGTTGGCCTTAGGTCTGGCTACCTGCAAAGGTGCAAATGTATTGTAGTCTAATTTTGGTGCTTTAGTAAGGGGGTTATGGAGCTGGACGAATGCCCAAATCTTCAGGAGGCAAGAAGCCAAGAATATAGATCATCACTCATGATCTAAGATAGAAGACAATTGCTTTATTTTTAAGCATTGCTTTTGGGGTGTTCAGATTTACTACTAATCAGAAATCCTTTGCTAGCTGAGAATATATCTTTAGGAAAAAAATCCAGGCGCGAGATCACAGGGGCAAATAAAGAGGTCTTGCATACAGGAACTGTACCAATCTTGGTGACTATAAAAGATATCTGATTTTGTAGTCTTATGTATCTTATTTGGAAAAAATCACCGGCTTCAGTTCATATTCATTAATAAATTGGGTCAAGTAGATTAAAACAGCTTTTAATTTTTGTCCATGAGGTTGACTATCTTGGAATCAAACTTATTGTGGCCAACTACATGCTTAATGTCTTGTTCCTCATTTAAGGGATACTATTGTGTAAATTTATTCGTAGTGTTGTGTGTGGACTGCACTAGATCCAATTGTTGGATGTATGTAAACAAACCGATGCATGCTCAGGATGGCCAAAACCCACATCATTCGGATGGCCAATATCTGACTATGATTTACGGTTGTTTTGATTAATTCTGGTTTATTTGGATGCCAGGTATTTGACTGATCAGCTTAAAAAGGTTCAGATTGTTAGTGACATTAACAAGGTAATTCATAGTCAGCTTAGTCAGTTGATTTTCTTCCTTTAAAGGTTATCCACGGGATTTTTTCTGGAGTGGGGGGTTTAGTGTTGAAGTCTAGAGTTGAAAAATAGGTGGGGCAGGGGGAAATCTAATTTCATTTATAAAGTGTTCTCAATTTCCGCTTGTTTTATTCCATTTTCAAGGATTTTGTCATCGAGGCATTGAGATCCATTGCGGAGTTAGTTACATATGGTGACCAACATGATCCAACCTTTTTCGAGTAAGACTTCGCAGTACCTCATACCCTTTATTCTATTTCTTCAGGATGCACACAAATTCATGTTGCCAATGATTTGAACAGGTTTTTCATGGAGAATCAGGTCATGGGAGAGTTTGTACGTATTCTGAAAATAAGTAGAACTATGAGTGTGGCACTTCAGTTGCTGCAGACAATGAGCATTATGATCCAGAATCTTAAAAGTGAACATGCTATTTGTGAGTCAATAACTATGGGGTTGTAGCTGCCATTCAATATATCAGCTGATACATTTATACATGGGACTGATATATAATTTCTGTTGGGACTGATAAGATGTATCTGCTGAATTAGTTTTGAAAAACAACAATAATATGGAACTCACTATGATACTTTGTATCACCTAGAATATATATTATGGTATTATATACATAGTTAGTTTATATTGGCTATCAAGTATCAACATATCAGCTCAATATATCAGATACATTGTGATATACTGTATGTGGAATATATTGCTGACATTTTTTATGTTTATTCCAATTTATGAAGGATCTGTGAGTTTGGGCAGGCAAATATATCCTTCGAATTCTATATTTGATCCTTGCTTTTATTATAAACTGTAATGTTCCTGATTGTCCTTTCCTTTGGAAACTGTGGCAGATTACATTTTCAGTAATGAGCACATTAACTACCTCATAACACATTCCTTTGATTTTCGGAATGAAGAGCTACTATCGTACTACATGTCCTTCTTAAGGTTTGTCAATTGTTTGTGCTTTCTAGTCTGTTTTTTTGTAGTACAATTTCTTTTTTATTGTCTGTAAATATATTTCTTATGGATTATATTTAGGCGCACAATTTGGTCTTAATAATATCTACTGTGATATTTGAAGGGCAATAAGTGGGAAGCTGAACAAAAATACAATTTCTCTGCTTGTGAAGACACAAAATGTATGTTGTTTCTTGATTAATTCTTGCTTTGCCCAATGTCTTCGCATGCACATTAGCTATAGTTATATTCAGAGTGAGGATTCAAGACTGGGTGTCAATTTTGTACAATAAAACTGCCTAGGTAATGAGTTCAGCCTTCTAAAAAACGAGTTAAGTCTCATTTATATGAGATAAGATCGACTTTTTGGTTAAGTCCCATTTAGTTAAGTCCCATGGCGTGGAGATCATCCTGACAAAAACAGACATTTTCGAGTCTTTTAACAACATGAAATATGGTTTGATAAGATGGATGACTCAAAAGATCATAAAACTTTATAGTCCTCTTTCTAGGTTGTTAAAAAGATTTAAAAAGTGCAGTTTTTTTTTGTGAGGATTATCTTGTGGAAAGGGATCGTGATCTTAATTCCTGCTTTAAGTGAATGGTTTAAAACGGATCATATATACAAGAAAAATTCGATCTTAGTTCCTGCTCCAAGTAAATCATATAAATATTTTTCAAGAAACTATCTCTTGGTCCCAACCCACTTGGACCACCTACTTGGAAATCATTCTCATAGAAAACAACGATTCTCGCGGATAATCCCATTGTTCTGAATCATCTAGGAATATCAAAAGATGATTTTTACTGGTAATACATTTTAAGGCACCCATTTTATCAAATCACATACGAAGCTGTTAGAAGATTCAGAATGATGAGATTATTTATGAGGAAATTGCCCAAATGTTGTGAACACCGCCTTCATCCTCACCAGAACTTAATTCTTCTTGAAGTAGGCAGTTAAAATTCCAGAACTTAATTCTTCTTGAAGTAGGCAGTTAAAATTGGTTTTAAAGTTTTTGTCACCAGATCCCAACCAATAGCGATATATACATGTTTATTCCACATGTATTTCACACTCTGATCTAGAAAAACAATCCTGCAGGATGATGTGATTTCCTTCCCATTGTATTCTGAGGCGATAAAGTTTGCTTTTCACGGAGAGAGCATGATTCGCATTGCTGTACGTGCTTTGACACTTAATGTCTATCATGGTAAAAATGCGGGATTTCATTTCTAATTCCGTTTTGTTTATCTAATTTATATTATGTTAGTTTTTGTATATTTGGACAATCACGCCAGATTTCAGTTCTTCACTTTCTTCTTTTGGCATGCAGTTGGAGATGAATGTGTGAATAAGTATGTCACAGAGTCCCCTCTAGCAGATTATTTTTCAGATTTGGTTAGGTACTTTAGGAAAAAGTGTATAAACTTGGATCAAGGTGTCTCCGAAGCTTCAAGGTAATAGTTGCAACCTTAGAGATTGTTGTGTATTATCAGTAACCCTTTGCATTCTTTGCAATGACTGTAGAAGTTAACTTCCTACCATCATATTGGACTTCGTACAAATTTATATGAAACCCACTTTCTGAAATTGTCTAAACATGGTTTGGTAGGCGGTTTGAGTTGTTTTTGGCAGTTTTGGGAAAATATTTTTGCCTTAAAAATTATGTTTAGTTTCATCTTATGTATTCATTGTTCTTATTATCTCCTAACGGCTATCATGTGTTTCCTGAATCAGGAAGCCAAGCCCTGAGTCAACTTCTTATATTTTAGCTGCTGTAGATGAGATCGAAGATTACCTATATTATTTCAGTGATGTTATATCTGCTGGTATTCCTAATCTTGGAAGGTTAATAACAGACAGCATGTTGCAGATTTTGATATTTCCATTGCTTCTTCCATCATTGAGGACAAAGCCTACTAATGTGAGAGCCATTATTTTCCTTATGGAGTTAAAGAACCCGACTCTTAAATATGTGCAGAAAGAACCTTAAACAGTTTCTGAAATGCTGTTTTTTGAACCGTACGTGGCGGGAATCATATGAAATGCATATTTTAGTGAAATCACATTAGAGTTGTAGGTTTTCATTCAAGAAGCTACGCTCAAAATGCGGGTTTCAGTTAAAAAAATACATTTGAAATCTCGCTATTCATTTGAATTGTGAAAAAATACATTTCAATGTCGTGTTTCTGGCTTCCAGTTATAATCTACCACTGAGTACGGGGGCAACTCAAAAACGACATATTGAGATGTTAGGTTCTTTCTAGACGTTATACTTAATTTTAATGGTTCCCTCCCCCACGCACGCACACACTCAAAAGAAGAAGAAGCTTTCTAGTGTTTTATTTGTATTAGTGTACTTTTAGTGTCCTGTCTAACTTTTAGTAGCTTGCAATTCCAGGAAACACTGATTGGTGCTACTACTGCGCTGTATTTACTTTGTTGCATCTTGCGGATTCTTAAAACCAAGGACTTGGCAAATATTATTGCAGCAGCTTTTTTCTTTTCACCAGATGACTTCAATACAAAGTCAGAAACTAAACTAAATGGCACTATTTCTGATTGTGATTGCACCTGTGAAAATACACAGCCAGATGGTGACGTTCTTTGTGCTAAGGCGGAAATTGAAAACCTAAGAATTGATTTAACGAAATTATCTAGTTCTTCTCAAGTGCATCCAGAAGAAGATCCTTCCTTGCCACACTATCTTGATGGTTCACATTCGGCTTTAAGGTAAAGATAATTCCTAGCCTTTTCTGTTATGTTTGTTCTCTTTATTGCTTATCTAAAATACTAATTCTCACTTCAACATGAAGATGCCTCTAAGGTTTTCATTGGATGTCTAGTTTATATAATGACATCTCTTACTTCTCATGAATATGCCCGCTAAGGTTGTTATTGAATACTCAATCTCTATAAATAACTTCTAATATTAATATCTGCTGATTTGTGATCCCTGCGAGTTTATCTGGTTGTTGTGGTTGGCGGCGTGGAGAAGAAGTGAGGCGTGAGCTTCAGGTTGTACAAGGAGTAAGCTTGCACCTTTCGGACGAAAAGTGCAGCAAAGACACACTTTGTACAAGAGGGCACGGTGGTTCAAATTAAGAGTAAGCTAGCTCATATTCTGGCGTCACTTTTCTCCATACTTTCAACTGCAAGTGCGGAGAAGGAATTTGAGACACTTTGAGGGATTTATGGCGCAATACAGAGGAGGGATACAATGAGACTTAGGTCCTGGCCTAAGGGGCAAGATGGATCTCTGTAGGAGGATTGGGGATATGTATACGGCGCTAAAAGCAAGTGGTTTTGGTGGTTAGGAGAAGAGAGGGATACAATGGGGGGGAGAGAGAGAGAGAGAGAGAGAGAGAGAGAGAGAGAGAGAGGGAGGGAGGAAGGGTACAAGTCCTGTTGTGGATTTGACTCAGTGAGGCATCTTAATAATGTACGGTTCTTACCATTTTGATCAATTGGTTGGAGTTAGCTTGCAGAGTTGCCCTCAATAGGGATGACAACAGTATCTGCGCTCCCAAGGAAAATAGCCAACGTAGGGTGAAGTCCTTAAAATCCGATTATGAGGGCGAGACAAGGTGAGTATCCATCTCAAATTAAGAGTGACCTGACGATTAGGATTTCAAAAATGCTACTTTATGGGCTTGTGTCTTTGATTATACAGGTTAGGCAAAATTAATATGCTACTAGTATCTAATGATTATAATCAACTTTATATTCTAGGTTAAATCGTGCTAGACTTCTGTATTGGAATAGCGGGTATCCATATCTAAGTAAGACACTTTTCCATTTTTGTGAGCCATGTAACTTCTTTTCTGTCTTAAGTACTTAGGTTTCTATCTAATAGGTAACCTTGTATTTGCTCGTACTCATTATATCTAACTTCACAGTATAGCAATCAATATTGACTGTGGGTGATATTTACATCAAGTTTTTCTTTATGTAGGGAGGAGATGCTTTCATGTATTGTTTATGGAGATGACATACAAGTTTTGAGTTCTTTGACTGTGCTGGCTACTTTGCTACAAACAAAGGGTATCACTGTTGAAACTATTAAATTGTTCCTCCACTGCATTCTTATTTTTAATGCCTTGTTTATTGAATTCTACGTGTATTTGTTATGATACTATTGGAACTCTACAATGTTTTTCCTGCATTTTCTATACAGAACTGGACGAATCAATGCTAGACGCTCTTGGAATTCTTCCCCGGAGAAAACAACACAAGAAACTTTTGCTGGTAGGTATTTCTGATCACTAACTATCTTAGAGATTAGCCAATCTCTTTTACAATTACAAATTTCATTTTTAAGTTGGGGATGTTGTTTCTTAAATAGATTGTATACCCTAATAAGGATTGAGAATGTAAGGTACTAGGACTGTAGATAATTAATTCTTTCTTGTAGATGTTAGTGACAACAAGAATGGACAGACCCCACACATTCAAGTTTTAAGTATTAAATCATGATATCTTGAAATCCGCATTTCCCATGTACTTTTGGAACACCCGTACAAAGTTATTGCATATCCCAAGATGATTGTTGTTAGGAATTAGGGTAGCTAATCCCAATCCCTCCCCCAAGAACGATAAACGGAAAAGCCAATTGAGAAATTAAACGAAATCAAAACACAACGATTTACCCAGAGGAGGGAGGTGGAAAACCCTTACGGATAAAAAACCACTCCCCGCGAACAATTCACTATGATCAAATAGGTTACAACGATCTCTCCAAGCTTTTAATAGAGTCTCTTCAAACCCTAGTTCTCTCTAGAATTAAACTCACTGAGATACCATACCCCTAGTATCCCTTATATAGATGGGATACTATTACATTAAGGTTGACTCAAAGTATGGATCAATAGACAAGCCAACGCCTCCAACCCAACCTTCTAAAACTGACTTTACGAAGTCTGTTCGAACAGACCCACAGACCCAGAGTCTATTCAAATAAAGTGGGTTTGGTCTTTTCTGTTCGAACAAACTCAAAGTCTATTCGAATAAAACTTCCCCTGCCTCTTCTGTTTCGAACAGACAAAAGTCTATTCGAACAGAATATTGAAAAATTATATTTTCCATCCGTCTTCGATCGTCGCTCGTTCCACGAACTCCGATGAGCTTCCACGAACATTATTCGAGTTCATACCTTAACAACTGTGTGGCCTTCCCTTGGAATGCCAGTATTTCCTTCTTTCCACAACTCCCATTCAATACCATAAGTGGTAAAGTTTGTAAGGACTTTCATGACCTTGTTTAGAACTTTTACTGGTTGAAGATTGATTTCATATTTTTGAAGGCCACCCGATCTTCTTTTCTTTTTCCATTTGAATGTGTCCAGTGCTTGAAGCTTTTGGACATTACTTTTTAGTTGTTTCATTAGGTTGTATACTGGAGATCTGAATATTGTGCACGCCTTGAACGTCAAATACTTTGGTCATTCAGATTTCAGATAATTTAATTTATTTAGTCTAGTTTATGCGTTTACTGTTTGGGATGTAATTGCTCATCATTGCAAAAGAGGAAACGGCTATGACTAAAACATGAAGCAAAATAAATCATATTAACTAACAGATGAGAGAGGAACGGCCTTGAACCACATTAAGCCACTCAATAATTTGTTGATGACCCTATTCACGAGATCTATAGCAGTTTGGCCATATTGCTCTCTGTATAACCCCAGCTAGGTGAGAGATTTATTCCTGAACTCATGTTTGTTTTCAACTTAAACCCCAATTGGTCATATCAAATGTAGTAAGTTGGTTTTTTTTCTTGCTCTTATTCTCCTTATTGGATAAGGGCATTTCATACTTTTTTTTTTGGTCTTATACAATGAAGCTAATTACTGAAGTAGGGTTTTGGTTATATGTTTGAAGCAAGCTTTGGTGGGCGAGGGCCTAGGTGAAGAACAGCTTTTTTCTTCAGAAAATAGCTTGATGAGAGATGGTATTGTTTCTGAACTTGATGGTTATCTCCGAAGTCTTGAGGTATATGCATTTACCTTATGAACTAAGCACAGACATGAATTTTCTTAGTTTTAATTTTTTCATTGATCATTTGGTTTCTTAATCTTAATGCGCCTTTCTGTTTTTATATTCTTTTTCAGGATCAGTATGGATTGTCATGTTCTTGCAGGGAAGTGGGAGTAAGCCCTCGAGTGTATAGATTCCAGGTCCTTTTATATACTTTAACCTAGTCACTTTCGATTCTTTATATTGGTATTTGATATTCTGAATAAGGAGTTTAAGATATCTGGTATTAGGTACACCATCCATTAAATGTCTTTACTGCTTTATTTTTTGGGTGTGAATATGACCATTACCATTTGAGTATATATTTGTGTAGGTCTAGAATTTATGTAATCTGGCATATTAACATTGAACATGATGTCTATCTTATGCAGGTGCTAGATGCATTGGTTAGTCTTTTCTGCAGATCAAATATTTCTGCGGAGACACTGTGGGATGGTGGTTGGCTTTTACGCCAGCTTCTTCCGTACAGTGAGGCAGAATTTAACACTCATCATCTTAAATTGCTAAAGGTAAACTTTTTATCCAAGAAAAGAGCCTTAAATGAGTTTCTCAAAAGCAAAGTTTGTGGTATGATGCTGGCGTCTCATGTACTTTATGTGATAAGTATGATAAGCTGCATGAATTGTGAAGTTTCTTTTCCTTTCTAAATAATTTGAAAGTTGTGGGGACATTTTGCATTACCCCGTCATGTAAGTCCATTGATAAAAGATATCCCTATTGTCCTTTTTATTTTATGTGTGCAACATATCCCTCATCCTTTTGACAATATAAGTAAACACGATATTTAAAAAAAAATCCATGCCGATATGTATCCTCACCCTGACGTGTATATGGCAGATTTTCATTGTAAATTTTCTCTTACTCGCCATGTTTGACACCCCATACTTGTTTTACTCACCGGTGGTCCAACATGTGCACCGTGTCAATGTTACATTATATTTTCTGAGATGCTCGGGGGGGGGGGGGGGTGCAAAAATAGGTGTTCTCAATTATTTTGGCAATAACTGACAGATTTGCGGTCATGTTATTTTATTGAACTTGCAGGGGGTACCTCACGACCTGAAAACACATCGAGTCATATTATTTACTAAATTTTTCGTGGCACGTGTTTTTTCCACTAAAGTAATATTCTACAGAATGACATGGTTGTTTCTTCATGCACAGAGTTCGTTCAAGAATCACGCTGATGTTCTTCTCCAGGAAGTAAACGGAACTTGGCCCGATTTGCTTATAACAGTTCTTACTGATGAGTGGAAGAAATGCAAAAGAGGTAATCTAATTTACATATGCTGAAATGCAACTTTTGATTTTGTTCACAGTGGCTGAACAAATTTAACTTATTTTGTTTATAAGCTAACAAATCATATTTCTTAATTGTAGCTATAGAGGCTTCGTGCCCTCTGAAAGATCCCAAGTGCATACTCTTGCCACCACAAAAATCCTCTTCAGATGGTAAGATTAGCTTTTATTAATTGGATTGTTTGCAGTTTAAGGTATTTAAAATATTTGTTCGATGCATTATGTAATTCCCTTTTCTTCTATTCCCAGGCGAAACATCTTTTTCTGCGGGTGAACGAATGTTGGAGATAGTGAAGGTCACATTAAAGCCCACTTTTTGATTTTTCTTTGTTGGCAATCTTACAATTATACTGACGGTGTAGTTAAAGTTTAAGTGAAACCAATGTGAGAATAGAACGTCAGTTATCCAGACGATAAATCACAAATATGTGATACCAGATTTTATTTTCGCTCATAAAGAAAAGAAAAGAAAACAGACCTATATCTGTGTCCTAATTCGTCCGTAATTAACATCAAAAGCATGTTTTTTTCGCAACATTTTCAGAAAGTAATTAAATTCTTTTCTATCATATTCAGGTTTTTGTACTATGTCATCAACTTCAAATTTTCTCTATGGGAGGGGCTCTACCCGATCAACCACCTCTATACATTCCATCTGAAGTCCCTCTAAATCCACGAGCAAAAGCTGCAGGTCTTGATGTCTCAGGTCCAAAGCCTGGCTCTGAGATAAACCTAGGTCAATACTTCTTCTTAGTTGTAAAATCTGTTTAAAACTGATGGAAAATGGTGCATATTTTTTGTTATTGGGATATTTTGATTTTGGCCCTTCCCCCAAATTTACAACTTTAGGCTTTCTTCCTCATCCTCACGGTCAAAGTCAGGCATTTGCTATTCTCCGTTTTAAACTTAGCCGGCCCTTTATTTTTCTAATTCTAACATGGATCACGGCTTCCATTTGCAGCTGATGCAGTTCCGTGTAGGATTGCATTTGAGAGGGGGAAAGAGCGCCACTTTTGCTTTTTAGCGCTTTGTAAAGAAACATCCGGATGGGTTCTTCTTGCAGAAGGATTACCCAACAAGCAGCATTATGGCGTTGTTCGTGTTGCAGCTCCTCTGTCTGGCTCTAATGTAAGTCTAGACTTATTCATCTTTTTATTTTATTTTAAGTTTAATAGTTAATTGTCTCTAGCTCCAAATGAGTCCACCCTTGCTCTTGTTTGCTTCCAAGCCTAGGTTTAAAGTGAGTCTTATTACACACCCAAAATAGTTGGGGTAAAGGGGTTTTAGGATCAAAGTGTTTTGTTCTAGAAATATTCATGAGAACCTCTTATATAGGTAAAAGTTATGATGATATTATGAGGTTGACCCCCATTATATAATGAAACCGACTTACTCTCTTAAGTTGCAATATGTAGCAATACCTAAACCTTACGTTGACCCCACAATTAATAGTTGTGGCCCGAGGTGCTAAGCTGTCTATTCTTGGGAAGAGCGAGCTTAGCATTTCCCGTTGTTGACGCAATTCTAACTGGGGCATATTATGGGGTCAGAAGTCGATTTATCTTTGACTTAATGCCCAACCTCAATGACTAGTTGTTTAAAGCTGAAAGCTTTTGGGGTTTATGTTTTGGTTTGAACATATTATGAGTGTCAAAGACAAAATGTCACAAACACATTATGGATCTGAGAACATATCAGTTACTAACTCACAGCTAACCTGTCTTTTCCTTCAGCCTAAAATAGACGATAAGCACTCGAAATGGTTGCACCTCAGAATCCGTCCGTCCACTTTACCATTTATGGACGCCTCTGGAAAACCGAAGACAAAATCTTTGATCGATGGGAGATGGACACTTTCTTTCAGAGATGAAGAAACTTGCAAGTCTGCCCTCTCAATGATACTTGAGGAAATGGTTTTACAAAATAACGAGATTGAGAGAAGATTGAAGCCTATGCTTGATTTCAACAATAGATTAGTAGATACTGATGTAGATCCTTCTATATCAACAACCCATTTGTCATAGTCGCTCGCTCGTCTTCGGGTGAGTTTGTGAAATAATAGTTTGCTTTATGGATTGAGTAGGGTAAGAAATCACCACCCTCTTGTATATTTAGTTCCATAAAGGCGGCCTTAGAAGTACAGAAATGTAGATTAGTCCCTCAGCCATCGGATCATTCACGATTCAGTACCATTCTTTGTATACTAGGTTTCCTTCTCTTCTTTCCTTTCATTAGCTTACAAGTATTTTTATTTTTTTAGCTTGCCATTCTTTGAACCCCAAGTGTTGTCTTGTAATCATAATTTTGTATCACCAATGTACATTTGAGTATTTATTTAGTAAAATGCCCATTTTTTCTTTGAATTATCTTGTTTGTTTGTCCATTATTATGCAGTGCTTATTCATGAATAAAGATCATTGAATCTGGTAAAAAGACATAATTCTGTCAACTGGACTTATTTGTTGTTTTAGAGCATCTCCTAAAGTGTTTGACTGACTTGGTTGAAAAAAAACCAAATCTAGGTCGGTCAGATTCTATTTCCTCCGACAATACCAAACTTGGGTGGTTTTTTTTTTTTTTTTTTTTTTTTTTTTTTTTCACAAGTTCAAATTGGGCGCCCAAATTTTAGGTGCCCGATTTGAATTTTTGTTA
The DNA here is from genome assembly GCA_014058105.1 of Kingdonia uniflora. Classification (NCBI taxonomy): domain Eukaryota; kingdom Viridiplantae; phylum Streptophyta; class Magnoliopsida; order Ranunculales; family Circaeasteraceae; genus Kingdonia; species Kingdonia uniflora. Next base: position 432,429 of record JACGCM010001410.1, on the reverse strand, counting down.
AAAAAGACAATTGGGCGCCCATACCTTAGGCGCTTATTTAAAAACAGAACAAGCGCCCAATCACGATATTAAAATCTAAGTTTGAGTCTTAGATTCCAAGACTCAACCTTGAATTTGGAGGGTGAAATCTAAGTCAGTGAGACTCTTGGATGAAGAAAATCTTAAGTGATACTCTGGATTTCAAGGTAGTGAGGCACTTGAGATGCTCTAAATGTAGAAAATGTAAAGCAACAGAAACCAGTGTGATTGAACCAATTACAGAATACTCAATAAAGTGCTATTTATTGGACAATCTTAGGCTGGGTTTATCGTCTATGATTTGCGAGCTTTTAGTATATTTCGAGGTTCGGGTTGGGGTTTAATTTTGTTTTATCAGAGTCTGTGAAGCGACAGTTCAAGATTTGGTGTCTGCACGGTTTTTTGCTCTCAATCTCCTTTGGTGTCTGCATTATCTTGGGGGTCTCTTCGCTTATTCAAACAAATTAGGGGCTCTTGGGTCCCTTCTTTATACCTGCTAAGATACCCCTATAACCATTTTTCTCCCTCACCTAGTGCAAAGTAAAGCCTACCTAGTAACCTAGACACATCCACTCTCACTCTAATCCAACAGAAAAGTTGAGAATCATCAAGTTGCTTTCTCTCTGTGCTCGTTGTGGTTTTGGAGAATTTTATAATGTCTCCCAACACCTATCCATCACCCATTTATCACTTTTCGGAGGATCAAATTTTAATTGGGGTTTGGTGGAAAGTGTAAAACCACCCAGCTCTTGAGTTGAACCATATTTTATTCAAACATTATTCAAGCATGAATTATGTACAGTAAAACCTGTGTCTAAATGCACTCTCTGTTGGGACTAATTAAAAGTGTGCATTTAGAAAGGTTGTGTATTTACAAAGTTATCTTCATGAAAATACATTTAAATAAAATTAGGTAAGATTTATCATTCCTTAAGCTAATCTAATGTCTATTGAAAATTAATGAGTTAGAGATTTATGGGAAATAGTTTAGAATATTAAGTTTTTTCTTTTGGGTAATGTAATTGACATGAAACTAAATGAGGATATTGTTATCTGTAGGTATTTTACTATATATGTAGAGCTATGTGCAATTACATAGGTAAAACTATATTGTTGGGACTAGAAATAAATTGCATATTACACAGTGTGCAGGGAAATCACTAGTTTATACTATCGTGACAACAACGAGACCAACATTTTTTGTGCGATTAACGAGGTTGTGCATTTATAACGGGTGCATTTAGATGGGTGAAGATATGGGAGACACTCATCATTGGAATTATCATGAATTTGAGTTTTTTTTATTCACTTAAGACTAATGGACTCCTTCAAAATACTCCAACATAATGAAAATCTTATGATATCTAGTGAAAGAAACACGAGGCCCACGTCCGCCGCTCGTACAATTATTTCTTATGCTTTTACAAAGTAATGATAGAGAGATTTGAAAAAAAAAGAGAGAAGCAAAGTTACCTAAAAGTATCACTAATTAGTAGATGTATATTTTTTTAATCAATTAGTAAATATATATTTGTATGGGGAGTCTTTATGATTACTACTTTCTTGGACATGATGATGACCCATATTATATTTTCTAAGTAGTTAGTGTTTGAATGGTTTTTGATTGTAATCAAAAGAGTGATTTGGGGGGGTGAAGTTTAAGTTACAAAGAGAGATGGGGGGAGAAAGTATTTGGTGATGAATGACTGAGTTCCCACTCGGTTGATCATCTTTAAGCATACTCAACTTTAACAAATTCTATATTTTTATCATTACGGCCGTCCTTCGCATGCTTATCTGCAAAATCATTCTAAGATTTTAGGTGACATTTTCTTCTTTGATACTTGACATTGTCTGGCCGCTGTTTGCTCTAACGAGCTAATGGACTGAGAATTACAGTAACTTTGGAGAAAGTCCTAGCCAATTTGTTTAGATTTGCAGCAAAATATTCGAGTTATTCGTAGGAGAATATAGGTAACCATTAAATTCCTGGAGAACTTTTAGAGGACTGATGCATAATTGTGAATAAGTAAACAAGAAATCCACTTAAACAAGAAAGAAAACTATCATTAAACGTGAAAATGAAAATAAAAAAAGTTACATAAAAAGCATTTTACCATTTCCTTTTTTACACCATCCTCCATCAATCCTTACTTGCAATTAGAATTGATCCAGGGAGGTTTGAACCCATAAACCCAACATTCACAACTTTTTCCTCTTTACCACCAAGGGAGAGCCTAATGATCCCATCTTTCCCGCCGTTTTTAACAGCTTGCAAGCTTGTTTGAAAGATGTCTTTTAGCCAATTTTCAAATAAGCTTCCAAGAAAAGAACCTGTCCCAACAACTATCTCCTCTAACACCTCCCTATCAACAAAGAAACAATTACTTCCTTCACTTCCATATACCTCTTTGAAAGAACACTCAAGATTCGACTTGTAACTCTCTATCAGCTCGTCAAATTTAGCGGGATTTTGATTTAGAACGAAGATGTTCTCAACTGATTCAAGAAACTCAGACGGGGTCTTGAGATCTTTTGCAGATTCTTGAGTCTGATCTTCGTCTTCCTCCTCAGCTTGAATGTTCAGGTCTAGGGTACTTGAACTTGATTGTCTGGACAAATCCTTAACAAACAACGTCTTTTCTTCTCCTTGACTTGTTCTTGGGCTCTTGGTCTTGTTTGATTCACCCCACTGGGACTTCCGTTTAAGATCCATGTTGGTTGGCTGCGATTCTTCAACGAGCAACTTCATTTGGATCACATTGTCTGCTTCTTTAATGCTATCATCATAGCTTGTAGAATCACTTGTAGTCAAAATGAATATAGGCTGAGGGAAGCTGACCTCTATGCGAGATTGTTCCTCTATATTGTCTTTGAAGCTATCAAGGAGAAACTTTACTAATGGAGAATTAGCGTAATGAAAATCTTCAATCAAAACCACACACTTCTTATGGTTTTGTAAAGCTCCCTTAAGGATTTCTGAACACGGGATGCTGTCATTATCTCTTCTCATGTTCATGCGGATGAAGTTATGAATAGATCCACAAAGCGACTTGGCAATTACACGTCCCAATCGCCTCTTTCCAATCCAGTCTGTCCCTTTAAGTAGAAACCAAGTTCCATTCCTCTTTTTCGATTTGGAATTGAGTAAAGCTTCTGCAATAGAAGGAATGATATCTGATTGCCAAGGGACATTTTCTTGCAAAATCTTAGTTAGATTGTGCAAGTCTGTTTCTAAGAGTCCCCCGTTCTGATTCAATGATATTACAGAATCGGAAAACATAGGATTACCAAGAGCAAGGGTGTCCTTCATGTCCTTGTTGTTCTCGTTTTTAAGAGAATTCAAGCTCAGAACCGATTGGAACATGTTGTGAGTGCCATTATTTAAACCAAGTTCGGTAGAACAGGACTTCTGGCTTCCAAATTGAACCATACAATTCGGATCACACTCCAACTTCGGTATGGACTCGGCAAAGGAGATATAACTTGAATCAGGATAAGTGTTCTTATGGTTGTACTGTAATCTTGTAGGCAACCAAGGGTAAGATGGAGCACAGTACCTCTTGTTGAACAAGGAAGAACTTGATTGAATTTGGTTAGGCCTTGGATTGTGCAGACTGTGACATAAACTGTTCCATCTTCTCCTTAGATCAGCAATATTATCCTGTAAAATTAGAGAAAAAATATGTTACAAGATTTCGCAGAATTAAACAAATTGTAGACTAGTAAAATTCATAGAGCTCATAATAATTAACTACCTTGTGACGGATTTCAGCTCTGTATGGCTGCAGCCAGGAAGGCAAATTTGTTATATCTTTGTCCTTGTCTTCGATTACACAAGAGCTTAGAAGTGAGGAGGTTTTTTGTAGTCCCGAATTGAAAAAAACTGCGTCTTTTTCAAAATTTAAACTGCATTCAGCGCAGCAATTTAGCTTATCTTCTTCTAGCTTTTGAGGTGGGGTTTGTGATAGAGTCATTCTTGAATCAAGGCCACTGCAGGTTAATATTCACAATCTTTCATTAATTTGGTTAAACCTCATTAAAGAGTATTAATTGTCATCAAAGTACTTTTTATTTTTTGATTATCTAATTATTGAATCATGAGATATTTGTAGTCATACATATACATATACAAAATCAAAATCTTGGTTTTCCAACTGAAAATAAAAGATCACATTAAAAAGTTAATAATATTTTCACTTCATTCTGATAATGGTAATCTGTAATATATGACAGGCCAAACATGACAAAACAAGGCAGGAAGAAAAATAGCAGTGTGCTTTATAGCTACCATTATGCATTATCAACCTTACTATCCTACAGTGGTCCTAGTATCCCAAACCATGAAAGCCCAGGAACACAAACAAAACAAGCTCCAAAGAAGACCCCAGGAACACAAACAAAACAAGCTCCAAAGAAGACCCCAAATAGAGTATTTTGTTTCCAAAAATAAACTAAGCAACAACATATATGATCCAATAAAAAAGAAAAGAAAAGAAAAGATGGTTTGTTTGACTCACCTTGAAACATGTAGGCTTGAACCAAGACCACCTGAAGGAACAAAAACATCTTGAAGACCCCATTGAATCTCAAGTGGGGGTTGCTTCATTTGGCATCTCATAGAAGTCTGATAACTTGCAGTACCAATTAACCATATTTTACTATTTGAGCAGCTATAATCAGTGATTAACTTCCCAAACTCAGCAACAAGATGATCAACTGGACTGTAATTAGAGACATCTCCAAGTGACAATCCAATATCTCTTTCATTGAGACCTGTTTCAATAGTCCATTTCAGGTCTCCTACATAGATGATAACACCCCCTCCTAATGCAAGATTTCTTATTAAATCTGCAACTTTTCTCTCCACATCTTCTCTTTTCATGAACCTCAAAGACATTGATGAGAACTGACATTTAACAAAACATGCTGATTTCAATTCATTAGGAACATCACATTTCTCAACTCTCCTCATCAACTCTGTAACCATACCTTCAGTTGTAACAGCATTATCTCCCACAAGAACAATATTCCTTCTCTTCTGTCTCAACATAACATCAAAAACCAACTTCAGATCCTCCTCATTTTCACCACTTAAATCTTTCTTTGGAGGTGAAAACAGAAATGGGTTTTGTTCAGAGAAGGAATTCATGAGATGGGTTTGCCAGAAACTAGTGGGATTTATGAGTATTTCTCTATGGGTTTCAGTAGGAGAAGATGGTGAACTATAAGACTGAAACAGGGTAGAAATTGAAGAACAACCCTCTAAGTTGTTCTTAACAGAAGTACTAGAAAACCCGGCTTCTTTCATGACTCTACTAACACTTGGATCATCCAAGATTGAAACAATGAGTTGTTCTAACTCAACCTTAACAGCAATAAGAGGCTGCTGTTGTTGCTGCTCAATAGAACCCCTTCTCTGATGGGCTTGTGCTCTTTTTAATGCTGCGATGAGAGCATTAGACAGACATGGATGGTTATGGAGAATGGGTGTTGGGGTATTGGGGAGTCTATTAAGAGCAACATTGAAACATAGTTCAAGTGCTCTACATTGGAGAGGATGCGAAGTTGGATGAGGATGAGATTTGAGACAAGCTCTTCTCAAAAGAGTGCTTGTTCTTGAGGTGAGTAATGTTGCAGCAACATGAAGTGGTGTGACTTGAGCATGGTTCCTTCTCCTAGCCAAGTTCAATGAGTTTTTCAGAACAAGAGCAGCCTCTGATGTGAGGGTCTGCTGAACTGTGTATCCTCCTGTACGCATCACTTCACCAATATACACCTCCCCCCACACCCCAAACAAACCTCCCTTAAGAGTTTCAGTTCCCCTTTTAGTTTCTATGTTTCTCTACTTGTCTTTCCCCCTCTCTTTCAACACCACCCCCACAAAGCTTTCTCTTTGATCTTTGATGAAACTCTCTTCTCTTCTTCTACTTTGAGCTTCTCTACTATGTTTTTTTTTTTTGTAGGAGTTGTAGTTTCTTTTTATTTGAACTTACATAGGCTTTCTCTTCCTACAAGAATCCCTTTATTCACAATAGTACGGTTTTCAAAAAGGGATGTTTTGATCCTCTACTCTTCACACTTGGGTGATCTCAACTCCATTTCTCTCTTTTGCATGCCATGTGTCACAGCCTCATTCAGAATTTCTTCCTTGATGGGCTTAAAGACAGGAGTTTGGTTACCACCCTACATACAAGAGTAGAGAAGCATAAAACTTCATTATTTATAAAAAAAAGGCAAAGAATTTGTTATAATTTTCATGAAAAGCTGCAAAAGGAGATTTCTATCTTACACTGTGTCATCAGCCTTACCTTTTCACTAATAAGAAGAAAACATCATGCAGTTTTTCATATAAGCAGGCCTTGTTTAGTGTAAAACTTGAAACAAACAAATTTCAAGTACATAAATAGGTCATAATTCCACAATAATATAGTAATACTGAGTTTTTCTTTCCGAGTTTTGTTATTTTGGTGAAAATAAAGGTTTCACCAAAGAGGGGTCTCTGTGGTTACCACTACAGTTCAAAGCTTACTGATGAGATAACTCTTTTTCTTTCTCAGCCTTTGAATGATACAGTACAGAAGGAGGGCCATCAGAAATTCAAAAAACAAAAAGGAAAAGGAAAGAAAGAGATCAAAGAAGAGAAAAGAAAAGTACAGACATCATTTATTTCCTCTCTTTTTCTTTGCTATTTGTATGTGTATGTATATATACATATGTTTATTATGATAATAGGTGTTGTTTGATAGACAAAGGAAGAAGACACATGATCACGCCAATCCTCGTAGAGAGACAATGTTTTTATTCTCTTCTTTTAAGTAGCCAAAAAAGCATAACTCTGTCTACTATCCTATATGGCATTATTGGCTCCTTTTCAGGCCTTATCAGACATTCTCTCTCTCTGCCCCTCCCTAGTTTCATAATAATGTCATGAAACATATATATCCATAAGTTTTTTTATATATGTAAATATGGCCCTAGAGGGGTATCACAAGAGCTGCATTGTTCAAAGAGGTTCATTGTTTTTAATTACTTATTAGAAAGTAAAATTTATTATGATGGTAATTTTACAATGGTAAATATATATAATGACTCTATTTGCAGAGGGGTGATTTGAGCAAAGATAATCTCCTCATCCTCCGCTTAAGGGTTGTAAGAATAATTGGTTATTCTTTTCCAGATATATTCGTACAATAAGGACAGCATCCCATAATTTTCTTCTTGCTCATATTTTGTTTTTTACAAAAGTGAAATATGGGAGGCACTATGCTTGTCCTCAGAGACTAGCATCTTATGATCGCATGAGAGTATAAAAAGCATGGAGAGGGAAAGATGATTGAATTGAGAGTCAAAAGAAGTATGGGAAAAAGAAGCTAGTAGTATGTAAAGAAAATGCTAGAGATGATCAAAATCTCCATTCAAATCTTACAGCTTCAAAGTTGCAAAAGTTTGAGGTTGAAAGAAAGTTATATATACTCATTACCACAAAAAAAGTAGTTCTTCAATGTACTAAAGAATTTTAGGGTTTACTAATCAGTTAAAAGCCTAAAACACTATTATTTGCTAGGGATTTCATTCTTGAGGGTAATTCTATTTTACATAACAAAGTTACTCTTGAAAATATCCTCCAACTGTGGTCTAGCAGAATTCTGGTGTTAATAGCGCTTTTTTCGTAGTTAAGAGGGAATTTTGAAAGCACAATAACCCTAATAGAGTTGATCTGCTTGAGCAACAAGTTTCTTCTGTAAACAAACTGTAATAAGTACTACAACATCTGAAATGACTGTGGTTTTAAGTTAACCTAAGAACACCTATTAGGGTTTGATACACAATGAAGTTGTTACTGCATTAGTAATAGTATAGCTTGTCATTTAAAATATCTTCCCATCTTTGAATGAAAAAGAGCAATGGATGTTATTGCGATATACTATGGTTCTATTGATATAAATTTGAAATGGGTTTCTCATTTTGGAAGAAAAGTATCACTTTGATGCATCTTTTGTAACTCAAATCGGGTCAAAAGTAGACATATATTCCCTCAAAAGAAAACAACTTATGGGGGAAATGCAAGGCCTCTCAATACGCATAAAGTATCCATGGTATCTATCATACAGTACATGATAAGAGCATCCACAACAGCCTCCCTAAACTTATTTTTGGCAGGTATAAAACTTAAACATGACTCCTTAATTTCCTAGAGTTTTCTATTTTACACACTATCTCTTCAACAATAAGGAGTGAGAACATTGCTGATAATTGGATTATCCAAATTGTGCTTTCATAACTGGTAATTAGTAACGCTGTGCAATCACCAAAAATAAACCGAAACACTTGATTTGTGTAGTTATTTCCAGGATACCAAACAGAGCCAAAGTGTTTGTAGGCTCGTGGTCGGTGGGCTGAAAGCAAAGATTCACAAAACGTCGTTAATGTGGGGTTAAGCTTGAATCAGTTAAGCAGTGGTGGTTTGTGGCTTTTGACTGAGTGACTAAAAAGGTTAGGCGTGCAACTTTATACACTAAAAATGTTCCTACATCACACAATGATTCAATATGTGTATATTGTTGTAGTAAAACAACATATACCAGAGAGAGAGAGAGTGAAGGATCCTCTTTTCTTTCTTCCAACAAAGCTAACATAACATAATAAAGTAACCCTCCTAAAAGCAACAATCACAGATTCACACAGAGAGAGAGAGAGAAAAAAACTGCCCTAAAAACAAGCAAACGGCTATCACGGGAGAAAATGCCAACCTTCAATTCTCTCCTCTCTTTTCTTACTCAGTATAAAGCTGTTGGTCACTTTGGGCCTTTCTTTACATTATTGCCAAGTCTCGACAAATTTATGTCCTTTTACCATATTATTAGCTCTCTCTATCTCTCTCTCTCTTGCATGTATTTATTTTTTTTGGGAAAAAAATGAGAGATAATTTGGTGAATAGTAAGTCAGGGTCCCCATGAGACCCCTTATTGTTGAGCTAGGAAACACTGGCTGACTCAAAATACAGGAGAATGTTTTCTTGTGTATGTATATGTGTGAGGCTGTTGTTGTTGTACAAATATTGGTTTCCCATGCTTAATATTTTTGATCTAGACTAGTCAATTCCAGGACCACCCTTCATTTTGGCTGATGGTATCGTGATTACCATCTTCATTACCTAATATGAATGATCACCTTGTAATGTCAGTCATTAGGATCGTCAACGAAGTGGATGATGCCACAATATTGGCTGTTTTGCAATGTGTTCACTCTTGTGCATATCTTGGCTCATTAGACACTATCATTAACTAGTACTTTAACACCATTTTGTAGTAAATAATGTGTTAGATATTTTTCTCTCTACTACTTTGTACTACTAGCTTCCATGTTGCATTTCTGAAAAATATTTTTACTTTTTTCTTGCTCACTTTTGCTTTTGTATAATATGAGTTTCAGTGATTATCTACCTTTTTTACCAACCCACCAATTTCACCTACGGATACATTTGAGGACAGAGATGGAACTTTGTTGGGGAAATCTAAAGCAAAGAATGAGAAAAGGGTTTGATCGATCAAAAAAGAAGAGATGATCTGATGAGAGAACTTTATCTTTTTAATGTTGATGCATGCAAAACTAAAGTGGGTTGGTCTTGAATCATCATTACTGTCACTACTACTTACTTCCTCACTACAATGCTCTTTTCTTTTGATCTCTCTGATCCCCATGCATTAAGCTTTCATATAATCTCTCTCATCCTTTTCTTTTGGAAATGCTTCCTCTCTCCCTACCAAGGCTCCAACCTTTCTTGGTCCAGCTGCCTAACATGTGATGCTCACTATTCTTTCTATCATCATCCACAGTTAAGTGTAAAAGTTTGGACATGCATGATGCACTCTTATTCTCAAACTTATAATAAAACCTCCATATATTTATCCCCTCTACATTACTTTGCACCAAAGCATAAGTAATAACTCTCTTATGGATAACCTATTTATATCAAAACTGTAAGGTCTCTGCAGTATATGTTTTACTCTAGTTTGCACTTAATGGGATGACTAAAAAAGGTTGAACAAACCAAGTTAACAGTAAAACCAACACTATTTTATTTTAAGTGAATACAGATGTAATGTACTCTACATCTAAAAAATCAATTATAAACATGGTATGTTTAGTAATCATTAAGCTAATCAAAAATATCATCTAAGAAAAGAGCGAAAGAAGCTAATCAAGAAGGGTTTCCTTTTAATTCATTTATCATGAGTACTTTTATTTCCTTGTCAATAGCTTAAGCCCTTTGGCTACAATGGAAAAAAAAAAAAACTTTTATGTTTTGATACACAATTTACCATGTGCAGATGTAATGAGTAGAAGTACAAGTACTCCTTGGTTAATTTGTGAAAACTTGTAACTCTAGTAAGTAATTGTTGTGTTTACTATAAAAAAAAAAACCTTTTCCCCTTGATCATAATCAAGTTCAACTATCCATAACCGAGATTAATGACATTATCATTCGACGAAGTTGATCTAGCTAAGTTCTAACTAAAACTCTTTTTGAGTCAAAAGTTTTCTACTAATAGAAGTGTAAAAAAGGGTTACATTCTGTTTTTATCAAAAGTGGGACTTATTAGTTTATCATGCCACTAAAAAGAGGAAGATAATCTCTCATCTTACCTTTTACATTCTTTTATGAATCTTTTGTTGCAGAGAAAAAACTACAATTTAATTAGCATTGGGTAGATAAACAGATCAAGAAAAGCTAATTACATATCTCATGTAGATGTCTTTTTGGTTTATAGGACTCTCTGCACCATATAATAGACAAACACTGGGAAACCCAAACAAAATACTTTCTAAACAATGTATTGTTAATGCAAAAGCATGAGAATAGAAGGGAATGAGAGAAAATGCCAAAAGCAAAGAATCCAAACTCTTTAAACCCCTTTGTTAGCATGCCAAGTAGGCTGACACACAAGCATATATATAAGGGGTGATGGGGCTCTTCTTTTGAAGCAAAACTACTACAAACATGGATTCTCTTTGCTAGTACAAAGCCCTCATCACTGCTATCAAGAAATGGTACCTTTTTTACTTTGCTACTTTTCTCTAGACATTGTCACATTGGGTTAAGAATCAAAGAGAATGTTTGGTTCTTTTATTGTATTTCTCTTCTTTCTTATTTTATTTTATTTTGCATGGGAAAGAAAAATAAAGACAGAATAAAATTGTGAATAAGTTGATCATGGTTTATTCAAATGTTTTGAAGTCCCAATACATCAATCCTTGCAACCATCATTGCAGCTGAGGTGGTGGAGTGTTTGCTTTTCTTGTTGTTTTGAACCTTTTTTGGGGTAGGGTTGTAGGAATGTTGCTCTTTTTCTTTCTTGAGATGGTTCATCACTTGATCTCTCTCTCTCTCGCACAGACACAAACAAAACCACATGATCTAAATCGTAAGCTTCATTAGGCTTTTTCTAGTAAGAAGCATGTCTCTTTGGGTTAGCCCATCATGGTTTCTTAGTCATAATATGTAACATTTGACAATCATTTTGGATTAGGTGATAATATTGGTGATTTCGTGTAGATGGTCAACAGTAGGTTTATAACATTTGAAACCGTTCCTCTGAATCATTCTAAAATAGGAAAACATGTTTCTCATCTAAATGGGTTGAAAACCTTTTCTTACTTTTTTACCTTACAAAATTTTCTCCATGGTTACAAAATACCAAAACCGAGAAAATATTTTTAAATTTTTTCTTCTCACTTGGTTTCTCCTTTTTTTTGGGCTACCAAACACACCCTTAACGAAAAGAAATCATAACATTTGCTAATTTCTGGGTATGCCAGTAACATGATTAATTATAGTGAAACATAAATAAAATCGAGTCCAATTACCTTTCCCAAAAACTAGTTTTGAGCTTGTTCAATACCATTGTTAACTAGTTCTCAGTATGTTTATATTTATAGTGATCGGTCCAGAATGCCCGTATCAGACAAACATCTTTTGAAAATCAAACATCCTTAAATCACTCAAAACTCAATTACTGTGCCTCTAGTAACATTATCAATTACAAAGTACTTTATATAGAGCGCTCTATGTAAATAAACAGTAGCTATCTCCTCATGGTAAAACTCTGAATGATATAAGCAAATAATCTACAATCTACATGCCCAACGTGTTTGAACCGAATGCGGACTGATAATAAGATTATGTCGAGCTATATTAGTCCCATAAGGAAAATGGTGGGTTAGGCCAAAAACAGGAACTAATGCTGCTGAAGCCTTTGGCTCGATGTCTAACTAAAGCCAGAACGATAATTAGAGAACCCAAAATCTCAAAAAGAGGATGGCGATTAATCACCTCCATATCGACCTTCTTTTCTGCCACGAAGTCTCATGGGTGACTTCTGCCGTTCAACTAATGCTTGAAGGTTCTGTCCCTTCTCATTCCGAGTAACTATTTTGAGAGGGTGTGCTTCTGTGTTGAAAACCCACTCATCAAAAGAGATAACTGAAGAGGGTGAGAACAGAAGGTAGAGATACTTGAATGTCTCCGCAAGGAAAAAGCTTTGCATCATATTGTCCTTATCACCTGTGTTAACCTGGGGAAAAATAATAAAAGATTAACAAATCGCTAAAAGCCAATTTTTTTTTTTAAAATCAGCTACAACTTTTCCAGAGTTACGAAATCAACAATATAGCAGAACATACGTAGTTTGTTACGGAAAATCCAGGTATGGATTGGTTTTGAACCATTGATGACAAGTATTACCATTCTGGCATAAATCCTATCTTATATATACCCATTAATAAGCCTGCCAAGTCAGTAAGTGACCATGAATATCACCATAGTTCAGCAACACGGCGAATTTAAGTTATTAACATTTTCACATTTAATTCGTGACATTTAAGTGACACTGTCATAAAAATTTCATGAAAAGGCTGTCAATCTACCACAATTCTAAAACCTAAGATAACATAATGAGCATGAAAAGGTGGTAGATATTGGTCGCCTTATAGATATCATTCCTTATTTGAAACAAGCTTTGATAATGTTACATGAAAAGGAATTGATATGAGTGTCAAAATTAGAAGTGAGGTCTTCTCTAGATGGCAGAGATATGTAAGTACGGATGAAACAATTCCTCATCATTCATAATGAGCAATGGCCCATCCAATATCTCCTAAGTTGCCACAAAAGAGAACGACTTGCATATGTTTTAATGCATGCCACAACTTTTCCTTTCTTTTTTTTAGAAAAAAATTCTAATGCCTCCACCGAGTTAGAATGATGCTTACATCCTTGAGTCCAACATATCCCGACTCTGTACGAGAGTTCTTTTCAAATGCTTGAAATATGTTCCAACCCCATTCTTGGTAGGTTTTGTTCCCCGTCAGACGCCACAAGTAAAAGAGTGACTCGACTGTTTCTGGCCTCAATATGTTCCATGATGTACCAACACTCATGTCCTGAGAGTTAATATAGAGTATGTTATCAGATTAGATCATGGCAATCATGGATAACATTAAATAGAAGACGTATTTATACCTGTCCTTCATGAAAGAAATAGTTCTCTCCGGCCAACTTTGTTGGTGTTGACTGGTAGAAGTTATAACAAGTCCAAGCAAGCTAAATTACGCCCACAAAAATAAATTAGTTAAACTACCATATTAGGGAGATCTAAAAAAAATGTAAACAACAAGACCTGCCAAAGAGCATCTCTAATTGCGTTTTTCCAACTTAAAATCGTCACAGAAAATTACAAATTCTAAGGTTTTTCCAACTTGAGAGTTGAGTGCTAAACCGCGTTGCAAAGATTAATTTTAAGGGATACACCATCAAGAATGGTGTCCCATTGGCAGACATTTCTATTGGCATCCCACTAGAAAAACTTCGGTCCTCCGTCATTTTCTCCCTTTTGAGTATCTTGAGCAAAAAAATCGGTTTGTTTGTTATATTTTTAAGTTTTTACATCCATTTTGCAACTTAGAGGTAGCAGTAAGGCAGGAGCAGCATTAGAGATGCCCTATGCCAAACACCTAAATAGGGCAGTAATACGTGTTACGGAATTTTCATACAAAATTAAAACTGATACCTCTTCTGCAAGTGATAAAACCCTCTCGCGGTCACCAGGCCCATAACCAAATGATCCTAAGGCTAGCATCCCTGGAGCAAAGCATGCTAATTCATCCATCTGTATATATTGAGTAACAAAGCTTTTAGAACACCACACAAAAATGTTTTCAAGGAGGAGTTTTCAAAAGTGCGCTCTTATTACTAGACTTCTACCTTGTTGGACAGAGAGTTTCCATTCTTCTCACAGATATAAGTGAAAGATGACGGCGTCGTTTTCCTAATCAAGCTTTCAAGACCTTTCATTGATGTTTCCCACATTTCTCTGTTTCAGACACAATCCCCAATATAGTTAGCAAAATATCGTACGCAAATAAGTATTCCAAACACATTTGATATTATACAAAGAAGGATAATCAGAGCTTCTCACCTATAATGCTTTACGGCTTCAGTTTTGTTCCCTTGTATCCACACTTTGAGTAAATATTCATAAAAGCTGTAATGACCAATGAGTTAACTAAGTTCCACAGTGTGAAGTAAGGCTCCATGTAAAAAATAGAGCATTTTTGGAAAGTAGAGATGCAAGAAGCATATTCATTTATCTTCTTTACGAAAAGGTCAAATATATGGGTTGCAGGAATTGAGAGAGATGATCCCACACAGCTAGGGGGTTGTCCAGAATTCTAAAGATGAGTTGTCTGAAACTCCATTAGCCAGATTATATTGCTACAGGTTTATCGAACCTTTAGCAAATAGAATGATGTGAACGGGGAATCGAACACTCTAAGCCAACATTTCCATGAATTCACCAAAGATTTGAAAGGGATAGAATAATGATGGAAGAGGAAAGAGCACAAAGGAAGAAGTTTGAGGTCGATTTTGTGACGGGGAGCGGGAAGATAGAGTGCAAAAAAAATAATATCCAACAGCCAGACAAGTGTTATTTCGACTCTTTGGTCGATTAATGCACAAACAACTTGTGCATTTTTAATAGGTATTTATAATACTATTAAACCTATAGCATAGTCTATGACCTAAGTTTCATATTCTTGCTTTGTAAAGCAAGCTGGGGCTAGGTGCACATGGCACGGTACCTATCACAACAGTTCCATATTCTATCTTAGTTCAACAATCAAACATACCACAGAGCTCAAAACATAAATAAACAGATAACACGATACCTATCGCCCATGGCACCAAAGGTGATTGTTGAATACGATGTCTTTCCCGTGTTAGGATTAATATAAATTGGAAGCAGACCATCATCAGGGAAGGATTTACGGATCTCTGTTATAACCTTTTCTGCCTGAAACATCAGTATACCAATGACCTTGCTTAGTAATAGCAAATAGAAAGAGAAAAAGGAGGTGGAACTCTCAGAAGAGATATTACGAAAGCATGTTCTAGTTATAGTGATTACATATAAAATAAGAGAAGAACTTTTCATAATTTCCAACATTCTGATACATAGCATACAAAGAAAGTTTTTACCTTCTGTTGGTACTTTGGATCACCCGTCCTCTGAGATAGAGCAATAAATTCCAACTGTTCTGTTCCGGAATCTGCTAAAATGCTGTCACCCTGAAGAAAATGAGATGTATAAACTAAATATCAAACATAACTACTTGTACATGAACTTAAATAACTTGAGAAGAAAGTCGTGATCAGTAATCATCACATACTATGTGCATGCATCAGGCCACCATAAGAGATCATATCCTACGGCTTAAAGAGGTAACTTCTAATACTGAAAGCCAAAAAAAAAAAAAAAAAATTTTGAAAATTACAAAACCCCAATTCAAAATTCAAAAACAATCCCCACTCCTATTACTTTTTCTCAAAAGACTAAACAGAGCAAATATAAACAGTTGTTGATGAAAGAGGCTACAAGCCTTTTTTTTTTCAAAAGAATCCCTACAACTATAGTTTTCTAAACCAACTACGGAACTAGTTAAAATGGAATGAAAAAAGAAGGAAATACGTAGCTACTAAAGATGTGGGTCGAACTTGGCAACCCACGATGTATAATGTATTCCCTCAATCTAATGCAAACTACTGGAATCACCTAGAGAGATCGTGTCAGACAATGACGTCATATGTGATTTGCATCAGATATATGAGTCAAGGTAGCAGGTATTAACTACATAAAGTGGCACATAGAAAAACAGAATAAAGTACTGCACACTGCAAAGGGGTTCTTAACCTACCCCTGTCCAACCAGGATTATGTGGATTGCCATTTGCTAGGTTAATCCGGTTATAAGGAATTCCTGAAGGTGTATCCCAGGCAGGCAACAATCTGTCTGCAATATCTCTAGCCTTTTCAAGAAAAACTTTATCGCCAGAGAGATCAAATGCACTAAGAAGTCCTCCTACAACTCTGAAATTAAACAATCGCATATGAGAAACACACGAATGAACAAATGGATTGAGAAAAATGAGGCAATTAAATAAGGTTAAACCTTATAATGCAACCTTATGGTTGTCTCGAAAACGCTAGCCTCGTAATTCTTGTTGAAGTCCAACGAGCTCGCAACCCACCTTCAATTAAGCAACAGTAACACTTCAAATTACAAAAACAAATATAATATTTTACAAGCAAACCTCACAGAGTACAAATTTACAAATTGAAACTAATAAAATTAAAGAAGAAAAAGAGCCTCATGGTTTAGTAATTAAAGAGACCCTTGCTCTGAAAAAGATTAGGGCGCAAATAGGGCTCATATAAGAAGCGTTAGCTAAGAAAATAGAATGTTCTGGGAGAACTAAAGGCAACTTATACATGTGGGTCCATTAATATGTGGGTGCATGAAGTAAACTTGTAGTTATGCACACATATATCTATATATACAGTTGTATAAACAAGGAAATAATGAACTCACTCTTTAGCCTTTTGGAACTGCTCATCTAAACCCATTATGAATAATGTATCAAGAGAGTCTACTATAGTTGCTCCAAGACCACCGAAACTATTAACACCATTCTTTGTCTGTGGCTGCAGGAAAATAAAAATAAAAACATGTTAGTTGCGGAACTAACATAAGGGGAAACAAAATGTTATATAATGAAAATAAAAACAAGTTACTATTATAATTAGAAAGGCCAAATATATTTAGTCCAGATATGCTAATTACGCTATATAGATAATAGATATGAAATATTAGGAACCCGGACACATCAAATATTACATTGAATCATACCTATATCCACTTCTATAAATCCATTACTAGTATACACATTAAATATTATATTGAATTATACCTATATCCACTTCTATATATTGGCACCAAACGCGAAGCAATTGCTCTAGGTGCCAAAAATAAGAAATGGCGTTGGATTTAAAAAATTTGGTATAAGTCGCCACCCGTCAGCACCAACTATTCTCTTAAATCCGGAACAATATCAACTTTAGCCCTTGAGCTAAGTGTGTTCGTTATGTCGTATAAGAGCTAAAAATAATACACTCAACTCAAGAGCTAAAGTTGTTATTTTTCAGGATTTAAGAGAATATTTGCATACATAGAGCAATCAATAAAGATACAATTTTTGCATATTTGTAAATATACACCTGAAGTGGAAATGTGTAAAATCATTGGAGGAGTGTATTGAAGAGGCAAAATCACAAGCAAACCTGAAGCTCATCTTGGCCCCACGCATAAGTTTCATAAGAAGTCCACGCATGAAGCATAGCTTCTTTTACTTTCTCTCTCCGTTGAATGTCCAATGGATCATCCTTAACACTGTCCTTTTTGATAGATTTCCCAATGAAGTCACCCCCATCACCAAACTGGGACGTTATTTCATGTAACTACATAAAAATATAAATATCATAACACTTAGTCCTCCATACTAATTGGGACAAATAATATATACAAAAAAGCGAGAGAATCTCTCTTGATCTTACCTGATCTTGTAGACGGGTCAACTCTTCATTTAATTTGTTAATTTCTACCTGAAAAAAGAGCAATTTTTTTTATATTAAAAGGCCACAAGGAAAAAAGTTGATCATTCAACCAAAGCTGCCCCCCCCTTGTTCTAATAGCCCGTGTCCAGACACGAAGTGGCCTTAACACTGAAATCTTTGTTTTATGGACAGGAGTAGGAGATACTGGCTCAAATCAGGCCAAAACACACTATTAAATTTTGTGGATGGGTATGTTTAAGGCGGGGAGCAACAATACAACTGAACAAAAAATTATTTATATATCAGTGCTCTGTAACAAAGTTTGGATTCCGGAATTATTCTAAGTATAATCAGCGTGAATAATTCGCCATTCTATTATTTTCCATAACTCCAAGTGGATATATTCTTCCTAATACTACATTAAATGTCAGACTTTACTCTAAAAAATGCAACAATCCTATACACCTTCAACACAACAGTAATTTCCACTCTTTCTGCATATAATAAGGTGCAACACTAGAATTCCCATTTTCACCAAACTTATAATTTGACAAAAAGATTCAATTTTTACGATTCGTTTAGCTAAAACACAATTGGGTTACTACTTAATAACACAAATCAATCCAAAAAACACTAAATTTATCGCCGAAATCAAAACCCATACCTCATGTTCTCTGGTGAGCGTTTGTCGATCCCAAACGAAGAACGAGATGCTAACAAACGCTATGAAGAGAATAGCTAATCGTTTGGGTCGCTTAAGATAATATGAAGGATTCAGATATCTCCATCTATTCGATGATGATGATGATGATGATGATCTACTGCTCCTCGCCATTGTGATCTGCGATTTCAAATCAGAGATCGCTCTCTCATTTAATTTCGATTTCGATTTCGATAATTAAATTCGAGTGTTTCAGAGAGAGATGTGTTGTTTTTGACTCTCCGAGTCGTTCGTTGATTTGGGTCGTTGTTATTGATCTCAAATGCTTTAGTTGGGCCAAGAAAACTTAGAAAATAATGGAAATTTAACAGTAACGGCAGTTGAGTAGTCTTTATTTATCGTGATCAGAACCGTTGGATATGTTAGAGATACGCGATTGTGAATGGTTGTGATGAAAGGCAGTTAATTTGGTTGCCGACGTGATATAAACGGGATTGGATCAGAAATAATCGGGTTGGGTTGGGTTGCGTAAACGACTAATTTTTCTGTAGTGGAAATTTGTATGGGATGCTTGGTATGAGCTCTGCAAATCAGTCGTATACCGGTGTAACTGCACACGCTTTGTGTAAACGAACTACGGAAAGAGATAAGAGGAGGGAAATACGGGGAGGAGATGTCATCGAAGGAAGGGAGTAGAGAGACAATTTATTTAACGTTTTGAAAACATCCTTATATGTAGAGATTAGCATTTTACCATGCTAACAGCGTTAGCAAATCTTGCGGGGATTTATTCATGCGTTACTCATGTTCCACGCGCTTTGTGTGTCACTCACATATAAGCTCCCTGGTGGGCATTAGACATGCACTTTCCTTGCCATGACAACAAATATCAGATTGGTTGGGTTACCATTGTGTGACAAATAGAAGTATTAAGGTTAAGAATACTAGATAAAATTTGTAATTTGGCATAATAGAGACATACTAGTACTACCAGTGGCGATGAACACGTCGGCCAGCCTTCGGCGCTACAAATTAGATATGAATCATTACTTAGCATCAATTACAATCCCCAATATTATTTAGAAGTGCACCTCCAATCTAGAATTTGTGTTTGATTTCAATCTTCGCTCATTTAACATTAGTTATCTCTAGTTGAAAAATACGGACAACGAAATATGCAGATAAAACATTTAATAGCAATATCGTTATTACAATCTTCAACTACATACATAGCAAATATTTGAGGCTTAAAATTGGTTTTCAAAGCTTGTTACACTTCAATAGCATTCTTGTATGGTTCTTCGGATATTTGCTTAAAATAAAAAGATGCTCAATTTGTGTCAACAACGTCCTTTGTTTTTCCCTCATTGACAACCCAAAACCATCATCCGTTAATATGTTGCCGTCTTTTTCTAGCAATTTCATCGCAGTCCACCTCCTGTAGTCCTTAATGAATCTCAGTTGATCCCTTACCATTATAAAATGGGCGCTTCCACAAAATCATAGGCAATTCATTTCTTAAGAAAACAAAATGGTGATTGAATTATTTCTTGTAGAATCTGAACAATATAATACATGCGGTTAATGACTTGACGTTTAATATATCGATACTACAATTGATAGATAGACACGCGTGCAACACCAAAATGAGAATTGAGTAATATACAAAGCCGTAGGAAATTATATTTATCATTATCATCATCACAATCCAACTAATATGTACTTACCTTAGGAACATGTTTTTCCACCATTTTGTCAGCCTCATTTTTGTTGTTGCGATTGTTTTCGGGTGTCGACGGCGAGTTAGCCATGAAAGAAACTTACTGCAAATTCAATGAAAAATCCATTATCAAGAGTATAAAGAAGAAATCAAGTAGCTCATTTTAAAACATCGATGAGGAAAAAATACTCAGTGGCATCACGAAATCAAGATGCAAAAAGCTAAAGAATTATGCAAAATATACAACAACTATCACTATTGTAACATAAACTATGATAATGTTAGTTTTTAAGAAGGGGAAAAAGCATTGTATACATATAGTTTAATAACTACTGGAACCCAAACACAATATACAGATTCCAATTAATAGATACAACAAGAAATATAGAGTTCATAATTACTTGGTACAGTGAGTTGCTTTCGAACCTATTTCAAAATTTGCAAGGATTTCTCTACATAGTTGGTTTACACCAATAAAGCCGTAATTACAAATCCAAAATAGGTAATCCCTAATTACAAACATAACATTGAAACCCGGATCAAACATTGAAGAATTAATTTTACACTGCATTAGAAGCAATCACACGTTGGATCAAAGATGGGTTTATGAACCCAACAACAACATCAAAAAGTATACAACATCAACAACAAGTGAAAGAGAGAGAGAGATAAGGAGTACTTTGCTTAGAAAGAGAGGAGGCACTAATGGGAGAGATGAAGAGATGGCTTTGGGAAAAAAGAAGAGTCGGGCTTAAGATGGGAGAGATAAAGAGAAGTAGTAAGACTAAACTACTCATTTCTGTGTTTTGTCTAAAGTACCCTTAAGTGTGAGAGTAAAAGTAATCTAGGTTGTCCATCTCTCTCTTTCCCACAAATCCCAGCCTCTCTTCATCTTTGAGACAATGCAAATTTATTCATATTAAAAACACCCTTCTCTAATGTATATAAGATAGTGCAACAACAAATTTTGTCAAACGAATATGGAGATACTCCTTCAAGATGATGCTCGTTACCTATCTTCCGAGTTGAGTTGCCTCTTCAGGACCTCGTTCTTATTTCTAAGTTCCATAATCTTTTGCTTAAGTGTTTCAAAGTGACGATTTGAAGTTGAGTCTCGTTGTTGTTCTTCCAACTTTTTCCTGAACATCAGCACTGCATAAAACAGATATAGTCACTTAATTTTGTATTCACTAACGGAATCTACAAGGAAAATGACACTACAGCTGATCCTGTCTAAAGAAGAAGCTACATGTTTTTCTTAGAGTAACTAAAACTGTCAATCAGCTAGACAAGCTTATTTGTAGTGTTTTAACTTTTAACTGAGTTTTTTTAGCTTCGAACTTGTGATTTCTGGTAATGGGTTTAGGCAAATATTTGGTAAGTTAATACGATATTGAAGAATTTAAGGGTGTGTTTCACCTTTGAGAATGTCTTAGACAAACTAAGTTTGCTATCAGTGGCAACAAAAACTGCTGAAATGAAGTCAATGGCAACGTAAACATTTGGAACTATATATGTGAATCATGTGATGCAGGTTTCAGCTTTATTTTCATTTTAATGGTTTCTGGTTCATAATTATTTCTTTTCATAAACACCTTTTCTTTAATTGGAAAGATGAGATGGAAAAAAGAAAGAGTGACCTTTATTAGTGATATTGTTACTACTTGCTAGTTACTACCTATTACCTCTTAGCATCTACAATAAATTAGATGGCATAACACAGTCAAGTATTCATGATTAGTTGTTCATACTTTTAAGTGTTTTGGAACTCACATTCTTTTTCAGCAGATTGAAGCTTCTTGATCAATTCTCTTTTTTCTTCTTGCTCTACTAAGAGCCAGTCTTTCAAATCCTCCAGCTCCATATGATCTGCAAGTAAAATAAGAGATCATTCAACTTATCCAAAGAGCTTAAGCTAGAAAGACTGTTAAGAAAATGACCAAATAATATCCTTAGAAGCCTCACATTTTGATTTGACATCAGCATGAACCCGTTCCAACCTCGTGTTAAGGAATTCAATATGGGCTTTATGCTCAGCCAAATCTTGATTTAATTGGTTAACCATTGCTTCATTTGCTGTTTGTTGAACCAGAGCACATCTAGAGTAGCATAAGTACCAGACATGAATTAAAGATCATAGAAAGGCTCAAAATTACTGATGGACTTCAAAACAAACTTGAACTTGCTCACCTGACCTGTCTTTCCAATTCTCCAATCTTCTTCTCATCCTCTTGCTTGAGCAATTCTAATGCTTTCCTGTGTCCCTGTTTGCAGTTCAAGATTGCAATGTTGTAAGAACCTTAAAACACAATTAAAAAAGTATCGTCACTTTATAGCAGGGAGTTAAAAAGAAAAAAAGAAAAAAATGGATACCAAAATATAAACATCTTCCTTGAAATTTGATTGCTATCCACAGTTGCAAAACCTAAATTTTACCGGCCAGCCCATTTGGAACGGTGTCCCTACGTTGTTTTACCATTGTTTTAGTACTTATGGACCAAACTGCAAATATATTTTTTCTTAAAGCTTTTTCCAACCCGGGTGAGAGACTCTACAGCACAACAGGAGATGAACTCACACTAACTAAAGTATTTATGGACAAGATACGAGAATTTTTTTTTTAATAAGTTGCAAGGAGTAAGAAGAAATATATTTACAATATATCCTTAGGTAATGTAAAAATGGGCTTTTGATGTTTAATGTTTCGGTGTTAAATCTTATGTCTAGGCACTTATAGTTAGGAATTAAGGTAGCTAATCCCAATCCCTCGCCCAAGAACTACACACGAAAACGCCAATTGAGAAATTAAACAAAATCAAAACACAACGATTTACCCGGAGGAGAGAAGTGAAAAATCCTTTCGGATGAAAAACCCCTCCCCGCGAACAATCCACTATGATCAAACAGGTTACAATCCGATCTCTCAAGCTTCCTCGAAGCTTCAATGAATCTCTCAAACCCTAGTTCTCTCTAGGATTAAACTCACCAAAAGATAACCTAAGAAATACACTGAGTATCCCTTATATACTTGGGAGGGCATTACAAGAGTTAGGGCTCAAAATACGGATTACGAGGCAATCCAACGTCCAAGCTTTAAACTTCTAAAACTGAGTTTACGAGGTCTATTCGAATAGAGTCTAAAGTCTATTCGAACAGACTCAAAAGTCTAATGTTACAAAACATGTTCTGCCTCTTTTCTTCAAACAGACTAAAGTCTTGTTCGAACAAAACACTGAAAAGTCATACGAATGATTTTTTTCCTTCCGTCTTCAACCCTCGTTCGTCCCACGAACTCTAATGAACATCCACGAACATAATTCGAGTTCATTCATCAACAATCTCCCACTTGAAATCGAATCTACCATAACCCATCTCCAGATCTCAATATTGAATTGCTCGCGCTACCCGGACCTTCAACCTTCAACTATGAAGACCCACTTACGAAATTTTACAATCTTCAACAAATCTCTCACTTGAAATTTGAAATGTGAGATTCACGTAACTTCACCCATCTTCAAAGTAACCACACTTGTAACCGTGTCAAACCGAACTCTTCGCGTCAAGAACTACAATACCACACAAAACCGTGTGATAATATTTTTTGAATATTTTCTAACCAAAAAAAGATCAAGAACATCCCCTTACAAACTTTCAAAGCCATACCGTACTTATGCCTTTGCAATCAATGATGCAATTAACCATTGTCATCTCGATACCCAAGTAGTTTCGGTATAACACCACATAATTGTAACTATTTCCATGTCACTAACGTACTCCGCCATTACAAGTATACACAACCCTGCAAGCCGAACAAGAATCACTTCATAGTTATGAGCTACAATCGAGTCTTCTTCGAATACATAATATTCATTATCAACGTCTCAGAGTTCCCACTTCATGGGAAAATTCTAAACACATGTAAACCATGACATACATTAGCAAACAAATCATTAATAAGTTAGACATACCTTGATCTAGACTCATATCGCATTCCATAGCCAAACAAACATGTGTCTCAAGCCTGAAGTAGCAACAAATGGTATGCTACCAAATAACACTTGAACTAGTCTCAATGTACCATGTCAATAACAACTTTTGCTTTACGTTTTTCCTGTACTATACCATATACCAAGGATTAGCCAATCCATCGGTCCAACCCTTAATTGAGATAACCCTTCCCACAGTTCCTCAATCTCACTCATGCTAGAACTTGCATACGCAACTAACATATCATCCATACTCTAAGAACGGACAATCCATGAGTTCTCAAAACTCATAGCATCAACAATGGTCTCCGTAGTGTTTCCTAAACCTACCAATGATATAAATATATCTAACATCGATCCCTATCGTTTCGGTGTATGTCTCGAACGCGCATATAAGATCTCATGTATGAGCCTCCATAATACAACTCCACCCGATAACTATGTATTCACGTAACCGACTTACATACTCATCTTCAATAAGATCAATCATGAAGAACTTTTCATTTCGTATCAAGAATCACTTAACCCGAAAACCAAAGTCACCACAATACAACTAGCTTCACAACCGGTGAACCAAAAAAAAAAAAAAATCTTCACATAAACACATGTTTCTTCTTAAAAGTACTTTACCACAAATTTCATCTTAAACCGTCTTGAACAAACTTGTTCTCGTTTAACTTGTAAACCAACTTGTGAAGTAAAATTTTTTACCATTGGTAATAGGATTACATCTCATACCCGATATGACGATTGAGATCTCATCTCATCATCATTCATCACAAGCTCTTACTTGCCCATGACCTCACCTTGTAAAGCCACCTTGTAGTCATCACCAATATCGGCTAGCCACAAACAATGTTGGGAGTAATGATAACGGGTCGCAGGTCTCAAAACTTTGGTTTTTCTTTTCATAATAATCGAAGTATACGGTTCTTGTTGGACCTTTTTAACCAATGGTTCCAACACTATCTCCGCAAAGATTTTTACATACTCACATGACCCCGAGAAATCTATTTTTTCAGTTCACTTATCCATGTCTTTGCAAAAGACATCATCATTAGATATCATATTAATAAGTTGGATAATTTTTCGATTCTTCGCATCACAAGATCGGTCACCAAAATCATCACAAGCATATCCAATGAACATGCACAAACTAGACATATAATCTAGTAATGATCTACTACTAGAATAAATAAATAAAAAGTATAAATGATTACCTTCTTTTTCGTCCAAGTGATCTCTTATAATAGTCCAAGATCCAATGCATACCAAAGCTCTATATCAACCGCCGAAACTACCGAATCCGCCCAAAACTGCTTTGACAACTCCATAAAATATTTCATACTCCACGCCCTTCAATAATCTCACGGACCACACTTTCAGCCACACCAACCCATTGTATTGTTATTAGGATCTTCTCAAGCCTTTCAATCCTAATAGATGCATCTAACAAAACAAAGTCATCACTGCAAAATTGATCACCATCACCGTTAGACCCAAAACGCTTCAACATTGAACCCGTCTCAATCTCAACCCAAGCTTTCCATCTAGCGAAGACATCAAACCAATCCGTTTCATTCTTCAAAAAATTTACACTAAGCTCTCGTGTGGAATCACCAATGAAAGCAACAAAACCATGAAATCCCCCATTGGAACTAACTTTAGGCGATTCCCATACATCATCGTATAAGTGGTTCGATCTCATATTCTATTTTCTTCTCTTTCTATGAAACTCGACATTATTTTGTTTCACCAAGACAACATCTTCACAAAAGAACAAATCTATCGATTTTAACTTTTTAAGTCCTCAAGAACAATGCTTTTATCCAATTACTCACATGACCAAGTTTCTCGTGTCATGCTCTAGAGTCCACCATCGAAGTAACAACACGAACAATCTCATCATTAGCATTACACGTCCCTAATAGTATTTTATCTTTTGTACCAAGCTAAAACAATAGTCTCCTTCGTGATCACAAAAGCATCATCGCCGAAGGTAGCCAAAAGACCCAAGTTCTATAGCTGGTTATTCGAAATAATATTTCTAGCTACACTAAAAACATATTGCATTATGTCCAAATTTAACAACCCTTTTATTGTAATTCAAACTGAGCATCCCCATCATCTACTATGTGACGATACTCAGCATAGCTAAACAATTCGTGTTTACCCAATGTAATTTTTAACGGAACATCTAAGTCTAAGCTCGGCTTCATACAAGCATCATAAAGCAACCAATATGACTCATCCTGAGTACCATGAATCGCATTACATGGTTTGTCCCGAATTTCGCAAGTCATATCACACAAATCATTAGAACTAAGATTGGAAACGTTCTCCGAATTTTTACATTCTTCGGGGAAAGCCACCGAACGTTTCTTTACAGATCTTCTCTTCTTCGTCGATCTATAATCCACTTTCTTATAACCAAATTTATCACAATTCCAACAAATATCTTGTTGATCACAATTCCATGCATTTATACGCCTTTTGTTTCCATTCTCAATATGTAAAACTCTATTTCCTCTAACTTCAACATCCGAGTAATCACCCGATGTTAACAACAAAGCTCCAAGAGGTATTACGCATGAAATTAAGCAAAATCAAAACACAACGATTTATCCGGATGAAGAAAGTGAAAAACCTTTTTGGATGAAAAACTACTCCCCGCAAACAATCCACTATGATCAAACAGGTTACAATCCGATCTCCCAAACTTCCTCGAAGCTTCAATGAATCTCTCTAACCCTAGCTCTTTTTAGGATTAAACTCACCAAAAGATAAGCTAAGAAACACACTAAGTATCCCTTATATACTTGGGAGGACATTACAAGAGTTAGGGCTCAAAGTACGAATCACGGGGCAAGCTAACGTCCGAGCTTTAAACTTCTAAAACTGAGCTTACGAGGTCTATTCGAACATGCTCAAAAGTCTATTCAAACAAAACATGTTGTCTCTTCTGATCGAACCGACTAAAGTCATGTTCGAACAGAACACCGAAAAGTCATACGAATGATATTTTCCTTCTGTCTTCAATCCTCGCTCGTCCCACAAACTCCAATGAACATCCACGAACATAATTCGAGTTCATTCATCAACACTTATCACTTAAAATCACCATTCAGCACCTAATCATTTCATGCACTTATAACTTGGACTTCTATATACAAGGTCACAGTAAAGCCTTCTAAGTCATTAACACTCCCAAACGGCAAACCAACGGAATTTATTTTCACCAACACTCACTCCACTTATATCAGCCATATATTTGAACTACCGAAAACTTTCACGCTATTGTAACTCATAATACAAACATGAAACATCACTTACTTCTTCTTTGATAGCACGCTCTTCGGTCAGTTTCTTCAACTCCTCTTTCAAATTCACGCATTTAGAACGCCCTTCGATCTGTAAAAAAAATACCAAAACAAGTAATGGCATTAAGTCCTACTATGATTTCAAATTGAGAAATGTAAAATACACACCTGATCAACCATTTTGTTAAACGACTCGGTGTAAGCCTTCACCAACCGCTCATTATCTGAAACAACAATTGGTAGATCTAGATCAATATCGAGGGCATCAACGATGAATATTGTGATATTAATTGTGAAGGTTCAAACCTATCTTGAGACTGTTACATGTGAATTCTAGAGATTCACGACGCTTGATTTCACCATTACAGATTGATTTCAGCGATTCAACCTCTGTGATGTTGCGGAACTAACATAAGGGGAAACAAAATGCTATATAACGAAAAATAAAAACAAGTTACTATTATAATTAGAAAGGCCAAATATATTTAATCCATATATGTTAATTACGCGATATAGATAATAGATATGAAATATTAGGAATCCGGACACATCAAATATTATATTGAATCATGCCAATATCCACTTCTATAAATTCATTACTAGTATACACATCAAATATTATATTGAACCATACCTATATCCACTTCTATATATTGGCACCAAACGCGAAGCAATTGCTCCAGGTGCCGAAAATAAGAAATGACATTGGATTTCAGAAATTTGGCATAAGTCGCCACCCGTCGGCACCAACTATTCTCTTAAATCCGGAACAATATCAACTTTAGCCCTCGAGCTAAGTGTGTTCGTTATGTCGTATAAGAGCTAAAAATAACACACCCAACTCAAGAGCAAAAGTTGTTATTTTTCAGGATTTAAGAGAATATTTGCATATATAGAGCAATCAATAAAGATCCCATTTTTGCATATTTGTAAATATACACCTGTAGTGGAAATGTGTAAAATCATTGGAGGAGTATATTGAAGAGGCAAAATAACAAGCAAACCTGAAGCTCATCTTGGCCCCACGCATAAGTTTCATAAGAAGTCCACGCATGAAGCATAGCTTCTTTTACTTTCTCTCTCCGTTGAATGTCCAATGGATCATCCTTTACACTGTCATTTTTGATAGATTTCCCAATGAAGTCACCCCCATCACCAAACTTGGACGTTATTTCATGTAACCACATAAAAATATAAATATCATAACACTTAGTTCTCCATACTAATTGGGATAAATAATATATACAAAAAAGCGAGAGAATCTCTCTTGATCTTACCTGATCTTGTAGACGGGTCAACTCTTCATTTAATTTGTTAATTTCTACCTGAAAAAAGAGCAAACTTTTTTTTATTAAAAGACCACAAGGAAAAAAGTTGATCATTCAACCAAAGCTGCCCCCCTTGTTCTAATAGCCCGTGCCCAGACACGAAGTGTTAGCAAAGTGGCCTTAACGCTAAAACCTTTGTTTTATGAACAGGAGTAGGAGATACTAGCCCAAATCAGGCCGAAACACATTATTAAATTTTGCGGGTGGGTATGTGTAAGGCGGGGAGCAACAATACAACTGAACAAAAAATTATTTCTATATCAGTGCTCTGTAACAAAGTTCGGATTCGGGAATTATTCGGCGAGGGGTTGATTCGGATAGTTTGTCTAAATTTGGGAAAGTTTCGGTAATGATTCGTTACACTAAAAAGTAACATTAGATAAGTATGTAGGAGCAAGTTGTGGCTTTTCATACCAGTTTATGTAGTTACTAGTTCATCCCCTCTTTTTCTCTCTATCTCTCTGCATTTCTCTTTCAATGTTGCTATTTCTAGGCTAAAACTCCCAAAAAATGGGAAAAATATGTATGTGGGTTGGGCCGTATCTATGTTTTTGGATCTAAATTCGCCAAATACGTGAATAATTCGCGAATTAACCAAACAAGGAGATTAATCGGAGACTTATACAGCTCTACCCTCATTTGCTATAAATCGCCGAACTTTGTGACAGTAATCAGCGTATAATCCTTCAATGCCGCTCCACCTTATTTAAGGTTGCATCAACAACTGATCATGCCATTACTCCAAGTGGATATATTCTTCCTAATACTACATAAAATGTCAGACTCTACTCTCAAAAATGCAACAATCCTATACACCTTCAACACAACAGTAATTTCCACTCTTTCTGCATATAATAAGGTGCAACACTAGAATTCCCATTTTCACCAAACTTATAATTTGACAAAAAGATTCAATTTTTACGATTCGTTTAGCTAAAACACAATTGGGTTACTACTTAATAACACAAATCAATCCAAAAAACACTAAATTTATCGCCGAAATCAAAACCCATACCTCATGTTCTCTGGTGAGCGTTTGTCGATCCCAAACGAAGAACGAGATGCTAACAAACGCTATGAAGAGAATAGCTAATCGTTTGAGTCGCTTAAGATAATATGAAGGATTCAGATATCTCCATCGATTCGATGATGATGATGATGGTCTACTGCTCCTCGCCATTGTGATTATCTCTCTCAAGATCTGTGATTTCAAATCAGAGATCGCTCTTGTAGTAACATATTCCCCAGATTCGACAAGAATAAGCCAGCAAAGCGTAGTCAAAGATACATGATCGAAGATAGCCGTTGTGCCTAGTCAAGAAAAGAGCTGTTAGAGATCCGTGAAGTTCGTCCATTCCCACGGAATATTAGACGGTTTTTTTCTTTTTTCGTAAACTGCATGTATCTACAATAAATAGGCAGAGAATAGATGATTCAGGGGGAAGAATACGCAACCGAATCATCATTTACCTCTTAACCCTACAATTACTCAAAAACTTGTAATAACTAGCATATTACTAGATTTTACATCAAAATCCTCCTCGAGGTCGTGGTTTTTCTCAGTTTTTACAGAGTTTTTCACGTAAAATCTTGTTTATCTAAGTCTTTCTTGCATTCTCTTTACGCTTTACGAATAAGTATTGGTGAAGATTCTCCTTTCGAAAAACACGTCACTACACATTGGCGCCGTATGTGGGAAATGCCACATTTTTTTTACCATCACTGGTCTAAGAACCATCCGATGACAATGAACCTAAGAAGCCATTCCAACACCGTAAGAGACCAGGAAATTAATCCCATAACAAGAACGGTCGATCTACACGGTGCAGTACTCGAGCTTCAGAAACAAATGGCTGTAGAAAAATCCCTAAGACCAGCGAGTCCACGCTCAAGCTCTTCAAACGAAGAGAGACGAACGAAGGAAAGCCTTAGATCAGCAGAGTCAAACACATCAGAAAGAAATGGAGAGACTAAGGAGAACACAAGATCGATTCACTGGCTGCCATATGTCCCCTCCACTCGCCCGAAGCGAGCATAGGTCAAGGGCAATTCAACGCGATGATTAACCAAGAGAAGACGAGATACAAATCTCTCGATCCAGATCCGGAAATCCAAATAGGGTTTCTCAATATTTTGGTTTAACATCCTCGACAACTCAAGGAAGTCGATGCACGCGTCATCAGACTCCCCCACCTGAAAGAAGACCAATCAGGGATCGACTGAGACCAGAAGGACAAGGAGATTTTGTTCCTCAAGTCGCAGCCTTACCATTTCCCCTGCAGCAGTTCATCACCTTGGACGACCTCAACAACAAGATCCATACCATAAACTCTGAGATCCCAGGCCAAAAATCCGCGCTTGACAAAATTTAGACAAATCTCATCTCCCCCCATCTAGAAGTTATGGCCATTCCAAAAAATTTCCATATGTCGAAGTTTTATACAATATGTAGGCCTAACTGACCCACTTACCCATGTCCGACACTTCAAAACCGCAGTTGGGTTATATTCCAAACTCGACCACATGTTGTGTAGGTTATTCAACATGAGCCTAAAGGAAGAATCGCTCTGGTGGTTCCATACCATTCAAGAAGCCTCTATCACCACATTCAGCCAGTTGCAGCGTCTTTTCGAAGTCAATTAGGCCCATGCTAAAGAGTAGGAGATCACTGTCGATTCCTTATTCTTCTTTAAAGAGGGTGCCAAAGAGACATTGGCAAGTTTTTACAAGCATTTCTTACAGGAAATAAGGAAAATTGGGAACTCAAACCCCAAGATAGTCGTCCCAGCATTCACCTCCGCCTTGCACATCGACTCTAAAGTTCGAGAAGAGCTTACTCTACACAAGCCGAGAACAGTCACGGAAATGATTAATGTCGTTAACAATTATATCGAATTAGAACGATCAAAGAAAGATAAGATGAAGAGCTTATCTGCCATTCATTCTCGAGAAAAATCTTCGACCTCATCCCAACGAGCGGTAACTACTGAAGCACCTAAGCAACGCGACAGAAACACCGACAACAATAAAAGAAGGGACGACAAACCCGATAGAACAGTTCCAGTTCTGCCGCCAATGACAACGACTCTCTCCGCTATCTTGCCGATGATAAAGGGAGATGAGTGTTATCGCACACCATAAACTATTCCTGATCTCCCCAACAGACCTCTATGTCAGTATCACAATGTGCATAGTCACGAAACTGACAACTGCTACTCCCTCATACGCATCTTTCATTGTATCCTATTAGCTGGAAGGCTTCATAATCATGTCATCGACATCCAAAAGTTTCTCGAAAATGAAGCAAAAAATAAAAAAGTTAAGCAAAATCAGGTCCAGAGGCAAGCTCGCCACTTGTATATGATCGAGATTGAAAAATGGAAGAAAAGAAAATAAGACGATCGGATTACATCCTGTTGTAAAATGACCTCCTCATATAAATCAGCTAAACTTCTCCCAAGCTCAAGCAAATCGAAGCGACCTTACCATATTACCTTTGAGGACTATGACACCAGCCACGTTAAATACCCTCATGATGATCTTCTCGTCATTATGCTTAAAGTCGGACAAGACTACTTACATACGCTTCTCATCGATACAAGAAGTGCGACATATGTATTGTTCAGAAGATCGATTGAAGTCCTATGCCTCACAGAATCAGTCAAAGCTTCGACAACAACAATCATTGGCTTCAATGGTTCGAAAGAATCAGCCACAGGGGAAATTACTCTGCCAGTTCAGGCAGGATCAAAAACTACATTCGTAAAACTCCTTGTCATCGATGTTGATTCCAAATATTTTATAATTTTAGGACGTAGCTGGTTACACTCTATCAAAGCAGTGCCTTCTACTTATCATCTAACATTGCATTTTCCAACATATCACAGAATCTACGAAATCAAAGGTAACCAAACGGTTGTACGTATGTGCGAAAATACCATAACCAACCCTCATACAATAAAACTTCTCAAGGCATAACAACTATAGCAAGAGGAATCACCCATATTTGAGCAACATGACACTGAGATGGTCGAATCTGTTGAATTCGGTGGTCCAGGACGTACAATCTTCATCAGCTCCAAACTATCAACCGACAAAAAAAAGCCATGATCCAGTTACTTAAGAAAAACATTGACATATTTGCCTGAACTTTCAAAGAAATGCCTGACATCGACCCATCAATCGCATGCCACCGACTTAACCTCCTTCCATACAGTAAAGCTATCATTCATAAACGATGGAATCTAGCATCCCGCCTCCACGATGCAGTAAACGAAGAGATTGATAAACTTCTTCGGGTAGGATTTATTCGGGAAGCTAAGTATCCAAAGTGGGTTTCTAATATCGTAGCAGTACCGAAGAAAAATGGCAAAATCAGGGTTTGTATTGATTTCACGGAACCCAACAAGTTCACACCCAAGGACAGTTTTCCGCTACCACTCATTCCATAACTTCTCAACTTTGTCGCAGGACACAAACTTTTTTCTATGATGGATGCAGCCTCCGGCTACAACAAGGTTCCACTCATCGAAGAAGATCAGGAAAAAGCAACCTTCGTTACCGAAAGAGGTATTTACTGTTACACAATAATACCTTTGGGTTTAAAGAATGCAGGAGCTACTTACCAGAGACTTGTGACTAAAATGTTCAAAGATTATCTCGGCACAATTATGGAAGTCTACATCAATGATATGATCTATAAAAGCTTAAAGCGAGAGGATCACTCCAGCAATCTCCAAACCAACTTTGATATCCTTCGTAAATACCAAATGAAACTTAACCTAGAGAAATGCCAATTTGAAGTCGCATCTGGTAAATTTCTGGGACATCTGGTCAGCAAGAGAGGGATTGAAATTGATCCAGCACAAATCAAAGCGCTCATCGCGATGCCATCTCTACGAACAAAAAAAATGTCCAAAAATTCACAGGCAAGATCGCCGCTCTTCACAGATTCATCTCAAAGTCATCCGATCGATGCAAACTTCTTTACCTCCTTCTTCGTGGCAGTCTTACTCCTCTTTCAAACAAATAGCACAAGGAAATCACTTGGACTCCTGACTGTGAGTTAGCCTTCCAAGATCTTAAACGATACTTGGGGCGTCTTCCTATCATGAGTACTCCAGTTGATGGTGAATCACTTACAATGTACTTATCCACAACTGAAGACTCAATTAGTTATGTTCTTATTCGAGAAGAAAAAGGAGTAGAGAAACCAAACTACTTCATCAGCAAAACACTCATGCTTGCTAAAAAAAGATACACAACAAGAGAAAAACAGTTACTCACATTGGTATACAGTTCTCGAAAACTTCATCCCTACTTTCAAGCTCATCCCATCAAAATCATCACCAAGTACCCTTTCAAACTGGTACTTTCCAAAAAAGAAAAATCTTGAAGAATCCAACAATGGTCTATTTTCCTTGGCGAATACGACATTTCCTTCAAACCATAAATATCAATCAAGGGATAGGCAGTGACTGACTTTTTGGCAGACTTTCCAGTTGAAGACCCCAATTGGGAAGAACTCAAAGAAATCTTCACAGGTAACTCCATAGCAAAGCCAGATGCATGGTCCAAAAGTTCGGGTTGGCGACTTTTTACAGACAGATCTGTTGAACGACACGGATCAGGGATTGGCATCGTCCTTGTTACACCTTCCAATCATCAAATCGAGAAAGCTATCAAACTGAACTTCTATGCTACCAATAATGAGGCCGAATATGAAGGAATCTTACACGGTTTCGATCTCGCACTCGCACACGGAGGGGAAGAATTAACAGTCTACGTCGAT
Organism: Kingdonia uniflora; assembly: GCA_014058105.1. Classification (NCBI taxonomy): domain Eukaryota; kingdom Viridiplantae; phylum Streptophyta; class Magnoliopsida; order Ranunculales; family Circaeasteraceae; genus Kingdonia; species Kingdonia uniflora. Next base: position 397,652 of record JACGCM010001410.1, on the reverse strand, counting down.
TCTTTACTCGTGGCAAATCATTACAACAAGACATTCAAAAAATTGGGAAAAATGGTTGATTACGCAGTTCTAGTTGAGGAAAAGATGAAAAAATTCAAGCACGCAACAATCTCTTACTTACCTCGACAAGAAAATCGACATGCCGACGCATTAGCTTACATCACTGCCATGTTGGGGGACAGTAAAAAAAGATTTTTAGAAATCGAAATAATCGAACATTCCAGTCTCGATATACAGTCAACACTGCAGATCACCATTGCTGAAGATGAAGACCCTGAAGATTGGCAAAGGCCATTCTATGCATACCTCATCTCCAACATCCTCTCCAATAACAAAGAAGAAGCCTGATCACTTTTGGCCAAGTACCCCAGATTCACAGTCCAAGATCACATCTTATATCGAATCACAGGACGGGGACCACTTATCAAATGCATCTCACAGAAACAAGCTCAAATCAAAATCAGAGAACTTCATGAAGGTATCTGTGGCGCACATGTTTCAGGACGATCATTAGCCTAACGCGCATTCACGCAAGGTTTATACTAGCCCAAGATGAGACAGGACTGCTAAGACTTTGTGCGTAAATGCTACAAATGCCAAATCTACGGTTAAGACATCAAAAGTTCAGCCCTCGACTCGCATATTAGATATGTCCTCTTGTCATTTAAATGATGGGGGATCGACATCATTGGACCTTTTCATCCAGCATCAGGAAACAGAAGATTTGTCTTAGTCGCCACTGATTACTTCACAAAATAAGTTGAAGCAGTTCCTCCATGCCATATTGATGAAAATGAGGTCATCAAGTTCCTTTGGGAGCAGATCATCACCAAGTTTAGCTGCCCAGATATGATACGCTCTGATAATGGCAAGCAATTCATCAGCATAAAAATACTTTTTTCCTCCATAAATACAAAATTCAGTTATCCACATCCACACCATACTATCATCAAGGCAACAGACAAGCCGAACCCATCAACAAAAACATCAAATCAGGTTTACGCAAGCATCTCGACGATAAGAAGGGAAAATGGGTGGATGAACTACTCAGTGTTCTCTAGGCTTACCGAACCACTCCTCGAGTTTTAACAGGCTGCACTCCATTCATGATGGCTTTCGTTACCGAAGTAGTCATACCTTCAAACCTCGATCTACCAAGTACCCGAAGGAAAGTTTCAGACAAAGACAATGAACTCGGTCTCCTTTGCAACCTCAATTGGATAGAAAAAACCCGTGACAAGGCCATAACAAATTTGGGACGATACCATGACACATTGAAAAAATCATACAACAAAAAAGTTAGAAAACGGAAATTTTGTATTGGAGACTTTGTCCTACGACGGATCCAAGATAGTACTCGGCCTAAAAATTCCAGAAAGTTATTAGAAAACTGGGAAGGGCAATACATTCTCAGTAACAAAATAGATAGTGGAACTTATTGGCTAATGACTGAAGGCAAAATACATCTCGAATATCCATAGAATACTGCCCAACTGAAACTGTTTTTCAGATAACACACTGTAACCGTTTTCATCAATTCAAACAAGCAACTTTTGTTGTCAATTTAATCCTTACTATTTTTTATGTGGTCTCGATCCATACTTGACGAGTATGCATCAAACAAATAAAATCCTTACTATTTTTGATTTGATCTCGATCCATACTTGACGAGTATGCATCAGACAAATAAAATTCTTACTATTTTTGATTTGATCTCGATCCATACTTGACAAGTATGCATCAGACAAACAATATCCTTACTTTTTTTGATTTGATCTCGATCCATACTTGACAAGTATGCATCAGACAAACAATATCCTTACTTTTTTTAATTTGATCTCGATCCATACTTGACAAGTATGCATTAGACAAACAATATCCTTACTTTTTTTGATTTGATCTCGATCCATACTTGACGAGTATGTATCAGACAAACAAAATTCTTACTATTTTTTATTTGATCTCGATCCATACTTGACGAGTATGTATCAGACAAACAAAATTCTTACTATTTTTTATTTGATCTCGATCCATACTTGACGAGTATGTATCAGACAAACAAAATCTTTACTATTTTGATTTACTCTCGATCCATACTTGACAAGTATGCATCAAACAAACACAATCCTTACTATTTTGATTCGGTCTCAATCAATTCTTGACAAGTACGCATCCAGACTATCATTCAATTTTACGCGAACACTATCCAACTACAGGATTCTACTTCGCATTCCTTAATTATCGAACAACCTCTAACAAAGCTTTTGTTCTTCTCAAATCTAAATCCAGATACCATCTAAGGATACACATCTGGTACTAATTCTCATTACTTGCCATTTCATGGCCATCTTTCACATATCACGCAAACAATTGTTCCTTACTTATCTGTTGCACTCTACATTCACATTCGACAGTATCACTTTGTCGAATCTACTACTTAGCATTATTTACAAAACGCATGCAACAATTTTTAACAATAATTTTTTTCCGAAAAACAAAAATTCATCGCATGCCACAAGATTAAAATTGTTTTGGTCCCAACGACCATTTTTACATCCTTCCACACATAAAGTACTACTTACACAAAAAATTTACAATACATGAGATTTTTCTTCGTTCACATTCAAAAAACCTTCGAGTACCTACACATTTGTTACCTCCCCAGGGCGCGCATTATTAGCCTCCATCATCACCATATCATCGATGACTTTCGTCTCCACGCGAACTTCGGGAGTATCCGGAACTTTGTCTTCTGAACTATCATCGAAAATAACACCACCACTCTTCACCAACCCCTTGAAGAACTTTTCCTCGCTTCCAGCTCCTTGTACTATCCAGCAAAATAGTCCCTCGCCTCCCTACATTATTTCAACTTCTCTGCATTCATCTGAGCCCTCACCTCATCAAGAAGCCTGTCTTGCTCTAGTTCTATCGCCTTCCGCGCTTCGGCGACCTGCTCCCTTACATCTTTTTTCAAAATTTGCTTGCTGTAACGCCAAAGCCTCCATTTTTTCTTTCTCCAAAATTTACTTCGCTTCGCGAAGAGCAACATCCCTCACCTTTTTTGCCTCTAGCATGTACGTATTTAACGTTGCATTCAACTCTTCCTTCTCCGCGATCAAATCTTTCTCTATATTTTTATATGCCACAAGCTGATTTGCCATATTTTTACGACAGTTAGTGTCTATCATATCTGATACATATATATGTTCATAAGTTTATATATTCATCTTCATATAGTTGTCGAGATTACTCTCCAACACATCATTCTTAATTACTATCTGCTACAATATTTACAGTCCGATTTCATAATGCAGTTCTCGATACACTTATATGACTTATTTTCTATATCATGTACATCGTTACTGCATACATTCAGTTCTCGATGATTTTTTATTATTCAAATTAAAAACATCGATAATTCATTAAATCTGTGCTTGTCCCACTTTCAAGTTAGCGGCAGTTCTCGAAGAAACTTGAACGGTTTCCCGCCAAAACCATTAATATTCCAAAAACGAATATCGCCGTTACCGACGAAAATTTCGGCGATATCTAACCTACTTTTACATTAAATCCCAACCGATCCCCTACGATCACGACGTCCCCACCGCGCCACAAACAGCTCTCTCTCCACCCCTCACCACCAATTACACACATCTATCGCATCAAATCCCCTTTATTAACCACGACAACGCCATTACCATAGGAAAGACACCATTTACATCCGTCAACCAACCTCTGCAACCAAACTCTAACCCCAATTATCACCAACTATAATCCTCCTCACCATAAATAACTTCCTTCTACAATTGCACTACATCTATCTATACAACCACAGTTACAACGACATCAAGCAAAAAAACCAAGTAAGATAATCACAGTTACTAACCTTGTAACCTTGCTGCCTCTGTATCCCTCTTTTTAGCCCACTTTGCTCTTTCAATCAACTCGGCAATCTCTTCTTTCCCAATTGTTGGCAACGATCCAAGTGACAAACACAATGAGTTCGCACTGGACAACTTATTTTCTGAGTTTATAAAATATGAACAGTCGCCAACCCCATAACTATTTATAGATTCCACGCGACTGTTCACCATCCCACCTCGTGACCGTTCGAGTACTTGAACATAACACCTTACACGTCTATTCCTAAAATCTTTGACACTTTGCCTTCTCAACGCTAATAAACTTCTACACTGTCCTCCAAATCTTTCATATCTCGAAGCACTTCCTCCGAGACATCCGTCTTCAATAGTGCATAGCCTATTTTCTCTCACAGATATTGCACGTCATTTTCTTTATACTTCAAAATTTCACCCAAAGGAATACACCTTGCCATAATTGTTTAACCTCATCCCCCCCCCCTCATTTCTATTTACTCTTCAAACCCCTATATTTCGGGCACACATTCGACAAGAAAAAGAAATTTAACTTTATTCACAGTCGATTAGTACTCGTCATTCTATCATTCCAACATTTCTCAACTCAAAATTTATTCGACAAGAAACAAATATTTCACATTGTAACATCGACAACTACACACTCACATCAAATTTAATTCTTCATTTCATTTCAACGACAAACACGACCATTACATATATTTTTTTCAAAAAATAAAATTACAAACCCCTTGCTGCAACATGATCTTCTCTCTTCACCAATTTCTTCGCGCGAGTCCACATGTAAGCCACACGCTCAGGAGGAGTCCAATATTGCAATTGGCGATGAAACATAAATTCCTCCTCAGCATCCTTGGCCTCTGCCTCACTCTTACCATCATAATCAGGTTCCACAGGATCCTCCAAGTGAATATCCACATTCCGCAGAAGTCCGATATACTTGCCATATATTTCCCAATACTTCACTTGCACACGACTATATACCTTATTACACACCTGCGATCTCGTCCTCACCATTTCTTCAAACCACAATGACTCTCATTCAAGCAACATGAGATATTTATAATACTCCACAGTCAAAGTCAAACAACCAACTTTTAATTCACCTCGGAACTATACATTTTCAACAATCACCTCAATCAACCTCGAAATCCATTCTTGGACCCACTCGACCAACTATACTTCGAGTTGTTTAGACTTTCCAACACTCACTTTACTCACAGTTGACTTCGATGATATAAATATATAAACATATATAATCGGCAACAACATAAACAAGCACGAGAAGAAGTCGAAAAAAAGATCTTTATTTGATAAACAAACTGTTACATATTACATTCGATAATTATATCTTTCGATTGCATTACATCAAACTATACTACTATCTTTACATTCGACTTGCATGACTAATTACTCTGTGTTTTCTTTTTACCAGAATCTGACATTAAAGCCTGTTTCACTAGAATCTGACATTATTTCTGGCACTAGGAGCATCAGTCCTTAAAAACTCAATGAATCGCAAGTCACTGAACTTCTAAGAGCTGCTTCCACAGCTACAAGGTAGCAAAAAATTGCAAGAAGCCTCCTACGTTCGGCAAAATCCCTGGACGCCCATCCAAGGTTCAAATCCTTGTCTTCACCACGAACAATTATCCCTTCTCCCCCGAAATAATACAATCCAGTACATTCAGCACCGTATCGTAACCAACATGGTTCCAACAGATAAAAACATCCTTTGATAATACCTTCCCCCACCCTCCACACCGTGACAGGATCAAAGGAAACATTACCAAGGCCTAGTATGGGAAAACATTTTACCTCAAAATCCTCACCATCTTCATCCTCCTCCGACATATTCCGCCACACTTGGGGCGACATCCTTACGAACCACAACCATAACACCCTCCTTATACTGCCTATTTATACTACAACTTCAGTCTGCCAGGTTCATTGTACCGCATTAATTGCTCCTCGGGAATGATATGACCAGATACAGTTCACTTTGACCTTGGAAATTACAATGACGACTCGTGATAAAATTTGGCAACCTCTTCAGCTTCCAATTTCTTCTCGACACAACCACAAGTATTTATGTCGATAATGGGGCGATTGTAGTAACATATTCCCCAGATTCGACAAGAGTAAGCCAACAAAGCGTAGTCGAAGACAGCCGTACATGATCAAAGACAGATAACATTCGAGAAGATACCCTTAGTCCTCGACCTACCAAAAGTAGCCGTTGTGCCTGGTCAAGAAAAGAGTTGTTAGAGATCCGTGAAGTTTGCCCATTCCCCCCGAAATAGGAGATAATTTTTTTTTTTTTTTTTGTAAACTGCATGTATCTACTATAAATACAGGCAAAGAATAGATGATTCAGGGGCCAAAAATACGTAACCCAATCATCATTTACCTCTTAACCATACAATTACTCCAAAACCTTGTAATAACTAGCATCTTACCAGATTTTACATCAAAATCTTCATCGAGGTCTTGGTTTTTCTCAGCTTTTACTGAGTTTTCCACGTAAAATCTTGTTTATCTAAGTCTTTATTGCATTCTCTTTACGAATAAGTATTGGTGAAGTTTCTCCTTCCGAAAAACATGCCACTACAACTCTCTCATTTAATTTCGATTTCAATAATCAAATTCGAGTGTTTGAGAGAGAGAGAGATGTGCTGTTTTTGACTCTCCGAGTCATTCGTTGATTTGGGTCGTTGTTGATCTCAGATGCTTTAGTTGGGCCAAGAAAACTTAGAAAATAAAGGAAATTTAACGGTAACGGCAGTGGAGTAGTCTTTATTTATCGTGATCAGAACCGTTGGATATGCTAGAGATACATGAGATTTGGACAACAATGTGTTGTGGAGGGTTGTGATGAAAGGCAGTTAATTTGGTTGCCGACCTGATATAAACGGGATTGGATCAGAAATAATTGGGTTGGGTTGCGTAAACGACTAATTATTCTATAGTGGAAATTTGTATGTGATGCTTGGTATGAGCTCTGCAAATCAGTCGTATACCGGTGTAACTGCACACGCTGTGTAAACGAACTAGGGAAAGAGATAAACGGGGAAGAGATGTCATCAAAGGAAGGGAGTAGAGAGACAATTTATTTAACGTTTTGAAAACATCCTTATATGTAGATATTAGCATTTTACCATGCTAACAGCGTTAGCAAATCTTGCGGGGATATATTCATGCGTTACTCATGTTCCACGCGCTTTTGTGTCACTCACATATATGCTCCCTGGTGAGCATTAGACATGCACTTTCCTTGCCATGAATATAAATATCAGATTGGTTGGGCTACCATTGCGTGACAAATAGAAGTATTAAAGTTAAGAATATGGCATAATAGAGACAGTGCAACAACAAATTCTGTCAAACGAATATGGTGATACTCCTTCAAGATGATGCTCGTTACCTATCTTCCGAGTTGAGTTGCCTCTTCAAGACCTCGTTCTCCTTTCTAAGTTTCATAATCTTTTGCTTAAGTGTTTCAAAGTGACGATTTGAAGTTGAGTCTCGTTGTTGTTCTTCCAACTTTTTCCTGAACATCAGCACTGCATAAAACAGATATAGTCACTTAATTTTGTATTCACTAACAGATTCTACAAGGAAAATGACACTACAGCTGATCCTGTCTAAAGAAGAAGCTACATGTTTTTCTTGGAGTCACTAAAACTGTCAATCAGCTAGACAAGCTTATTTAGAGTGTTTTAACAGAGTTTTTTTAGCTTTGAACTTGTGATTTCAGGTAATGGGTTTAGGCAAATATTTGGCAAGTTAATACGATATTGGAGAATTTAAGGGTGTGTTTCACATTTGAGAATGTCTTAGACAAACTACGTTTGTTATCAGTGGCAACAAAAACTGCTGAAATGAAGTCAATGGCAACGTAAACATTTGGAACTATATATGTGAATCATGTGATGCAGGTTTCAGCTTTATGTTCATTTTAATGGCTTCTAGTTCATAATTATTTCCTTTCATAAACACCTTTTCTTTAATTGGAAAGATGAGATGGAAAAAAGAAAGAGTGACCTTTATTAGTGATATTGTTACTACTTGCTAGTTACTACCTTTATTAGTGAGATGCATATACAATAAATTAGATGGCATAACACAGTCAAGTATTCACGATTAGTTATTCATACTTTAAGTGTTTTGGAACTCACTTTCTTTTTCGGCAGATTGAAGCTTCTTGATCAATTCTCTTTTTTCTTCTTGTTCTACTAAGAGCCAGTCTTTCAAATCCTCCAGCTCCATATGATCTGCAAGTAAAATAAGAGATCATTCAACTTATCCAAAGAGCTTAAGCTAGAAAGACTGTTAAGAAAATGATCAAATAATAAGCCTTAGAAGCCTCACATTTTGATTTGACATCAGCATGAACCCGTTCCAACCTCGTGTTAAGGAATTCAATATGGGCTTTATGCTCAGCCAAATCTTGATTTAATTGGTTAACCATTGCTTCATTTGCTGTTTGTTGAACCAGAGAGTATCTAGAGTAGCATAAGTACTAGACATGAATTAAAGATCATAGAAGGGCTCAAAATTACTGATGGACTTCAAAACAAACTTGAACTTGCTCACCTGACCTGTCTTTCCAATTCTCCAATCTTCTTCTCATCCTCTTGCTTGAGCAATTCTAATGCTTTCCTGTGTCCCTGTTTGCAGTTCAAGATTGCAATGTTGTAAGAACCTTAAAACACAATTTAAAAAGTATCGTCACTTTATAGCAGGGAGTTAAAAAGAAAAAAAGAAAAAAAAAATGGAAACCAAAATATAAACATCTTCCTTGAAATTTGATTGCTATCCACAGTTGCAAAACCTAAATTTTACAGGCCAATCCATTTGGAATGGTGTCCTATGTTGTTTTACCAGTGTTTTAGTACTTATGGACCAAACTGCAGATATATTTTTTCTTATAAGCTTTTTCCAACTCGGGTGAGACTTTACAGCATAACAGGGGATGAACTCACACTAACTAAAGTATTTATGAACAAGATACGAGATTTTTTTTTTATTAAGTTGCAAGGAGTAAGAAGAAACATATGGTCAATATATCCTTACGTAATGTAAAAAAGGTTTTTGATGTTCACTGTTTCGGTGTTAAATCTTATGTCTAGGTAATTATTGTTATGAATTAAGGTAGCTAATCCCAATCCCTCGCCCAAGTATACACGGAAACGCCAATTGAGAAATTAAGCAAAATCAAAACACAAGGATTTACCCGGAGGGAAGTGGAAAATCCTTTTGGATGAAAAACCCCTCCCCGCGAACAATCCACTATGATGAAACAGGTTACAATCCGATCTCTCAAGCTTCCTCGAAGCTTCAATGAATCTCTCAAACCCTAATTCTCTCTAGGATTAAACTCACCAAAAGATAACCTGAGAAACACACTGAGTATCCCTTATATACTTGGGAAGACATTACAAGAGTTAGGGCTCAAAGTACGGATTATGATGCAATCCAACGTCCAAGCTTTAAACTTCTAAAACAGAGTTTACGAGGTCTATTCGAATATAGTCCAAAGTCTATTCAAACAGACTCAAAAGTCTATTCGAACAAAGCATGTTCTGCTTCTTCTGTTCGAACAGAACACCGAAAAGTCATACAAATGATTTTTTCCTTCTGTCTTCAATCCTCGTTCGTCCCACGAACTCCAATGAACATCCACGAACATAATTCGAGTTCATTCCTCAACAATCTCCGACTTGAAATCGAATCTATCGTAACCCATCTCCAGATCTCAATATTGAATTGTTCGTGCTACCCGAACCTTCAACCTTCAACTATGAAGACCCACTTACAAAATTTTACAATCTTCAACAAATCTCCCACTTGAAATTTGAAATGTAAGGTTCCCATAACTTCACCTATCTTCAAAATAATCACACTTGTAACCGTGTCAAACCGAACTCTTCGCGCCAAGAGCTACTGTACCACACAAAACAGTGTGATAATGTTTTTTGAATATTTTTTAACCAAAAAAAGATCAAGAACATCCCCTTACAAACTTTCAAAGCCATACCGTACTTATGCATTTGCAATCAATGATGCAATTAACCACTGTCATCTCGATATCCAAGTAGCTTCGGTATAACACCACATAATTGTAACTATTTCCATGTCACTAACGTACTCCGCCATCACAAGTATACACAACCCTGCAAGCCGAACACGAATCACTTCATAGCTATGAGTTACAACCGAGTCTTCTTCGAATACATAATATTTATTATCAACGTCTCACAGTTCCCACTTCATGGGAAAACTCTGGACTCATGTAAACCATGACATACATTAGCAAACAAATCATTAATAAGTTATGCATACATTGATCTAGACTCATATCGCATTCTATTGCCAAACAAACAGGTGTCTCAAGCCTGAAGTAACAACAAATGGTGTGCTACCAAATAACACTCGAACCAGTCTCAATGTACCATGCCAATAACAACTTTTGCTTCACGTTTTTCCTGTTACTATACCATATACCAAGGATTAGCCAATCCATCGATCCAACCCTTAATTGAGAAAACCGTTCCCACAGCTCCTCAATCTCACCAATGCTAGAACTTGCACGCGCAACTAACATATCATCCATACTCTAAGAACGGACAATCCATGAGTTCACAAAACTCATAACATTAACAATGGTCTTCGTAGTGTTTCCTAAACCTACCAATGATATAAATATATCTAACATTGATCCCCATCGTTCCGGTGTATGTCTCAAACGCGTATATGAGCTCTCATGTATGAGCCTCCATAATGCAACTCCACCCGGTAACTATGTATTCATGTAGCCGACTTACATACCCATCTTCAATAAGATCAATCATGAAGAACTTTTCATTTCGTATCAAGAATCATTCAACCCGAAAACCCAAGTCACCACAATACAACTAGCTTCACAACCAGTGAACCAAAAATAAAATTTTTCACATAAACACCTGTTTCTTATTGAAAGTACTTTACCGCAAATTCCATCTTGAACCGTCTTAAACAAACTTGTTCTCGTTTAACTTGTAAACCAACTTGTGAAGTAAAGATTTTTACCATTGGTAATAAGATTACATCTCATACCCGATATGACGATTGAGATCCCATCTCATCATCATTCATGACAAGCTTCCACTTGCCCATGACCTCACCTTGTAAAGCTATCTTGTAGTCATCACCAATACCGGTTAGCCACAAACAATGTTGGAAGTAATGATAAAGGGCCGCAGATCTCAAAACTTTGGTTCTTTTCATAACAATTGGAGGAGTATACAGTTCTCATTGGACCTTTTCAACCAATGGTTCCAACACTATCTGTGCAGAGAATTTAACATACTCACATGACCACGATAAATCCACTTTTTCGGTCCACTTATCCATGTCTTTGCAAAAGACATCATCATTAGATATCACATCAATAAGTTGGATAATTTTCCGATTCTTTGCATCATAAGATCGGTCACCAAAATCATCACAAATATATCCAATGAACATGCACAAACTAGACATATAATCTAGTAATGATCTACTACTAGAATAAATAAATAAAAAGTATAAATATTACCTTTTTTTTCGTCCAAGTGATCTCTTATAATAGTCCAAGATCCAATGCATACTAAAGCTCTATATCAACCGTTGAAACTACCGAATCCACCCAAAACTGTTTTGACAACTCCATGAAACATTTCATACTCCGTGCCCTTTCAGTAATCTCACGGACCACGCTTTCAGCCACACCAACCCATTGTGCTGTTATTAAGATTTTCTCAAGCTTTTCAATCCTAATAGATGTATCTAACAATACAAATTCATCACTGCAAAATTGATCACCATCACCGTTAGACCCAAAACGCTTCAACATTGAACCCGTCTCAATCTCAACCCAAGCTTTCCATCTAGCGAAGACATTAAACCAATCTGTTTCATTCTTTAAGAAATGTACATCAAGTTCTCGTGTGGAATCACCAATGAAAGCAACAAAACCATGAAATCCCCCGTTGGAACTAACTCTAGACGGTTCCCATACATTATCGTATAAGTGGTTCGATCTCATATTCTATTTTCTACTTTTTCTAAGAAACCAGACATTCTTTTGCTTTACCAAGACGTCTTCACAAAAGAACAAATCTATCGATTTTAACTTGTCAAGTCCTCGAGAACAATGCTTTCATCCAATTGCTCACATGACCAAGTTTCTTGTGCCATGCTCTAGAGTCCACCATCGAAGTAACAACACTAACAATCTCATCATTAGCATTACATGTCCCTAGTTGAATCTTATCTTTTGTACCAAGTTAAAACAATAGTCTCCTTCGTGATCGCAAAAGCATCATTGCCGAAGGTAGGCAAAAGACCCAAGTTCTATAGTTGGCTATTCGAAATAACATTTCTAGCTACACTAGAAACATATTGCATTATGTCCAAATTTAACAACCCTTTTATTGTAATTCAAACCGGACATCTCCATCATCTATTATGTAACGATACTCAACATAGATCAATCTGTGTTTACCCAACATAATTTTTAACAGAACATCCAAATCTAAGCTCGGCTTCATACAAGCATCATAAGGCAACCAATACGACTCATCTTGAGTGCCATGAATCACATTACATGGTTTATCCCGAATTTCGCAAGTCATATCACACAAATCATTAAAATTAAGATTGGAAACGTTCTCCGAATTTTTACATTCTTCGGGGAACGTCACCGAACGTTTCTTTACAGATCTTCTCTTTTTCGTTGATCTACAATTCACCTTATAACCAAATTTACCACAATTCCAACAAATATCTTGTTGATCACAATTCCATGCATTTATACGATTTTTGCTTCCATTCTCAATATGTAAAACTTTTTTTTCTCCAACTTCAACATCTGAGTAATCACCCGATGTTAATAACAAAGCTCCAAGAGGTATTATGCGAGAATCTTCACCAAAGACTTTTACTATGTCGCTGAAAGTAACCCGCTTACGAGAATTTGAAACACTCGTAACACACTTCTAAGAATTTAAATCACTCGAAGCTGATTCAAACATCTTTGAAAGTTTGTCAATTATCTTTAACACCGTACTCACTTTAGGCAATTGAGAAGAAATAGAACTTGAGAGTGTTGAACGAACTTTACCTAGAATATCTCGATCTAGAAGCTTCTACTCCAAATGATCCATATCGGTCAGCTTCGTCGAAATCCCTCCTAGAAGAAAATCACAATCCTCCATATATAGAAAATCTTTTACTTGCATCTTCCAAATCTCAAAGTTTAATCCATTGAATTCCTTGATTTCTAATTTCTCCACATCGGCCATCACTCTAATCATGCAAGCCCTAATATTCGCTCTGAAACCAGTTGTTAGGAATTAGGGTAGCTAATCCCCAATCCCTCGCCCAAGAACGATACACGTAAACGCCAATTGAGAAATTAAGCAAAATCAAAACACAACAATTTATCCGGATGAGAAAAGTGAAAAACCCTTTCGGATGAAAAACTACTCCTCACAAACAATCCATTATGATCAAACAGGTTACAATCAAATCTCTCAAGCTTCCTCGAAGCTTCAATGAATCTCTCAAACCCTAGTTCTCTCTAGGATTAAACTCACCAAAAGATAACCTAAGAAACACACTGAGTATCCCTTATATACTTGGGAGGACATTACAAGCGTTAGGGCTCAAAGTACGAATTACGGGGCAAGCTAACGTCCAAACTTTAAACTTTTAAAACTGAGTTTACGAGGTCTATCCGAACAGAGTATAAAGTCTATTCGAACAGACCAAGTTCTAAGACATTTATTCGAACAGGCTCAAAAGTCTATTCGAACAATGCATGTTTTGCCTCTTCTGATCAAACTGACTAAAGTCTTGTTTGAACAGAATACCGAAAAGTCATATGAATGATATTTTCCTTCCGTCTTCGATCCTCGTTCGTCCCACGAACTCCAATGACCATCCACAAACATAATTTGAGTTCATTCCTCAACACTTATCACTTAAAATCACCTTTCAGCACCTAATCATTTCAAGCACTTATTACTTGGACTTCTATATACAAGGTCACAGTAAAGCCTTCTAAGTCATTAACACTCCCAAACGGCAAACCAACGGAATTTATTTTCACTAACACTCACTCCACTTATATCAGCCATATATTTGAACTACCGAAAACTTTCACGCTATTGTAACTCATAATGCAAACATGAAACATCACTTACTTCTTCTTTGATAGCACGCTCTTCGGTCAGTTTCTTCAACTCCTCTTTCAAATTCACGCATTTAGAACGCCCTTCGATCTGTAAAAAAAAAAAAAACCAAAACAAGTAATGGCATTAAGTCCTACTATGATTTCAAATTGAGAAATGTAAAATACACACCTGATCAGCCATTTTGTTAAACGACTCGGTGTAAGCCTTCATCAACCGCTCATTATCTGAAACAACAATTGGTAGATCTAGATCAATATCGAGGGCATCAACGATGAATATTGTGATATTAATAGTGAAGGTCCTAACCTGTCTTGAGACTGTTACATGTGAATTCTAGAGATTCACGACGCTTGATTTCACCATTACAGATTGATTTCAGCGATTCGACCTCTGTGATGTTGTCTTTCAACTCCTGTTTACACAGAGACCCAATGTGAAAGTGAGAGACCTAATGATAGAGAGAGAGAGAAAGCTTCACCTGATATATGTGATCAAAATTTGAGAGCAAAGACTCCATTGATTCGTCACTGGTTGCCGCCATTTTTTCCCTCCAATATTTCTTTGTTTAACAACGATTTATCAACAGTACTATTTTAATCGACAGTGTAAAGTTGAATACTGCCCTTTGATTCCCTGATTTCACTGAGATGTTGAAAGTCGCAAAATAGCCCTGGCGGAGTAAGAAACAAGATGTTGTTTCTAAGTCCAGTGCAGAAGCCATCATTTACATGGAAGAGTAGAAAACAAAATGTTTTTAGGTGGAGTGCAGAAGCCGTGGCTCAATGAATGTGCCGAGGTATGTGAGTTGATATGGCGTAAGCATGAATACCTGTCTCTCATCTCATCCTATGACACTATTGTGACAACAAATCTTCGAAGATAAAAAACTAATTTCTAGTTTCTCGGTGAGATGAAGAAGCTAAATGAATTCTCAACTTTGATCGGAGGCTGAAACAGCCATGCCGTCGTCATGTTTCCACCTAAACGGCCATGTAATACTCGTAATTGCTAGCATACCTTATGTTACCAATACAAACTGAACATTTTCCGAATATTGGGAAAGAATTAGGTGTACCAGTAACATAAAATGGACATTTTTCTTTGTTTCAAAGTATAACAATAATGGATACACATACATAACTGATCACCATTGTCAAAGATGAGTAAAATGCATCTATAAATTATCTGGATTTCTACGGTTCCTTATCATATTACACAGTTATATACCAAAACTTAAAAGCTATCTGAAGACGGGCCCAGATGAGATCGTCCTATTGTTCCACTCATATACATCCCCAACTATGATAGGAAGAACTCCGTCAGGAGGCGTCAATACTGTCCACCACAATTTCGATCTCAATGGGTCTGGTCTGCAAAACCGAGAGGGAGAATACAATGTGAAATAAGAATCATTTACACTTAAATGTCTTTAGTCTGGAACTGGAAGGATAAAAGAATAAACCATTTCTACCAACCTCTTCGTTCTGTATGATAGCCATTTCCTTATTGTAACGCTCTTTTAAAGCGCCCTGCAGGGTCAAACGATATCAAGTTCAACAAGATGAGAACATAAGTAGGAAAGTACCATATATTGTATCATGCAATATTTCATAATATGTGTACAATGCATAACAAAACTTTGTGCAAAATTACAATTAGGTAAGGTGATAATGGTGATGCAGTCTTAATTAACATTACATCCTTCTCACATGTGTAGTTGAAATAAGAAGTTCACTAGGTGATGACTCCAACGTCTGTTTTTGGGATGATATCTATTATATAAAACACAACGGGTTACACATATTTGTTAAGGGATAAACAAGAAGAGATAAACAAAAAAGCGTTTTCGGCCGTACATTACTTTCTCTCACTAGGATAATGAGTCTCTCGAGAAAAAATTGTACTACAATGCGTTGTTCGAGGACACCAACGGATCAGATTGACTTTCTCTCACTAAGTTAGATTATAAGGGTAACTTAGTCTCCCCAGCAAAATAATAGGGGTAAGTTAGTCATTTTACACATGATCTAATAAGTATAAAAGCAAAAACAAAGTGTAACTCTCATTCTCTTTGGATATGTCTCTCTAAAATCTCTCTCTACAATCGTTCCTCTTCGACTCTTTCTCTAACACCATTTTCTCTCTCTACAACCCTAAATTTAACACTAAACCTTGATTGAAATCAGATCTGAATTGAAGCGTTTAATCGGGTGGTTCCCAATTTGAATTTGGGAATTTTCGGATAACTGATCTCACTCTAAAACTGTGATCGATTTGGGTTTCTCACTCCTTAGGTCCTCTATAAATTAAATTGGAGTGTCAGATCGTTTGGTTTGTGGTCAGTTTTGGAAATCATCTCTTAAGATCTAGGGTTCGATTTTGGATTTCTAGGGTGAGTTTTCATCAATGTTTATGGTTTTCAATTGGTGATTTTGAATTGGGGATCTTCGGGGGTTGGGTTTGATTCGTGCGATTCACGGTTCAGACGATTTCAGTGATAACGATTCCAAGCGTCTTCATTTGTTTGAGTTTCGATCTTATCTAGGGTTTTCATCATTCTCAAAACTGATTTCAATAGTTTCTGATCATCTCATTGGTTAATTTTGAATGATTTGCGTTTGGCATTCCAAATGGTGATTTGATCTCTCTTTGTCAAGGGTTCGATTTGGTTTTCTATGGTTTAATTTGAAGGGTTTGTTTTTGGTTCAATTGAGGATTTCAATCTTTAGTTTCAATGTCTTTCCCTAAGTTTTAGATTTCAATGTTTTCCCCAATGATTTTCACGACTGAATTCGAGGGTTTGATTCTTTACAAGGGTTTTAATGGTTCAAAGGTCTTGATATTATTGTTTGACTATGCATTTGCAAGGATAAATACACTGGACAATAATGGTAGAAATAGCACCGAAGATACGTCAAATGGGGTTTAGTTTATTAAAGGCTTGCTCTCAATCTTTGTGCTTTGGAATCGAGTATGGTTTAGTTTTGAAGATTAAAGTATCACGAGAGTTCTATGTAGTGTGCAGTTACCAGTAAAAAATTATGCATCAAGGTTATTTGAAATTGTAGGTCAGTTGTGCATATGAGAGACTACTGGATTATAGTATGAAGAACACAATACGACTCAATTGAATCTGACTACGCTTCTTTTGTGGAGTGGGTTTGTAACCTCTATCAGCGGCAGCGCATATGGCGGTGGGGGTGGCATCACTAAACCCTATTTGTGAGCAACAAAGGGCTAGAACCACTATTAGAAGAATGATGGTTGATTTGCAAAGCGAAGTAGAGGTATCCACAAACCCGGCAATGGAGATATGGATGCTGGAAAACAGTAGTGGTGTTCCAAAAGGAATGTTGATTGAAGCACAAAAATGCCATCTACTATACGATTTTTTCACTTTATGCCAACGATATTGAGATTGGATGGTACAATTCTTTATGCCAACACTTAATTGATGGATTTCGATTCACTACATAAAACTATCCAAATGATTTGTATTTCCAGAAATGCATTGAAGTTCATTACAAAAGTGCATTGAGGTTCATTACAAAAGTGCACAACTTTGATTCATTACTTTAATGGCAGAATTTGTTTCCTCTCTAGCGCATTTTTATAATTGGATTGTAGTGGCATTGCTTCCCTTCACTTATTTCATTGCTCATGGGATCTTTTTAATATACTTCAAATGCTTTAAATCATCCTAGGGGGTGGTTGAAGTGTTTCCACTGAACCCAATTAGGTGAAAAGTGTGATCTACTAGGGATTTACCTAAGAGGGCATACAAATATTTGATTATGAAATGGACCTAGATTTTACCGTTCTAGATTCGAAAATTCTATTCTTAATTCAAGAATTCAGGTTGTGCAGTTCTTTTCGGTGATTATCGGCTCTCGACTGGGGAATATTTTTGTCCAAATTGTGGGATAATGATGTTAGTGCCTCCGACATGCGAAGAGTATGGTGAGTAAATGGGCAAAACAGGATTACAATGGGTGCCTAAACTAAAATTTGTAAGACGGGGATGCTCAGCCTTATTCCGTGAGGTGTTGAAGTGACGTACGCATGTTGAAACTAAAAGTTTTCCACGAGGAGAAATGACACTTAATGATAATGGTGATGGTGCCAAAGCCACATCCAAAGGCAACAAAGGTAAGACTAAATAAGTACATTTAATCAGAAAAGCGGATTTTGTGTCTGCAACACTGATTTCTTAGTACTTACTGACAATTAGACCCAAGTCTTATTTGGTAGTGCCGTAGACACGCCTCTAAATAGGAGTAGTGCCGAAGGCACGCAAACTGAACTTCAAAATGTGATCTGTGGCGTGACACGGGTATTCGCTAGTATTAATATGATGATCAACCACGTCAAAAAGGTGTTTTCATCTGTAATTTGTGAGAGCGGGAAATATATGAAGGCAATCATCTACAATAAACTTCGATGTAATGTACAATGAGTGATGTGCACGGGGAAGAATACCAAACAGGTAACTATGATAACTTCCTTGAAAATATACAAAAAAACGACTACCCAATATGTGGGAGATACCGCACTTGACACTGACATGGAAACATGGTGCATGAAGAGTATAATGAAATTATTATACCACCAACTAACAGATCTGCGAGTCAATTTCTCAATCAAAAGAGACATGGAAGTTAAGGCATATAAAAATGCAACTGAAAGGTATATATGCACGACAATGAAGTAACTCTGATGAGATCAAAGATGAGTTGATTGGAATGTAAAGCAGTTATAGAGTGAAAAGGAAAAAAAAAGAAAAAAAAGAAAAAGAAAAAGAATATACTATGGCAAGTACCGGTGAATAATTTTTCACGTACAGCACTGAAAAAACTATGTGACAACTCGCCTAGTTCCAAGAATTTAAATAAGTACATGAACAATTTTAAGAGCATTAAAAAAATGCTCCCGACTTTTACCTTATTTGCCCACATAAGTCCGCACGCGTTGCATAGAGTCCTTGGCCCATCAGGTCCACGCCGCATCATTGGAGTAGATTCCTGACTGATGCCACAGTGGCGGCAGCTAAGAACAAGAAAACAGAGCACTGACTTAAAATAGGAAGATGGCATAGAACACAAAAACAATAAGGTAAAAGTGGAAAGTTGTGCAACGAGAAGTATGGAACATCCTGATTGCCGAAGACAGTGCTGTTAATAACGCCATTACTCATTTTTCCTTGACTAGAAAATGAATAGCTGTGGTACAATTTCAATAGTTTGTCTGAATAAGACATATATTCATCACGTGTATAGCACGCTTTATAGTCATTTTATATGGTACTTACTATTTGCATATCATAAATTTACAAAATGGTGACGGGGGAAAAATTTAGTAAATTATTACAAGTCTCCAAAAACATCTTGTTCAATTTGTCTAGACTCTAGATCCACCAAAACATGTCTGCTTGTTTCAGTCTATATGTATTAGTAGTGGATACACATTCGATTCACCAAAATTTGTTGAACACGGTAGCTTAGCTAATCATAGCTTTTTATAATCAGCAAATAGCTTGAAAGTTAACATCACTCTAACTGATATTAGGAAGGAAATAAGAACTTAGCCCTTTATTTAATCTAGAGAAACTTGAGCACATGTTACCTGCTAAGAATAAGCTAAAAGTTGAATTCTTCTGAAACGAATTTTACGACGATAAATAAGCTAAAAGCTGCTTTATTAGATAAACCATATGTACCTACGACTGATTGGCAATAAATTACTTCCGGAAGTTTTGACTTTTGAGCATAAATAGAAGTTAAGTTACATATGTTTTAAGAGTTCACAGGAAATGGGAACTTTTAATGAGGTGAGCATGACATAAAGAGAATGGTAATTTTATAGAGAAGGACCATGTACCACTCACAATTTTCATACAAAAAGTGCTTTGTCCAAAAACAGCAGATGTTACACAAGCTTTAGCTATAAAACCGTGTACAGTAACAACATATTTAACAAAGAGACTGACACGTATGTCAATGTCCGACACGGATATAGGAAGCCGGAAAACTATCATGTCCGCAAACAAATACTATAGTGTTATGCATTTATCCAACATTCGCTATATTTTACCTAGAACCCGCTTCTTAAATGAACATAAACAAAGTAACATCTTAGAAGAAAAATATCTACACGCCCCAAGTTAATAAAATAAAAAAATTAATGTCAAATCCCAGTTTCGCTTAACTTTTCAATAAAATGGTGGAATACCACACAAAACAATCTTTTTTAGAAATAACTTGCTTACAATTCACTATATGTCACCACACTGAACTAACAAGGAAATAAATTATTAAATAGAGTATCACTGAAGATAGGATATCATATAACGATTTTGAAAGTGGATAATAAACAGAAAAGAAACAGCTTACTTAGCAGTCTCTTGCTGTGCAGGGCTGTCCGAACCCCAGCGGGTAGGCCAAGTTGATGCTGATGGAGGATCATTCTGAGTCTGCTCATTTGGAGTCGGTGTCTGAGTCTGCATGGGTTTTGATGGAGCAAACTGACCCCTGTTCCTTTGCATTCTATAATATGATTTACATAAAAAAAGATAAGACCAAATAACAAAAATATTAAACCAATAAAGATAACAGAAAAATCTTATTTCTTGACAACAAACAAGATATACATACTCAAAGAATGTAAGTACTGTCCTCCTCACCTTAAGGCAACTTCTTTACGTACAGAGTAACGGATTTTCTTATCAAAATTTCGCTCTTTTCGCTTCTCACGAAATCTGGTTAGAGAAGCCAATCTTTGGTTTGACCGTTGTGAAGCATCAGACAACCCCTGCTGAATGTATCAATAAGTAGGGGTTGAAAGAGAGGTAATAATACAAAAAATTGAAGTTTCAACAGAACCATAAAATTTATACCATATTATTATGATGAGGAGCTATTGAGATTGTTGCCATATCAGAAGCAGATACTTCACGGCCTCCTAACAATAAAAGAACAGCTTGAACCTACAGAATATTGCAAACAACATTTAAAGCAGAGAAAAACTACCAGAAAATGTACCACAATTATATGTTTGACACAAGGTAGTTAATACGTTTTGAGATGCAATGTGATCATGAGTTAAAATTTGTTGTAATAAAGATACAGAAGGCAAGAAATTGCATGAACTCCTAATAAATGTGCATATAAATCTATATATGCAAAATCTATATATGCAATATCAATACTATAAATACCAAGGGAAAGGCTGTTCACGGCCTTTATATTTTACAACTATTTAACTGAGGGACTTTCTCGCGATTGCTCCTTAACAGCCCCACTTGAGGGTCATTTTTGTCTTTTAATTCTTTCAACAACTTTACTTTGTTGAAGACCACGTCTCCGAAGATACCCCTTCTCAAAAAGACCACGCTTCACACCCTCGAAAGTTCCCAACTCTCTCTTTATCTCTCTCTCCTAGAAACCCTGAAACAGTCTTCTTCCCCCTTCCGCCCAGATCTAGGTAGCTCTACACCCAAAAAAAAACTACGAAGGTTTGTCTCTCTATAGGTGAATTCCCACCCTCTCTCTACAGGTGTGTTTCTGAACGAAAAAATTGATGCACAAGGAGAATACCCCCCTCTACAGGTGTGTTTGTGATCTAAAAAATTGATGGGTCTCATTAAGTATTTTCTTCGTCAATAATATTTGTAATGATAAGGGAATTTCTAAATCAAGAAAATTCGTTTCCTTCATTATCTGCCAGACGTTAAGAAATTCACTTCTCTGATTACCGGATTTCTTTCATAGTGATTTTCTTCTATTTCTGTGGGAAATTAGAAAAACTAATTCCCATTTAGATTAGAGGATTTCTCTTATGGTGTTTTCTTTTATCTTCGTTAGAGATTAGTTTCCTTGATCACTTAATTTAATGTCAGTAGGGGATTCTAATTCTAGAAAATTTCTTAATGATTTATTACTGCCAAATGGATATCTAATTTAATGATTTCGAGATGGATTTTCCTCTTCATTTCTTTGTAATCATCTTTATGGCAATCAAATCGACAGTAAAGGGCATGAAAAGGTAGGGATGATATGTAAGAAACAAGGGTGTATATTAGCAATTATTATGTCCCCTTCATAATACTCTTCTACGCCAAAAACATCTCGCTCGAAACTTCTATCACTAAATTTCCAGCTGAAATTATTCATATTTTTAAAAGCATGTATGCTCCAATGTCAGTCTAAGCTTATCATCGTGAATATGATCCCCATGATGAAAAGATCTTCTTCGGAAAGATATAACGAAAACTTGATGTATAATCATGTAATCCCCACAGAGATACCCTCGATTAATATTTTGTGATTGCTCTTCATTTCAAACAAAACATACTAGCAAATCTAATGAATAACTTATATAATTAGGTTGTGCTCGGTTCACTGCATCCGGATGCAAACGAACCAGGTTGCAGGTGTTCGGCACTTGAGAGTGATTGTTTCGCCGTATGCATCCTAGTGCATTGCAAACGGTTGCAGTGAGGGCAAAAACCTCTTCATATGAAGCTGCACTTGGTTGCAGCAGAAAATTCAAAATATCTTTCGACCATCCTCACCAAACTCTTTCCTTCTCTCTCTCAATTTGATCATTAATGGAGGGAGGCAACAAATTTAGATTTTTTTTTGTTTTGTTCTGAGAATAATTTTTGCACTAGCTTGCACTGTGTGAACCAATCAGATATAGGATGCAGTGCATCTTGGTGCAATTGCAACTACTTGCGGCAAACCAAGCACAGTCCCTTAATATAGGATTCACCCATTTCAATTAGGACAACCACAGCATAAAAATAAAAATAAAAATGGTAAAAAAGTAGTTACCTTTTCTGCGGATACAGAGTCGAACACATACACCTCGCCTTGGAACGAAAGAGTCAACTGATCCCCACTATCATTCCCATCATTACTACCACCACCATCAAAGTACAATTCACTGTTCTTAACCTTATTCTTCCCACGCCCACGTTTCCGAGAAACAATTGGCGCTTGTGGAACATCAGACAGCGGACCTTCTTCTTCTCCTTCCATGAATCCCCCTTCACTACTTCCACCATCATCTTGATTATTATAATCATCATGGTTATTGTTATTTGGGTGATGATGTTGCATCTCCATGTAATGTGCGTTTACATTAGAATCAATAATCTCAACCTCATCGATTCGTCCCAGGTTTTGCATCTCATACATACCACTACGATTTCACCTTAATAATCAGTTTTTTAACAACTAATCAAACATTTGCAACAACAACAACAACAACAAAAGGGGGAAATTAGGGGAAAAAATACCTGAAGAGTGAGAAATCTGGGAGAAACAGAGACCAAATTCGTCTTGAAGAGAGCTTCAAACACCGATTTACTTCGAATTTCGATGATTACTGAGAGATTTTCTAGGGTTTTGGAGATGTTGAGTGCAATTTGTGTTGTCGATTTCTAGGGTTTAGAAGCACAAGTGTGATCTTGTGAGAGAATAATTCAGAGTGATAGAGGAGGTAATTATAATTATGAGGTTTCGAGGGGTTATTTTTGTAGTTTTGGTCAAGAATGTTGAGTGAGGGACAGTCTCACTTATGAAATCATCGAAAAAGCTAAATTATTTGACGTTTATTATAAAGAGAGAACGTTATTGGAAATGCCATATTCTTTGGCGTCTTCAGATAAATAAGTGAAACAAAAAAACGACACGTCAGAGGAAATCGCCAAGTGACATGGCTTTCTTCGACTGAAATTCACAAATACAGCTTTGGCAAATTGATGAATTAAAATTCATCTGAATCACATTGAATTACAGTGGAAATCGTCAATTACAAATCAAATTTTACAACAAACAAGAAATGTACACACTACACACAAAAAAGCACGAAACTGCAGCAACTAACCGTGTTATGCAAATTCCCACAGGACTTGCTCGTCAATCTTACTTAAGTCATCATCATCCAGACGTTTCCATGTCCTGATCTTCCTTACTCCCATCCACATATTGTTTCCCTTTTGGAGTTCTGTAGTTATTACCCTTGCTCTCCTTAACCATCCAGCTCGACCATAACCATGGTAACCAGAGCCACCACCATAACAAAACCATATACTGCTTATTTCACCACAGAAGTCGTTGTTATGATCATGGCCTATGAAAACAGCTTTTACATCTCCTATTGATGCAAGGGTCTCCAAGACCCCCGAATTGAAAGAAGAACAGGCTACTCCCTCATAAAATTGGCCCACAAACTCTTTGAACCAAAGTAGTCGAACTTCGGGAATTGGGATATGGAAGAACGTTAATGCTGGTGCTACTACTTTCCCTGACAATACACTTGGATCCAAGTTTTGGTCACTTACCTGAAAACGAGCTTAAAATTGAGTTCTTTTATTTTTTTGAAAAATCAACTATATGCAGCTTCTATTTTATTAGAAAGAATGGCCAGAAACCGGAAGTATACCGCCAGGAGTTTAACTGCCATCTATTGAAGTAGAGTAGAGTTGACATGTTCCTTTTATAAATTGAAATGAGATGTATATGTTAAAATTTCCTTGCATGTTTCGAAATTTATCAGAGATGATGACCTGTTAGGTACCAAATAATTTTGCGACAATTAAGCAAAAAAAAAAAAAAAAACAGTTAGCTCACTGATCTGGGTAGTTCTTAAATAAAACCAACTTCTAAGTAAGGGGCTTTCGTGAAGTGGCACGTGCATACTTATAGTGCCAATAGAGTTTATGTAAGAGTACTACTCCAACTCAAAAGAAGAAGAAAAAAATAAAAAAGAAATAGTACTACTAGGGTAATCTCCCTGTATATGCCACTAGTAGTGTCATGCGTAAATTAACAAAAAAGACTGGAACAGAAAAAACCACTTCACTACTTCAGATATTTATCTGTTATACCTGAAGCTCTTTAGAGATGGTACGAAGCCAGCCAAGTTGAGATTCCTTGATCCATCCATAAGTACGAACACCTCCGACAGTAGCCCGGTCCCCACTGTCAAGAAAGAACAGATTGAGTACGCTGGTGTTGACCAAATCGGAATTAAAAGCTCCATGTACCCTCAAATTATAATTTCCAAATCCATCTATATGGGACTTAACACTTCCTTTGTTCATGTCACATGGATTGATCTGAGAGACAGAATAATCCATAAGAGAGATGAAGGACATCAACTCTTCACGGGTCATAGTAGATTCTTGGTCGTGGTTACCCAATACCGCTGCCCAAGGAAGTTTAGATTCCATTGCAGGACCAAACGCTCGGATAAGAGATTCAGCAGCATCAGCAGTGCTTGATCCAAAAATATTGTCTCCTAGTAAACATAAGAGAGCAGATACCCCACCTTTAGAGAAATTCTTTTAAAAAATAGCTCCCCGAACTTGAAAGAGATCCAACAACACAAGGGAAGTAGAAAATCAATCTCCAAGGACTTGAATCCTAGGGACCTACAGAACAATCAAATCTCATTCATTACTGAGAAATGTTTCTAGATTACTAGAAAACATAGAGGAACACCAGACTACTTGGTGACAATAGCACACTTAATATTCCAGAGTGCATGTCATACTACTTAGGGATAAATTGAGCGTGTCATTGCAAAATCTCAAGAATGAATATCTCAACTATTTGCAGAATGCAAAACCTTGCATACTGTTCCAACACCGTCTATCTGACAAACTACAAACCCAATTATAACCTTCATGTTCAAACCACAGCTCACTAAAAGGATTCCAAATATAAGACCCAGAATTCAAAAATGTAAAGCCAACAACTTATATTGCCATGCACAGCAAATGCTTTCCATCTAAAAACTTTTGTTCTTTTTAATAGAGTTCTTGAGCAAATTATACAAGAACTAGGTCATCCGAGACCTGATCTCACAAGAAGAAAAAAAATCCACCTCCGATGTTGAAAGAGTGTACAGTCCACTCTAGATAACAAAACGTCTAAACAGTCCACTCTGAATAGCAAAACAACTATCTTTATCAAAAACGGAACACATAGTTCAGGCTAGTCAGTCACCAAAAAAAACACCTCCAAAAACATCTAATTCTCCTCCCTAATAGTCCTCTTTTAACACATTACTCCAGAGAAGAGCTCCCACTGGTATTATCAACCAGATAAACCCCATTATGTCGGATATCTAAAGCAACACTAGCTCAAAATACTCGTGAGTCACTCACATTCGACATTGCTCATAGAGAATGTTCACAAAAGTTATAGGTTAGGTATTTAATGCGATTTAGCTCATGGGTTAGTTAACGGGCAATCATATTTTTATCCGTGCAATGACTAATAGTACTACTATTAATTTAGCGTAAAACATGAATGACTTACACACCTGTAAACGCGATAAAATCCGGCTTTTCGGCGTGGATCAATCTCCTAACGAACATAGTCGTATTAAGATCAGAACATAACTCGAACTCAGACGGCAACACATCTCTGCATCTACTCATTGCACCATTTGCATAATGCATATCTGCAACCTAAATAAACAATCCCAAACTAAAAAAAATGAAAAACCTAATTATAACCAAATTGGAGATGAAGTTGGACGAACCTGAAGGATCTTGAAGGTTCCGTCGCTTCGGAATCGAAGAGGGAGTTGTGGGTTTCTCTTGATTTTGAAGATTGTGTGCTCTTGTAATAGTAAATGTGGAATTAGGGTTTGAAGGAGGTGGATAGTTGTAGAGATGAAGATCAAGTAGAGAAGAGGAGTACATGTTGCGGACACCATTGTTTCTCTGTTGTTGTACGAGTTGGAATCGGTTGATGTAAGAAAGATTCTTTAGACCGTGGATACTTTGTTGGGGTTTTTGGTGGAGTTACAACGAACCAACCCGGTCCGACTCCTATATGATTCCACTCCACCTGAGGCAATTGCCGAATAATCGTTCGTGTCTAAAAAATATTTAGTTGAATACTCTACAAACACACACACAAACATAAAGAAAAAAAAACACTAGAGATTTACCGTGGCTCACCCATGGCTATATCCACACCCCATCACAATTCACTATTGTTAAATCAAAGATATTACAAACAAACTCTCATCTCACCAAGCTTCCACCAAAGAGCTTCAATGGAGTGAAACTCTAATTGGGTTTTTCTCAAGCTTTCTAAAAGTTTCCATGGAGTCACTAATGGAGTATCTCTCTCACTAGATTTTCACTCACATTCAACCATCTCTTCAAGAGCTAAGTACATCAGTATTTTTACAATGTTCAATGTTACATAAGATCCTCAAATTATAATTCTTTATACAAGAGGAATAGCTAGATTGGTTTATCCCGTATGTCCAGGCAAGATGAAGTGAAGATATGGTTTAAACCCTCAAGGGAAAAAGAATTACCAAAACGTGAAATCCGGATTTCCCTAGACCAAAAGACTTAAAATTTCTTATAAGCCGGATTTGGCTTATCATCCGAATTTGTATCCGGATTTTCTTCTTCAAAGATTTTCTTCTTTAATTCTTCTCAACTCTCTATCTTCATTTTCCTTAATTCTCATTGACATACTCAAATCGAAAACACCAAGTTCACAACCTAACAAACTTTATACTCCTTCTCAATATACATAGTTGTTGCTTTTTTCAAAGTTATTATGCCCTCTCAACGGGGTGTATGATGACTTTGTGGCTCGCTACAAGCCATTATCTGGGAATAAGGCTGGCAATTTGGGCGGTCAAGTCGGGATCGGGCCGGGTTTTTCGAGCCAAACAAATGTTAGGGCCGGGCTGGGCCATATACATTAATCGGGTCGGGCCGGCGTCAACATACTTCAGTCCATGGCCCGCCCATGGTATAATCGGGCCGGGTTTGAGCAGGTCATTCCGGGTCGGGTTTTAAAAGGGGCATTTGAAGCCGATGAACTAATGAAATTCATGTTTAAATGAAATATATTATATATCTTATAAGGAAAAAACTAAATATTAATTATATGTATTTAAAGAAAACCCTGAAATAGGGGTTCGGGCATTCTAAACCCCATTTCTCTATAGACTAACGGCTCTTTAAAACACTTGTGCTAGTTCGGGTCGGGTTGGTTCGGGCTAGTTCGGGCCGGGCTTGGGCTAACTTCGGGTCGGGCTTTGTACGGGTCACTTTCGGGTTGGGCTTGAGCCGGGCCGCTACCTAAAGAAAATGGCCCACAGCCCACCCATGCAATTAGTTGGGCCGGTTTGAGCTGGCCCGAATAGCATGTCGGGCCGGTTTGGGCTGGGTTTTTTCCGTGCTGGGCCATAAGTTTTAGCCCAAACTGCTAACCCTATCTGGGAAATGGCTTCTATTTTTGAATAGCTACGTGTAAGCCTCTTTGTATATGAATATGGGGTATCTTACATATCTTGTTGTTGTGCTTTAAATAGATAAACTAGTATAATTTTCCAGCCAAACCCATGCGATGAGTATTAATTTCGGCTGTTAATCATAAATCCCTATACATATTGAGGAAGATCTAAGGCTGTGGTTATAACCTTAAAAGTAAGGACTCATAAGGACTCTTTAGTCATGGAGGCTACTTTAGTAAACTTAGCCTATTTTCTTAATACTAAACTACCCTTGAGAAGCCTAAACTCAAACACCTCGAAATAAACATCTAAATGGTAAAAACTATTCAAAGCTGAGGGTATATTTGGAAAATAACCTTCGTTCATACAAAAATCCTTCTTCCACTTCAAATTTTACCCAAAACCCAACTTTCTCTTTGTAAAAGTAGAGGTTTTTGTCATAATCCCAAAATACCCCCGAAAATCCTTCTCTAATCTACTTTAAAACAAGGGCTGTACTTGAAAAAATTCCTTCGTCCATCCCAAATTTTCATTCGTCACTCAACTTTCTCCTTGTGAAACCAAAACTTTCGTTCAAACCAAAATCATCCTCTTCTTCAGACTACAAATCCGACTTATCTCCGAGCCCAAATGTAAAACCTAATTAAAACATATTCTTACTTCACCTTCTTGATTCATCTACATACGTTGGTTTCATCCTTCTATCTCATTAACCTTCCCCATTTTCTCATTTATCTCATCTCCTCCTCCCCAGATTAAGGTTTTTGACTTTCTATCATTTTTTCACTTTACCTCCTCTACTCCTTTCCATACATTGATTTCTATTTTACCATCTCTTTAATCTTCCCCTTTCAAACTACTTCAAAATAAAATCAAACATTAATTCAAAACCCAACCATATATCCCCAAATTTAATGTTTTCGCACGCGCAATCGCTCGTGTCCAATAATTAAGTTGTTTATAGTCTTACATTTTTGTTGTTAATGTGAATCTACAAACACATAAACTTAATTCGTATTTAATTAGCACTAAGCTTGAACTAGATCTCTAATAAGGTTAATTCAGAGGAAAACACAACTCTTTCATAAATAAAACAACTCTAACAACTATTTACTTAAAAACAAATAACATAGACCTCATCTTTTATAGAACACAAGGGGGATTAAAATTAACAACCCTAATTCTAATTGAAATAAAACTATACTTAAATTGGGAAAACTTCATCTTTAACCTTGTGTTGGTTAAACAAGCAAGTCCCTAAATCAACTTAGCATCTCCAGCAATGGAGATGCTTGAATCAAAGTAACATAAATATAAATAGTTCATTGACGGCAAAAACGACCATTAGAGGACAATTCACATCAAATTCCTCCTTATGCAGAAGATTTCGACCACGAAATCGGCAAATTTTTGAAGCATCACGAAACTCGAAACTTTCTGATATGGCAGATCTTCAAATTTCAAATACGAGTTTTGAATCAAAATAACATAAATATAAATAGTTCGTTAACGGCGAGAACGACCATTGGAAGACAATTCACATCAAATCCTTCCCTCTACGGAAGATTTTGACCATGAAATCGATAAGTTTTTGAAACATCACGAAACTCGAAACTTTATGATATGGCATACTCGTCTTCAAACATCAAATTCTATCGCCAACAAAATTTATCGTAAATCGAGGTCATACCGTCCCTGGAAAATAGTGGCTACATTAAGGAAGCACATTTGGAATTAGAGGCTAGAATCTGGCTTGACAAGGGTCGGATGCAGTGGAATGTTTTAGTGAGTGCAGAGGTGTTGATTTGGGTTGAGATGGATGGGGTAATATACATGTGTCTGAATCACGCGAATCTAACACTAATAGCTTTAAAGGACCAAGGCAATTAGGAGGTCATTATTGGGTTCAGGGAGGCATGCTCAGATGTGAGGAGATTGAAGACAAACAGGGTCAAAGTAAACTCGGACAAAACAAAGTCATCAGTTCTGAGATTATAAGTCAGATTTGAGTTCCGAAGATCATTAAGGGAAACATTAAGTTATGACAATTAGTTGAATTTAGGATTAGAAGGGTCCCATAAACGAAGTTATTTTCGGGTACGATGTTGTCACCAGCATCCCTACGCCCATTGATGTCTAAAATTAAAAACTAAAAAAATACCGTGGTCCGCTCCTCGAACCCTGCTACGTAGCTTTCCCAAAATGGATCAACATATGGAAATAATTATACGCCTAAGGCCATCATCTCCTCCGTACAGATTAAATATTGGGATACCTCAGACTGTAACATGCATGAACGGAACTGTTGGATGAGGCTGATCTGCATCTTATGATTCATATGTGTCTCCTGAATCCACTACTGAGTAGCACATTAATTGGTAGCTACCGCCGAAGATGCACTATTTTGTTCGACTCGACTCGGCCTTTTGACCGTACTCACTACTGGAGCTGGTTGTTGTTCATAAAGCATGTGCATAGCACATATTGCTGGGGTTGTCTCTCCTAAATGATAAGTTGTAATTGTTTGTATGGTATCACACTCCCTTTTTTCTCTACTTTTTATAGACGGTTCATCTTCTTCTGGTTATCTCTTCCAATCGTGAAGACGAATTTGTGATTGATATTCGGGAAAGATCGTGGGATGACTCAGCTTCAACTAGAGCGTGGGATGGAGTGGCTTTGGGAGCGATTCTGGCGGCTTAGGCTTAATTTGGGCCTCACGGGCTAGAACTTGCTACCGGCTTGCCTAAGAAAATAAAATTGCCTTCCCGAGTGCCACCGGCGCTGTTGTGGTACAGACCATTGTAGGAACTGATGTCGGCGTCGGCAATCCTTGTTGGTTGTATTCCAGGGGCGTCTCTAGGCGGGAACCTCGTGGTTGGTCGGTGGTGGCCGGTCCGTTGGCCTTGGGTTGTACCCCAGTTTTTTCAACATCACAAATTGTGGCTTTGATAGCGAACTCTTCTTCAATCGTAGAAGTGGGTTTGTCGTTACTACCGAACGAATCGTTACAGCCCCCACTCCTCACTATCTTCAAACCTTTTGATCGGCACATCGATTGGTTGAAATTGTAGAAACCAATCATTATTTGGGTTTATAATCTTGGCAGGATATGCTTCCCACTATTGGTGGGTTGTCTCTTCGTACAGGCCGTTTGTTTGGATGTCGGTTATCGTGGCTGGCCCTTCGGCTACGGCTTGGATCTCGATTCCATTACCATTGTAAGCCTCAGTTTTGACACCTAGACTTGCAAATGGATTGTTGAGATGGTCGCTCCTCGTGGCGATGCTTCTCTCAAGAAAAGGATTTTATAATACGCCCAACAGAGGTGGTTGGGGGGATGGGAAAAAGGCTTCCTTTCCAAAAGCCTCGACAAGCTTATCAAGCTTATCCGATATTCTCACCACATCTTGAGCGAGTGTAGGTTTCTTCATCGTGAGTTTTTCAAGCGGCATCTTGCTCTTGAAACTTTCTATACCAGAGATGTGAACGCGGCTCTGATGCCAATTTATGTAAATCTACGAACGCGGAAGCTTAATTCGTATTCGATTAATACTAAGTTTGAATTAGATCTCTACTAGTATTAATTTAGAGGAAAACTCAACTCTTTCATAAACAAAACAACTCTAACAAATACTTACTTAAAAATAGATATTAGAATTAGCAACCCTAATTCTAATTGAAATAAAACTATACTTAAATTGAGAAAACTTCCTATTTAACCTTATGTTGGTTAAACAAGCAAGTCCCTAAATAAACTTAGTATCTCTAGCAATAGAAAGGCTTGAATCAAAATAACATAAATATAAATAGTCCGTTGAGGGTGAGAATGACCATTAAAGAGGGCAATTCCCATCAATTGCGATCCAAAATTAATATACAACTATTTGATATTTTAAGAAATTTAATGGGAGAAACCTCTTTTGATATACAACTATTTGTTTATAGTCTTACCCACTCTTGTTTCTGAGTTGTGTTTCAAGGTAATTCAAGGGGAAGTTGTTGAGAATAGAGTTAACTAATCTCTCTTCTACTACATGAACGATACGCGGACTATGCCAATCAATGAGGCTAAGAAACACAAAACAATAAAGAACGCAAGAATTCCTAGATGATGGAAGTGGAAAACCCTTACGGATAAAAAATTACTCTCTGAACAATCTACTATGTTAATTAAATGGGTTACAATGATCTCTCCAAACTTCTCAAGCTTTAATGGAGTCTCTCAAATTTTAGGTCTATAATTAAACTCACAGGGAAAAGATAGGCTAACAAAATAACCTAAGTCCTATTTATAAACTAGATGACCAATTACAAGTAAAACGTATCACGAGGTATAACTCAACGTCTCAGAAGAAAGCTCAATATGGCAACCAGTCAATTTTTGTTCGAACGAAGTCTAATCTCGTTCGAACGAGTTCATCGGTCTTTGAACAAAAAATGTAAAATCTTTCAATTTCGTTCGAACGAGCTCCAATCTCGTTCGAACGACTTCGACCTAGTTTGAACTCTTCTTCAGCAACTCGAACAGAACCAGCTCGAATCTTTAGACAACATAACCAGTTTGAACTCTAGTTAACTTAACCAGTTCAAATCTTCAGGATACACAACCAGCTCGAACTTCTGCCGATCATAACCAGTTCGAATCTGAATATTGAAAATCTCACTTTTAATTTGTTTCAATCTGTCTTCAATCCTTGAACTGAAACAACTCAAACTAAAACGACCTCAAACATAATTCGAGTTCATACCTTAACAATCTCCCACTTGAAATCGAATCTATCATAACCCATCTCCAGATCTTCAAATAAATTGCTCGAACTACCTGGACCTTCAATCTTGAAGACCCACAAAAGTTGTACATGTTATCAACTTTTGAAATACCACCTTCGTAAACATATCGGCCGGATTCATATCAGTATGAATCTTTACGAGCTTCAACACACCATCCTCGAGGAGCGAGTAAATATAATGATATCGAATATCAATGTGCTTGGTCCTAGAGTGAAAAGTTAAAATCTTCGCTAAGTGTATAGCGCTTTGACTATCACTATACAGCTTAGGAGAATATTGTTCTTTAATGGGCTCTTTCATCAACCCTTTAAGCCAAACCATATCTTTGGAAGCTTCTATAACTGCAACATATTCTGCCTTCGTCGTCAACAAAGCTACAATATTTTGTAGCCTAAAAACTCATGTAACTGTACCGCTTCCCAATATAAAAAATGAAACCACTAGTGTTATTTCACCTATCCATGTCACCCGCCATATCCGAATCAACAAAACCTTGTAAGCATATTTGAGAACCCCCATAACATAATACCATATCTTGAGTCCCCTTTAGATACCTCAGTATCTATTTCACAGCTCTCCAATGCTTCTTACCTGGATTGCTTATATACCTACTAACAACTCCCACTGTTTGGGCAATGTCTGGTCTCGTACATATCATAGCTTACATTAGGCTACCAATTGCGGATTGATAAAGAACTTTCCGCATCTCATCGTGATCCTTCTGCGTCTTTGGACAACAATCCTTTGATAATTTGAAGTGACCTCCCAATGGTGTACTAACAACTTTATAACCATCCATATTAGAATGCTTAAGTACTTTGCCGATGTACTCAGCTAGCTTCAATTCTCTTTGCTTTCTATCCCTTGTAACACGCATACCAAGAACTTGCTTTGCCGCACCCCAAGTCCTTCATAGAAAACTCCCAGAATAATTATTCCTTCAACTTAACAATTTTTCCTATGTCGGCACTTGCTACCAACATATCATCTACATACAGGAATAGAATGATATATGAGTTCCCCGTATTTTTGATAAAACAACAGTGATCGACATTACTCTTCGAATAGCCATTTCTGGACATGAACTGTTCGAACTTCAAATACCACTATCTCGGTGCTTGTTTCAAACCATATAAGCTCTTCATGAGCCTGCACACAAGATCTTCTTTCCCTTTTATAGAGTACCCTTCTGGCTGCTTCATATAAATATCTTCATCGAGGTTGTCGTAAAGAAATGTGGTCTTGACATCTAGTTGCTCAAGATGCAAATCTTCAACTGCAACTATACTCATCACAACCTAAATTGTAGACATCTTTACAACAGGAGCAAAGATTTCACCGAAATCAATGCCTTCTTTCTTCTGAAAGCCCTTCACCACAAGTTTAGCCTTGAATCTCCTTGAACCGTCAGATTCGTACTTTAGTCTGTATACCCACTTGTTGTACAATGTTCTTTTCCCTTTCGGTAATCGAACTAAATCCCAAGTTCGATTTACTGATAATAACTGAATCTCATTATCCATAGCAAGCTCCCACTTGCTCTTGGCTTCCACATTTAAAGCCTCCTTATAACTTTCAGGTTCACCACCATCTGTAAGTAACTAGTGATTTAAGAAGTTAACGTACCTAGCCTGAGTTCTTGCAACTATCGGCTCCTTTCAAAGTGCTATTGGAATGTCTAGATCATTAGGTTCCTCATTTTGATCTCGTGCATCAGACTCAATAACGACTTCTACATCATCCTCTCGAGAGGGTTCATCATCTTTAATGTCGACACTTTTCGCTACTTCACCTCGAATCCTTTCCACAGGTACTTTGAAGTCTAAATATAAGACTTCCTCATTGGATATAACATTACGGCTTCGGATAACTTTCTAATTCTTCGCATCCCAAAAATGGTACCCAAACTCATCACCACCGTATCCAATGAAAATGTACTTCATCGACATTGCATCTAACTTGGTCATTGTATCTAAATTATCAAGCACATACTGATCCATGCTTCTTTAAAAATTCCAAAGTCCAAAGCCGTTGAAGGCCCTCTGTTAATCAAGTACGTCGCCGTACTAGCCGTATCCGCCCAAAAGTACTTTGGCAATCCAGCGTTGGGTCTCATACTCCTCGCTCTTTTGTTTATTATTCAGTTCATGCGTTCTGCAACACCATTTTGTTGCGGTGTTTCAGGAATAGTCTTCTATCTCCTAATCCAGTTTGATGCGCATAAGTCTTCAAACTCGTCACTACAATATTCGCTCCCGTTATCCGACTTTAGACACTTCAGTTTCAAACTGCTTTCATTTTCAACTAGAGCCCTCCACCTCTTGAATTTATAGAACACATCTGACTTGTTCTTCACGAAGTAGACCCACACTCTACGAGTATCATTATCGATAAAAGTAACGTAATAATGAGAGCCACCAAGAGAAAACACCTTGGTTGGACCCTAAACATCTGTGTGTACAAGATCCAAGTTTCCTTGATCTTCCAGATAATTTGAAACTGACATTCTTCTGCTTCACAAGAACACACTCTTCACAAAACTTGAGATCAACTTCTGTAAGACCCTATAACTTTCCCTTTGTTACAATTATCTTCATCCCCTTCTCACTCATGTGACAGAGCCGTTTGTGCCACATACTTGTTTCAATCCCTGGAGTGGTCACACAAATAGTAGAAATTATGTTTTGCATTGTATACAACGTTTCTTGTCGCAAGCCTCGAGCTACCAACATAGCTCCCTTTGTAACCTTCCAAAAGGTTGTACCAAAGGTACTCACATATCCGCCATCATCTGCCAATTTGCTAACTAATATAAGATTACGCCCCAATTTAGGTACAAGTCACACATTCTGTAAATCCAATGTTCCCCCTAAAGGCAACAACAACCTAGCGTTTCCCTTCCCAGTAATATTGCTTGCACTCTTATCTGTAAGAAAGATCGTACCGAAGTCGCCTTTAATAATATTAGTAAGAAAACCTATGTTCGCAGTAACATAGAAGGAAGCGCCCGAATCAACAATCCAAGATTTGTTAACATCGTCACACGATAGTAGTAGAGCCTCGTCAGAATTAATTTCCTTCGTAAGGTTCATTGTATCTTTCTCTTCATCATAAATCTTTTTAGAAGAAGAAGAGGAGTTACAATCTCGCCTGAAGTTACCCTTCTTTCCACAAGTCTAACACGCACCGGGCGGTTTAGACTTTCCTCTTGACTATGATCGACCCCTTCCAAACTTTAGCCCTTTTCTGTAAGACCTTTCTCTTTCCTCGACGTTCAGCATACTGTCGTTTACACTCGAAGAGGGTTCAAATGTTTTACGTCTATTATCTTCACTCATAATCAACGAGACTAGAGTGTCAAATTTGATGTCTTCCTTTTCTAGATGAGTTGCTCATAGCTGTAATGAATCCTTCCCAACTTTCTGGCATCTGCCCCAGAAGAGCCTACGCTCTCACCTCCTCGGTAAAAGTGAGTTTAACGGATTCTTTTTGAGCATGTATGGTATTGAACTCACAAATATGAGCTTGCACACTACCATTCTCTTTCATCTTCAAAGTAAATAAGCACCGTAAAAGGTGAACCTTATTTGCCCCGGACGGTTCTGAGTACATAGCGGACAACGTCTCCATCAAACCCTTCGTAATCGTAACTTTGGAGATCATGTGTTGAATCTGATATGATAACGCTAATATAACGGTTCCAAGCACTTTGCGATCCAATCGCGCCCACTTAGTAGTATCAAAATCTACTGGCTTCATCTCAACTCCACCTAACGGTAAATCAAGATCCTTCTGATAGAGGTAATCTTCTATCTACATCTTCCATACTTCATAGTTTGATCCATTAAACTTTGTGATCTTCAACTTCTCTAGATCGGCCATCGCTCTTCACCACACAAACCCTAACACTCACTCTGATATCAATTGTTGAGAATAAAGTTAGCTAATCTCTCTTCTACTACAAGAACGATACGCGAAATATGCCAATCAATGAGGCTAAGAAACACAAAATAATAAATAACACAAGAATTCCCAGAGGAGGGAAGTAGAAAACCCTTACCGATAAAAAACCACTCCCAGAATAATCCACTACGTTAATCAAATGGGTTACAACGATCTCTTCAAGCTTCTCAAGCTTTAATGGAGTCTCTCAAATTCTAGGTCTATAATTAAACTCACAGGGAAGAGATAGGCTAACAAAATAACTTAAGTGCTCTTTATAAACTAGAGGACCAATTACAAGTTGAACGTATCACGAGGCATAACTCAACATCTCAGAAGAAAGTTCAATATGGTAACCAGTTAATTTTTGTTCGAAGGAAGTCTAATCTCATTCGAACGAGTTCATTGGTCTTTGAACAAAAAATATAAAATCTTTCAATCTCGTTCGAACGAGCTCCAATCTCGTTCGAACGACTTCGACCTAGTTTGAACTCTTCTTCAGCAACTCGAATAGAACCAGCTCGAGTCTTCAGGCAACATAACCAGTTCGAACTCCAGGTAACTTAACCAGTTTGAATCTTCAAGATACACAACCAGCTCGAACTTCTGCCGATCATAACTAGTTCGAATCTGAACATTGAAAATTATTATAAAAAATGCATGCCTTTTTCGATGCAGTTTGAATAAAACCTTGGTGATTACTGTTAGTCCCACATTGGATAAGTGAAAAGAGTATTTTCATTTTATATTGGGCTACACATGTATAGCATGTGTAAGTAAGTGGTGCCCTCACAAGTGTGTGAGGCGAGTGTGTGAAGACTTGTTATAGGGACGTCCATTGGCTTGCGTGGACCAACCAACCCATGACCCATTTGGACTATTTTATAGATTATATTCGAATAAGTCTATTCGAATAGGATTGTATTCGAATAGAATAATATTATTCGAATAAATCTGGCAGTAAGAAATGTATTTGAATAGAAATAGATTCTATTCGAATAAAGCATGCAGTTACTCTTCAAGAGACACAACTCTTCTCAGAGATATGTCTTGGAACGCAACCCTATCTACAGGTGCTTCTAAATGACACATTTTCCTTTATTTAAATAATCATTCTTGATGTGTTTGACACACAGAAAAATATCGAAATCTCATTTCTTCTTTTTCATTCCTTCTTGAGAGTAAAATCACAGATTGTTCGACAGGCATATCGACTTGAGTGCTTTAAGTTTATACGATTCGATCGTTGTATCTTGGGAGACAGGCATCGTGAAAACTGTGAAGCACTATATGGAGGGTAAAATCTATCTTAAGGAAATTACAGTGACTATAAGCCTCGATCTTCAGTGCTTTAAATTTCCTTTTCGTTCATCTTCTACTCAATTCTGAATATATGTTCTACAATCTTAAGACAGATTTCACAAACTCTTCTTTGTGTTTAAGTTTTGTGAAGATGACGATTAACGAAACTACAATTCGTGTTCATCAAGAAAAGCTGGAAAAGTTCAATGGAGCAGAGTTTAAACGATGGCAGCAGAAGATGTTATTTTATCTGACTACACTGAACCTTGCCAAATTTTTGCTGAAGAGTACCCCTATTCTCAAAGACAATAAAACTGACAAGACAACTATCGCTGCTGTGGAGGCATAGCTCCATTATAATTTTTTGTGCAGGAACTAGATTTTGAATGGGCTGGATGATAAACTGTACAATGTTTATAGTCCACTCAGGACTGCCAAGGAACTTTGGGATTCCTTAGATATGAAGTACAAGACAGAGGATGCAGGTACGAAGAAATTTGTTGTCAGTCGATTCCTTGACTTCAAGATGATTGACTCTAAGTCAGTTATCAGTCAAGTGCAAGAGTTACAGATTATCCTGCATGAATGTCATGCAAAAAAAATGATTTTGAGTGAATCATTTCAAGTTGCTTCATTAATTGAAAAATTACCTTCATCTTAGAA
The DNA here is from genome assembly GCA_014058105.1 of Kingdonia uniflora. Lineage (NCBI taxonomy): Eukaryota > Viridiplantae > Streptophyta > Magnoliopsida > Ranunculales > Circaeasteraceae > Kingdonia > Kingdonia uniflora. The sequence continues at coordinate 358,549 of JACGCM010001410.1, read as the reverse complement.
AGAATTTAAGAATTATTTGAAACACAAATGCAAGGAGATAAAGTTTGAGGACTTGATCGTGCGTTTGAGAATTGAAGAAGACAATCGCAATAGTGAGAATGTGATTGGAATTGGTTCATTGGAATCAAAGGCCTATGTTGTTGAAGGCAATCCTTCAAACAATAAGGGCAAATCCCATAAGAAGAATGGAAAGAAGGGTAACAACCCTATACTGGGTCCAACCGGAAGATACTTCAAGAAATTTTATGGGAACTGCCATAACTGCGGTAAGAAAAGGCACCGCGCAATGGACTGCAGGAAGAATAAAGGTAATTCTTCAAAAAACCAGCCCTCTCAAGCCAACGTATCTGAGATGGAGAACCTTTCTGTTGTGGTCTCTGAAGTAAACTTGATCAGTAACGCCAAAGATTGGTGGATTGATACTGGAGAAACACGCCATATTTCTTCTGACAAAACCCAGTTTTTGTCATACAACAAAGTAGACAGTGATGAAAATCTGTACATGGGAAACTCTGTAACTTCTATAGTTGAAGGAGTTAGAAAGGTTGTCCTAAAGTTCACCTTAGGAAAAGAACTTACTTTGAATAAAGTTCTGCATGTTCCAGATATTCGAAAGAATTAGGTGTCTGGATCAGTTTTAAGTAAGAAAGGTTTTAGGCTAGTCTTCGAGTCGGACAAATGTGTCTTGACTAAAAGTGGAATATTTGTAGGAAAGGGCTACTTGTGTGATGGCCTGTTTAAATTCAATGTTGATGTAACCCCTATGTTTATCAAAAAAATTGAAGGTTCTACTTACATTCTTGAGTCTTTTAATGTTTGGCATACACGATTAGGCCATGTTCATAGTGGCTCGTTGCGCAGATTAATGAATTTAGGACTGTTGCCTAAATTCAGCATTGATTGCAAAAAAAAATGTGCAATATGTGTTGAAGCAAAGTTTACAAAATAACGCTTTCAATCAATTGATAAAAGGAAGACAGTACCTCTCGAATTAATTCACAACAATTTATGTGACTTAAAATTCATCCAAACAAGAGGTAGGAAAAAGTATTTTATTACTTTTATCGATGACTGTATTAGGTACAGTCATGTGTATCTACTCCGAAGTAAAGATGAAGCATTAAAGATGTTTACAATTTACAAAAACGAGGTTGAGAATCAACTTGAAAGGAAGATTAAAATCTTAAGGTCAGATAGAGGTGGTAAATATGTTTCACCCGCTTTTGAAGAGTTTTGTGCTCAGAAAAGGATTATTCACCAAACTATAACACCTTATACACCTCAGCAAAATGGAATTACTGAGAGGAAAAATAGAACTTTGAAAGATATGGTCAATGTCATCACTACAACAAATACGAGTTTTTACGTCATTAAAAAAATGATGGTAAAAGAGATTTAACGTTATTTTTACAAATGGCGTTGAAGGCGATGACGTGGAAAGGTAAGGACTAACAACGTCATTAAATAAGTGATGTGGAAAGGTATGTATTAACGTCATTTAATAAGTGACGTATAAGGGGTTTTAAAAATGACGTTATTGATACCCAATTCCGGTGGTTGGCCGGCTAGTGTATTCTATTGACGTCACTAAATAACGTCATTAAAAATGACGTAGTTGAAATCTTTTAACGTCATTTTTAAAGTGACGTGGTAGAGTTTTCATACATCAACAATGACATTTTTAAAATACCGCCAATAACTCAAAAAATACAAAATCAAAAAAATCAAAAAATTAAAAATCAAATATTGCAAAATATTATACAAAAGGACCACCACCATATTATATAAAAAGGCAAAATATTTGGATAAATTATATTACCTTCATTAAGTACAATGTGTTCAAACTCAATCACTAGATTACAGAGCTAAACTTAACCAATTCACAAAAAAAACTAATAAAGCAACCATAAGTCGTCTTCAACAATATCGTAAACAAGACCAGGATTTATGGCTTTCACAGGATCAATAACGCCAGCTCCATATGAAAATTTTGCATCTGGGTTTCTTGAAGAGTTTACGGGGATAGCAGTAGTCATAAGAGCAGAGTTGATCGCAGAAGGAGACCAATCAGGGTGGAAGGTTTTGATATATGCAGCTGCGCCAATAACATGAGGGCATGCCATAGAAGTTCCAGAAATTATATTGTACTTCACAGACCTTTTGTCTTCTTGGACATCTGACGGTGGAGCTATAGGCGACCATGCAGCTAAGATATCAACTTCCAGGGCTGATATATTTGGCTTAAGAATGTCTCATGTGATGTCATTGGGTCCTCTAGAGGAAAACGAAGGGATAACTGGGGCATCAGTGTCTACCAGAGACTCACTCTTCAAAATACAGACCTTAGGCTTTCTTGTACTGTTTATGTAGGAGCTGATCTTTTCGGCACTCTGCATATCTAACATAGAACCGGCCAAGGGAAACACTACAGAGACATCAAAGTCTCCATTATTATCTACCATTATTACTCCAGTAGCTTTGACTCCGAGGGGTTCTTTCCCCATCAATTTACTATCGCACAAAACAATGGACTGAAACTAAAGAGGACGCAAGTAAACCAACAACTCATCTTTAAGACATATATCTTGTCTTATTCTAAATGTTGGATCATGGATAATTGTTATTAAGTAGTCATACCCGCATGTGCTTCAACTTTTCAGCCGTAAGTTCGTCATTTATGTTAATCATCCTGCATGGAAGGACCATTTAAGTTTTAAAATAATATTATATTAGTTTTTCATAGGCAGTAAACATTAAAAACATCAGTTTTGAGCATCAGTAATGGCATAAAACTGAAGAAATTGATACTAAATTTATTAAACCCCAATGTACCTTGTTTGTAATTCTGAAATCTTTTGAAGCAACAACCGCTCTCTTTCAGAGGCTGTCTTCACCTGCCAAAGTATATCAAAGAATTATCTTTTCTAATATACCCTTACTTTCACAAGGAAACTTCAAACAGTTGATTTTAAAAGACATCTTACAGTTGCACAATTCTCTAAAGTGCGAGGTAGCGGAAGTAACTTTACAGTCTGACCTGCTGAAAGATAATAGTTATTTATAAAAAGAGCTAGAAAAAAACCTCATAAACCACGAGTGAAACAAGATATCTACCATTTACCTTCTAGAAACTCGAATTGTGCTTTGTTTTCTAAAATTATGTGTTTAGTAGTACAATGTTTGAGTAATTATGTGTTGCGGAGCAGAATGCTTCAATAAGAAAAAATCTACTATAAATAGATAATAATGAGGCGGGAACTGACCACTTGTTTAGAATCAAGAAGCCAATCACCCACACTGGCAGATTATCTAAGTGGTAAACCCTGCACAATAATAAAATGTCAAAAAAGAATTTGAGTCATATTACGTTAATTAATAAAAAGCTTCCAAGTTTAGTTACAAACTTGTGATCTTCTCGGAATTGTACTTAACGAGATATCCAACGGAAGCAGTATTTAAATTAGTCGAAATACCTTTACTACTAAGCAAAGAAAATAAACAAACAGGACATACCTTTGCATGGTCCATATTTTCGGATGTGACTGAAAAACAACCTTTAACTTGAAGCAGGTTCGCCTTCAATTTATCTTCCAATGAACAAAACCTTGTAAAATAAAGAGGGTGAGTAAAATGGCGATTGGTTATCACAGCAAAATAGTTTAGAATTTCTACAAAATCCATTACCTCCTAAAGAACGTATTGGAGCAGAGTAACTGTTAGAAGAAGCTTTGTTAGGAAGCATCAATGGACCACTAAAGCTGGGAGCTTTTTGTACATCACGTTTACCTTTTTCAGTTGTTGATTGACTTTCGCCCTCAAACCTTGTCATTTTATCTTCTTCACCCCCGTGTGAAAAAAAGATTATCTAAGCATTTGTAGCCACCATATAAGAATGCAAACAACAAGGAGATTGACATCGAGTATATAGTTTATAGAATTTACCAGGAAGAGCAGGTACATGCATAGGTACAGGTCCAGGTACAAAATAAGGTGCATTTCTCATGGGAACTGAATCATCCTAAGGTAGAGACAAAACACTTAGCTTGCCAGGAGACTTGACCAGTTTTGACTTGGTAGCATATCTCCTGTTCTGGAACCAATTCCATACCTGTAATAAGAAATAAATGAAGAATTTTAAAGTCCCCATTTTATTAACAAGCAAGATAATAAAAGCAGAAAGATACTTGCATATCTCAAGAGATGGCAAAATACCAACATTTTATCAACTCGACGATGAGTGGACGAGCGTAAAAGAAGTGATGTTAGTATTATAACTCTTAATAACTAACTATTGAGATGGATCGAGCTAATTAACATACCTCATCAAGGAATTCCATATCCATCTCATCAGCTGTTCCACGAGCTCCTCCACTCCCAAAAATGTATGATGGCTCACCATAATGTGGGCATTTAGAGCAGCTCATATTCAAGTTCCGCTGCAGCTTCTTCATCTGTCATGGTTGACCCATGGACTAAAACTTTTACAGCAACATTGATACCACCAGGTAGAAATCCTTTATAAACAGCTCCAAATCTCTCTTCTGCCAGCAAAGTCCCTCTTTTGAAATTTGAAGTTACATATAAGAGATCGGAGAAAGTGAAGTTCAACAGAGGTTTCTCGAAAATCACTACTGGGACTGAAGTTGCAACCTTGACATCTACAACCCAAGTTATTGAATTGGTTTGGAATGAAAAGGGCCTGAGATGTTTGTTTCTTCTTTGTATGAGATTTGCTTAACTGCCCACATTCTACTCTTCCTTCTACATCCAAAGGCTAAGCAAATCAAACCCACTAGAAAACATGTAATTGAGAGTGATATAGCTAAGGCCAGTTTGAGTCCTTGATGTTTGGTGTGCTTTATTTTCAAAAGATCAGGATTTGCAGCAATGGGGCAACTATTTATGACCTGACGAATGCGGTCTGAAAGGTTTCAAGAGTGATTTGTGAAGCACAGAAGATTAAGTTGTTGAAGGAGAAGTTAAACTTGTGCATCTGATGTAAATTTTTTAGGAGAGGTATTGGTACTTGTCCAGTTAAGTTATTTAGCGAAAGGTCGAGAACATGGAGATGTTTTACATTAAGTTCAGGGATTCGGCTAGTGAGATGGTTTTTAGAAAGATCTAGTGTACTTAGGCTAGTCAAATATGAGATTTCAGTGGGAATTTTCCCAATCAGACTGGTTCGCGAGAGGTTGAGATACTCAAGACTTGGAAGTTTACTTATTTCAGGAAATTCCTACTGAGAAAACCTATTATGGGCAAGATTAAGATGTTTGAGATTATGGGCATCATTCAAATCATGAAACGATTCACCACTAAGTTGATTCTCAGACAAATCGAGGTAAACCAAATGAGACCAATTGAAACTAGAATTAGCATTCACCTGAGATATGTAACCATGAAACTGGTTCCGGCTTAAGTCAATAACCTCTAGTGGAGCTTCAAAAACACCCATCACAGACCCTTCAAACAGATTCATGGATATATTGAGATAAGTGATTGACTTCATCCCAGAAATATCCAAAGACCGTCCTTGTATCGCATTCCCACTGATATCCAAATTCTTAAGCTTTGGAAATGCAATGCTGAACCCATCAGGTACTGTTCTAGTAATCTGATTATAAGTAATACTAATTGAAACTAGATTTTGACACTTAAGAATACCACCTGGAATGCTCCCTCCAAAACCATTTCCATTAAGTTTAAGCACTTGTAAGCCAGATAAAGAACTGAAAGACGTCGGAATTAAGCCACTAAAACTATTGAATGAAAGATCAAGGCTTTCCCATCCCCCAAAATAACCAATATTACTCGGCAGTGATCCAAAAATCTGATTATATGATAGGTTAAGGGTTTTAAAACTTCTCCCCAAACTCCAAAAATCCGACAAAAACCCAGTAATCTTATTGTTACTGAGATCCAAAGATTGAAGCTTGATTAGCTTACCAATGGTGCTTTCAGGAATTAAACCAGATAGGTCTAGACCAGAAGCCAGTAGCCCAATAACATATTTTTTCTGGGTATCACAAACTACACCTTGCCATGAACATAAAGGCGCAGAGAAATTATAAACATATAAACATCAGAACTAATGGGGTTTACCCCCCATTTTCTTCAAGAAATCAGACACGTAAAACCCATCTGTATTGGAAATAAACCCAATCAAAGAATCACAAACCCCATCAATCAATTAGAATTAATGAAATTGAAATCGACAAATAGAGGAAGACGGGATTGCTAACCGCGAATGGTTCTCCAAAGGATCTTAGCAGTCAATCTGAAGATAATTGGACCATGAGAAGGTCGGGTGTTCATGCCTTTGACGAATTATTTTTCCGATCTCTCTGCAATTTCTGATCTTCAAAAGATTTCTTCTTCGAACCCAAATCTGCTATCCTTTGACGAATTCTTTTTTCGATCTCTCTGCAATTTTTGATCTCCAAAAGATTTCTTTTCGAACCCAAATCTGTTATCCTCTCTTCTACGCAAATTTTACATCTCCTTTATAAATTATCCCTCTCAGTCATCGCGATTTTTAGTAAAACAAATAACGTCAGTTTTGAATAAATGACTTGAAAAGAAACTGTGTATGTCATATTTTTTCAAGGTCATTACTAGAAATGACGTTGACGGGTACAAATACGATAATTAATGTCACTTTTTTATAAAATGACGTGAAAATACAATGCATTAAGTCATTTACGAGAATCAATTGTAACTTTGGGACTATCACGTCAATTTCAGATAAAATGATATTGTTTAAATGATGTGAAAAACCATATTTGTTGTAGTGCATGTTGATTAGTTTTGGTTTGCCATAAAACTTGTGGGGGGAAGCCTTACTTTCAGCGAACTATTTACTGAATAAGATTCCTCATAAGAAGACTAATAGCATTCCTTATAAACTTTAGAAAGGTAGAGTACATTCCTTTAAATTCATGAAAATGTGGGAGTGCCTTGCAAAAGTGCAAGTTCCAGTTCCCAAACGTGTGAAATTGGGACCCAAAACCAATGGTTGTATTTTTATTGGCAAAACTAATAATAGCAGTGTATTCAAGTTTCTGGTACACAAATCAGAGATCACTGATATACATGAGAATACATTCATCGAATCACGTGATACTATCTTTTTTAAGGATATTTTCCCAAGCAAAAATAGTGATAATGTGAATTCTCTGAAAAGATCACATGACGTTGCTTCAAGTAGTGATCCTCAGCTTGAAAGTTCTGAGTAAGCTCCAGAACTTAGACGTGGCAAACGTGTTAAGACCGCATCCGTAAGAATTGGTCCCAAATATTTAACTAATCTGTCAAAGAATGAACCTCAAACCTTCAAGGAGGCCATGTCAACTCCTGAGGCTCCTAGTTGGAAAGAGGTAGTGCATAGTAAAATTAATTCTACTATGCAAAATCATACGTGGGAGTTGGTAACTCTTCCACCTGGTAACAAACCAGTCGGTTGTAAATGGATCTTCAAGAGGAAGATGAAACCTGATGGTTCTATAGACAAGTACAAGGCACAACTTGTTGCTAAGGGATTTAGGCAAAAGGAAGACCTAGATTACTTTGACACTTATTCACCAGTTACAAGAATAACATCTATACGAATGTTGATAGATATTGCAGCTTTGCATAAGCTTGAAATACATCAAATGGATGTGAAAACAATATTTCTAAATGGTGAATTAGATGAGGAAATTTATATGATCCAACCTGAAGAATTTATTGTCAAGGGCCAAGAACACAAAGTTTGCAAACTTGTGAAGTCTTTGTATGGATTAAAATAAGCGCCCTTACAATGGCATGCCAAGTTTGATCATGTTATGATCAAGGATGGATTCAAAATCAATGAATGTGGCAAATGTGTTTATTATAAACACATTGATGTTGCATGCGTAATTGTATGTCTCTATGTAGACGATATGCTGATTTTGGGGACTAATATTAATGTAATAAAGTCCACTAAGAAAATGCTTACCAGGAACTTTGACATGAAGGACCTAGGTATTGCATATGTTATTCTTGGAATCAAGATTAATAGGACATCACAGGGAATTGTGTTGTCACAAGCACATTATATAGAAAATGTGCTTAAGAGATTCAATAAGTTAGAGTGTAATGGTGTTGAAACACCATTTAATAGAACTCAACACTTTGCAAAAAACAATGGAAAAAGCGCTTCTCAACTTGAGTACTCACGTATCATAGGCAGTCTCATGTATATAATGAACTGCACCAGACCAAATATTTCTTATGTCGCAAGTAAAATGAGTCGATATATGAGTAATCCTAGAGATTCACATTGGGTGGCACTCGTTCGGGTTTTAAAGTACTTAAAGTACACCCTACACTATGGTTTGCACTACACTACTTATCCAGTTGTACTTGAAGGATATAGTGATGCAAATTAGATTTTGGATTCTGACGAGTCAAAATCCACTACTGGATATGTGTTAACACTTGGAGGTGCAGCAGTATCATAAAAATCTCGTAAACAAACATGTATAGCTCGTTCCACGATAGAATCTGAGTTCATTACTTTAGACAAAGCTCGAGAAGAAGCATAATGGCTTCGAGAGTTTCTAGAGGATATTCTTTTATAACCACAACCTGTGCCTGCTATATGTATTCATTGTGATAATCAAACAACACTAGCAATGGCAAAGAATCAAGTGTATAATGGTAAGTCACGACATATACGTCGCAGACATAATACCGTTAAGCAGTTACTTGCGAATGGAATAATATCCATTGATTTTGTAAAATCTGAAGACAACCTTGCGGATCCATTTACAAAAGGGTTGTCGAAAGGGCAAATATATTGTACATCAAAAGGAATGAGATTAATACAGCCAATCCACGAGTAATCTCAATGGTAACCTAACCTAGTTGACTGGAGGATCCCAAGATCTAGGTTTAATAGGAAAACTAGTTGTGGGTTATTCACCTAAGCACTACGGAGACTAGGTCTCCATCTTATTCCTGATGTAATAGTGTAACTTGCAGAATTTTATTAGGCTAAACTTTGTTTTTAATGATTCTTATAGCTTGTGTATACAAGTAGAGTACAACATGGTACTCTTAATAGGAAATCACCTATATGAGTGAGAAGTAGGGGCCACTTCCGTGAGAATTGAGATGGCTGAATTCTCTAATAGCACTCATGAATCTGAGATTGTCGAGGGCCAAAATGGATACAGCATTTAGAACTATCTGTGACAGGAACGAAACTGTGTGACTACTATTGTCTGGGTTTACATCAACGGCTGAATAGCTTAAGACATCATGTTCACTGCTTAGCCAAGTATGTCTGATAGTTTTTCACTAAAGAAAGTTCAAGTCCACAAGATACATTTTTCGATGCAGGGCCATTCCTACTATTACTCTCAAGATTCTTATTCGTTCTCGTCTTTTCCATTTTTATTTAAATGTGAGGGATTGTTGGAAAAAATGCTTGTCTTTTTTGTTGTGGTTTGAATAAAACCTTGGTGATTACTGTTAGTTCCATATTGGATAAGTGAAAAGAGTATTTTCACTTTATATTGAGTTACACATGTATAGCATGTGTAAGTAAGTGGTGCCCTCACAAGTCTGTGAGGCGAGAGTGTGAAGGCTTGCTATGGGGACGCCCGTTGGCTTGCGTGCACGAACCACTCATGACCTATTTGGACTATTTTATAGATTCTATTCGAATAAGATTGTATTCTAATATTCTATTCGAATAGAATCTGGCAGGAAGAATCTATTCGAATAGATTATGATTTTATTTGAATTGAATCTAGCATGAAGATCTATTCGAATAGATTATGATTCTATTCGAATAAATCTGGCAGTAAGAAATGTATTCGAACAAAAATAGATTTTATTCGAATAAAACATGCAGTTACTCTTCAAGAGACACAACTCTTCTCATAGATATGTCTTGGAATGCAACCCTATCTACAGGTGCTTCTAAATGGCACATTCTCCTTTGTTTAAACAATCATTTTTGATGTGCTTGACACACAGAAAAATATCGGAATCTCATTTCCTCTTTTTCATTCCTTCTTGAGAGTAAAATCACAGATAGTTCGACAGGCATATCGACTTAAGTGTTTCAAGTCTATACGATTCGACCGTTGTATCTTGGGAGACAGGCACCGTGAAAACTGTGAAGCACCATACGCAGGGTGAAATCTGTCTTAAGGAAATTGCAGTGACTTCAAACCTCGATCTTCAGTGCTTTCAATTTCCTTTACGTTCATCTTCGACTCAATTCTGAATACATGTTCTACAAAATCTTATTTTAAATCCGTTTCAATCCGTCTTCAATCCTTGAACTGAAACAACTCGAACTAAAACGACCTCAAACATAATTCGAGTTCATATCTTAACAGAGATAAATATGTTAATTAACAATTTTTAAGAGATTTAATGGGGAGAAACCTTTTTGATATTTAATGAGATTTTGAAGTAAAATGAACTTATGAATTGTGTTTTAGCAAAACGTTTTTTTTTCATCAAATACCTTTCTATCCATTTCGTTTGCGAAAACGTATGTCCACTTAGACCCCGTGAACCTCTAGTTTTTTTACCAAGGAAAAAAGACAGCTAGAAAATGGTATTTTCAGCTAGAGAAAATGTCCACTTAGACCCCGTGAACCTCTAGTTGACAACAGAAGTTGTTGCTGAACTGCGGATACATTGGCAAATTAGAAGGGTACTGAATCATTTGGTACTATTTTGATGCGCAGTGAAACTTACTACTTTCAAGTTTCAAGCTGTAACTTATATGGACGAATTATAATTATCAAACAGGTAGTAAAAAATTATGCATGTAAACTGATAGAAGTTCAAAGAAGTAATAAGCGCACGACACGAAAGACTTTCTTTAATCATGTATTGATTTGCACAAACAACGAATACTACAACAAAAAATCCTACAAGAACAAGAGTAGAAAAGCGGGGTTTTGTTACTATAAACTCATATAGGGCGATCACTGAAAGCTGCAATCGTCGTCTCAATCTTTATTCGTAGCTCATCTTTTTCTTCTTCATCAGCCTGGAAAAAAAAAACAAAACAGATAGTATAAGTCGAATAAAAATAAATACATATGAACGTTTAAGATGACTAGTGACATTGCAGAAATTACTGTAAGGAATTAGGGTAGCTAATCCGACCCCTCGTCCAAGGACGATACACGAAAACGCCAATTGAAAAATTAAGCAATAACGAAATCAACACACACACACAATGATTTACCCGAATGAAGGAAGTGGAAAACCCTAACGGGTAAAAAACCACTCCCCGACGAACAATCCACTATGAATGAAATAGGTTACAATCACTCGAGCTTCCTCGAAGCTTTAATTGAATCTCACAAAGCCTAGTTTTCTCTCTAGGATTAAACTCAAATTAACATGCCTAGAAAACACTCTAAGTATCCCTTATGTACTTGAAAAAGCTTAAATTCAAGGTCTGTAATGTTCCACTCTAACAAAACCTATTCGAGAACATCTGTTTGAACAGAGTAAAGTTTTATTCGAACAGAGAGGTCTCTGCCTCACTTGTTCGAACAGACTAAAGCTTTGTTTGAACGGAAACACCAAAAAACACCGGAATGACTTTTAACTTTCGTCTTTGACCCTCCCCACGAACATAATGAACTTCCACGACCACCAAATTTGAATTCATTACTCAGCAGTTACTCACCTCAATGAACACAGTTTCATTAGTCTACCGGAGAAGACGGTGATGGTTGCTGTAATGATTTTCAGCTTCAAGAACTCGAAAATTTTACAAAGTTTTACCATAGTATCCCTTTTTTGATCGCATGCGAGGGTTACAATCAAAGTCTTGTCTCCCACATAATTGATCTTAAGCTACAATATCAAACCAAAAATACAGAGTAAGAAAGCCAATGTTATATTAACATATTCTCCATTTGTTTATATCGCCAAAGGCTAAAGAGAAGAAATGAACTTACTTCAAGATTTTCAATAGAAGCGGAAGATGATCTCGAATCACTCGAATCAAAACTACGTAACCTCTTTGTTTTCAGCTTCTCATGATCAATATCTGAAATTGTGTTACTCGATCTTCCGCACTCAAGATCACTTATCTCCGCTTGGATCACTTTTTCTTGTTCGTGTAGATCTTTAATGTACTCAATCGCGTCTTTGATTATCGATGCCTTATCCATCTAAAACCAACTCTTGATTAACCATTTAGAATTGCGGAAATAATACGGGAACTTAAAACATGTTGAGATCGATTTGGATTGGAATCCCATTATTAGTTCAAATATGCAGAAAATAAAAGTAATACATGCATGTATATAAATGCATTAGTGCATACTAAATCACATTCAAAAGTAGAATTTTACAGGTCGGGTTTGAAGCGCGGTGTTAAAATAAAAATATAATTAGCACTTCAAAACTCCTGACTTAACCTTAGAGGTCCCGAGTCCAACTCACGCCTTGATGAACTTCGTTTTCTCACCAACCCCAAACAAATAATGCAAATTAAAGTCTAAACTACTTATTGACAATATATTTCGCGCAAGTTAAGCAATCAAGATTTAAGTTTATATCCTAATGTACCTTGCTAATGTTAGGGACAATGCTCTAAGTGCAAATAGCCTCTCATTAAGTTTTTTCCTCCTATTTCTCTCTGATATAACATTCTTTGTCGTCAACGGCGACACTCCTCCTCATCTGGTGAGCTTGAATCATCATAATACCCCGAAATCGTTTCGTCCAGTCCCCAACTGCGTAACAAAAGATATCCTGTTTAGATAAAGAGACTGCTTAAGAAAAATAAAGGCATTGTGTAGGGGCTCATTGTTACCTGTCAAACTCTTCGTTTTGAAAGAACATTTTGGTCTCCCAATATGACTTGTACTCTTCATCTATGTCTCCATGTTTGATGTTTCTATGTAGTTGTTGTTGTTGTTCAGGTTTTGAGAGTTTTTATAGGAGAAGAGAAGGTGTGATGAAGGAGATAAAAGAGCATGTGGATCTCATTTTGTGACCCTCCTCAATTATAACGAGGGTCACATTTGCCTGACTCTTATGATCAATATTATGATGGTCTACCACACCCTGTGTGACAACGACCTATAATATTAACATATGTGACATGACTATATCAGTTGGTGATCTGGTATAAATCAAGACCACCGACCTCTCATTAAGGTTGGTTTTTTTTTTTTTTTTTATATTTTTGGAAATAGGTTTTTTTTTCTTGCTTGGACAATGATAGTTTCACGGCGAAAAATGTTAAATGGGAGCTGATTTTGTTTTTCTTGATAAAGTGTATGGTAAGATAAATAGATTCTCAGCAACATATGAGGGTTGTGATATCTATCAGTGTATTAGAATTGGAGGTTCCATCTCAAAATTTATTGGCAATGACAGTAATAACGATAATATATATTTGCAAGACATGAGGACAAGATTAATCTTAATTGTCAATTCATAATGATAGTGATACTTGTATATTAAAGCTGGGTGATGATATCATAAGGCCGGCCCTTTGAGGTCGACTGAGTTGGCAACTGTAATGGACTTATTTCTAATACTCGACCTAAAGCCAATATTTGAGCTCTAGCTCGACTGAATACAAAGCCAGTTCGGAAACTCAAGCTCAGTCTCAGCGTCCGACCTCATCAGCAAACACGTGGCACATTCAAGACACATTATGAAGCAGTTACAAGAGTTACTCGACCCTACATGAAGACTCATCAATATTGTAACGTTTGTAACCTCCCTCATTAAAGCTCATAACGGTCGTATTATGAGACCTATATAAATGAACAGAGGAACACACAAAAGAGGGGGGATCGGATCATCTCTCAGAACCACATACACATCTATCTCTCTCTATGTAATAGATTAGTACTCTATAAATAACTCCATCTTTCAAAATCCTCAGGAAGAGGTCGTGGTTTGTCACCTATTTAAAGGTTTTCCACGCTAAACTCTGTGTTTATAGCTGTTAGTCTATCTACATTTTCTACATATACTCAAATGTAATGACCTGTTTCAAATATTTTTTACGGTAAGTAAAATATTAAATTTGAAAGACACATTATAAATATCTAAACGATAGTCATGTTTGCGGACCAAAATTAATTATTTACAAGAAAAGGAAACTACAAGCTCCCGAAAGGTATAAAGCCGAACTCAACCACAAGTCTCGAAAGGCACAAATCCCGATTGTCCATAATGCAGCCCAAAAGATATGAGATCATACCATCACTCTGAACAAAGAGCCATTATTTGGTGCGATGGGAACCCTTTCAAGGGGTTCAAGTAATCATTTGGTGAGCAACAAAATACCACAAGGAGTATCACCGTACACTCGGATTCCATCATCCGAACAATAATAGTAGTACATACGGACATTGGTTCCTTGGTTCCATTATTTTGCAATTACATTGCTCTTTGCTCCTTAATGCAAATAGAGAAGGAACCATCACACTCACAAGTCACAAAAAGTTATTAATGTGGGTCACTCGCCAGGATTTATCTCGACTTAGATTAGCACAGCAGGGTTGTTATCTTAGCGATAGCGACCCAAAATTATTGTAGGATCATTATTAACCAAAGTGGGATTCTTTCGAGATAATTGATCGCCACAGTTAGCGAATCGCTACAATCTCTCTTTTCTATGTGGAGCAAATAAATCAAAAATAGCGATCATGAAAACAAACTTACCTTTTTGAATCGCTAGAACACTGAAAAGTTGTTCGGTAGAATCCTTAGAGCATATGCAACAACTTAGATGGGTTTGAAACCACCTAAATGACCCAAATAGTAACCAACTTTCCACAACATTACCTAGAGTGCATTTTTGTTGTTTTCCTTTTTTGTTATTTTTGCCATTACCCCAATTCGGTCGTGACATATAGACATTGATGAGTTGTCAAAATTCCTCACTCCTCGAGACTTATAGGGGCAGCCTACCAGATCCCACATCTTTTATTCTTCTTCCTTTAATAAATATTTTGTTTGTTTGTATCTCTCTCTTCTTTTCTTTTCCTCTCTTTCTCTCTCTTTGCCTCACACTACCACTATCAATCCACCCACTTTAAAGCTTGAAGTCAAAAGGTAAAATGCAAACATTAGTACTTTCATGATTGATTTCAAGATAAAAGTACTTGTCTCCCACATAATTTAATTTATGTATGTTAAATTTTTCCTAAAACCCATCTTTAGAGCATCTCCTAAAGTGCCTTATTGACTTGGCTGAAAAAAAAGATGCAAATCCAAGTCAGTGAGACTCTATTTCTTTCAACAGTATCTGACTTGTTTTTTTAACACCCTTGGGGGCCTGTTTCATTTTTTTTGATTTTTTTTTCATCAGGTGCCTTAGACTTGGGCACTCGATTTGATTTTTTTTTTAAATAAAATAATAATTAGGCGCCCGAATTAGAAAATAAACAGGCGCCCAACACTTGGGCGCTCAATTGTAAAGTTAAAAACCAAGGTTGAGTTGGAAATCCAAGTCAGCGAGGCACTGTTGGAGGTCAAAAATCTTATGTGGCACCTTTGATTCTAAGGTAGTGAGGCACTTTAGAAGATGCTCTCAATATATGTGAGAGTTTTGGGGTGGAGTACTACTATGGTTCTCTGCTCCAACTTAAAATGGGACCTCTATTTAAAATGAATAGTTCTAGCTAGGGTTGCTATTTCAGTTCTCAACCTTTCATTGAGGACCATATTAGCTTATGACTTATCTCTTTGTTCGCGTTTAATTTGTCATATATTTATAATTATTCTATCCTTATTTTATTTACCTTTCTATTTTCTCTTTAATTAATTAGCCTTTTATTTTTAAAATTTTTTAATTTAACTTGACTTCTTAAATTTTAAAAGCAAAAGTAAGCTTCAATTTATAAATTTTCATAACATATTAAAGGTTTAATACCTATCAACTCTTTAATTTTTGTGTTCTTATTAAATCTAAACATATAGGTTAGTGTTTCACAAGATGAATAATCAAGAGGGGTTAATGGTGCAACCCAACACACCTCCAAAATTTATTCCATCGGATGTTGAGAACGAAGTGGACGAACCATTTGTCACGGTAAAAATCGTTACTAAGTTGCTTATATAATTTATGTTTAATTATTATTATTTTTATATATATAACTTTTTTTACATATTTCAAATCATGATGATAGCAAATATAATTTCCGATGACTGTACATATTTCGTACTCTTTAAATACCGCAGATGGACAACGACGAGGAAGAATATACAGAATTGGGTAATGATCAAGAAAGTGATGAAAAAAATGTTGTGAGTGATGATGAGATCAATACAGAAGAAACGAACGAGATGCTTAATAATTATCAGATACCTCCTCTTGGAATGAATTTTGGGTAAGAGGAAGAAACATACAGGTGTAATATTTTTTATGCAATATATGTTGGGTTTAATGTTTTCAAAAAATAAAGCTAATAGGACAATCGTTAGAAAACAGTTTTGTTGTTCAAATGAGGGTACTTACCAGAATAATTTTACTCCCAAGAAAAAAAGGAGAAAAAAAACGTGTGGGTGCCATGCTATGCTTGAGATTAGATTAAATGCTAATGGAAAATACTGAGTAAATTTTTTTTTTGGAAGAACACAATCATGAACTAGATGATGCATTAAGTGCACATTTATTGAGGTCCTAACAAAAGATAACACCTGAGCAAGCCTCGATGATTATTAGAATGCTAGCTGCCAAAATTCCTGGATGCCAAATATTTCGTTACATGCGAGGGGAAGCGGGTGGAGCTCAAAATCTTAATTTTCTAAAGGAAGATTATGATAACTTGATTATAAGAGTTCGTGCCAAATTTTTACAGAAAGGTGATGCATTGTGTCTACTTGACTACTTCAAAAAAAGAAGATGAGAACAAGTGCTTTTTTCCTTTAATTCGGACTAACGAAGAAAACGAGATAACTGGTTTTTTTGGTCAGATGCTAAGTTAAGGATCTATTACGAGTTTTTTTTGAAGATGTTGTGTCATTTGATACAACTTATCTCACAAATAAATACAAGATGAAATGTGCTCCTCTAATTGGTTTAAATAACCATGGTCATACTATAATGTTTGGACCTTATGAATCGGGTTTTCAAACCGTATTTGGATAAGTTCATTGTGGTGTTTGTACATGATATCTTGATATATTCTCCTTCGAGGGAAGAACATGCCAAACACCTACACATTATTTTGAAGACACATAGAGAGCAAAAGTTGTATGCGAAGCTCGAAAAGTATGACTTTTGGCAGAAGAAAGTCAAGTTCCTAGGGTATGTCGTGTTAAGGTATGGGGTAGTTGTCGACCCTTCCAAGGTTGAGGTAGTTCTTGATTGGCAGAGGTCGTCTACGATTGCTGAGATATGTAGCTTTTTGGGGTTGGCGGGTTATTATCAAAGATTTATATTATACTTCGCCAGGATTTCTGCGCCTTTGACGAACCTGACTAGGAATGAGGTTAAGTGTGTCTGGGATGACCAATGTGAGCAAGCTTTTGCCAAACTCAAGAGACGACTTACTTCAGCTCCGGTGTTAGTTATTCTGTCTGAGGGAGGAAAGTTTGTGGTTTATTCTGATGCTTCAATATGTGGGTTGGGTTGTGTACTGATGTAGAATGGTAAGATTATTGCTTATGCATCTAGACAGCTAAAGATCCACGAGAAGAATTACCCAACTTATGATTTGGAGGTTACGGGGATTGTTTATGCATTGAAGATTTAGAGGCACTATTTGTATGGGGAAAGATTTGAGCTTTTCTCAGATCACAAAAGTTTGAAGTACCTCTTCACTCATCCCAAGCTTAATATAAGGTAGCGTAGATAGATAGAGTTCCTTAAGGACTACGAATTTGTGTATCACCCAGGAAAAGCTAATGTTTTAGTGGATACCCTAAGTCGCAAGCCACGTGGCATCGTGGCGCAATTGGTGATCAGAGAGTAAGAGATGTTAGAGACGATCTCAGAGTTTGATCCATAGTTAGGTTCTAGATCTGCAGGGATATTCTTATTTGGGATTTCAGTTTAACCTTCATTGATTAGTAGGATCATTCAGGCTCAATATAACGATAGGGAGTTACAAGTTAGGATTGCAAATGGCAGTCAGTCTGGCTTGGTTGTTAATTCTGATGGGGGTATTCATTTTTAAGGTAGATTGTGTGTACCAGATGATGCAAAGTTACAACATGAGATTCTAAATGAGGCTCATCGATCTAGATTCACATTCATCCGGGAGGTACTAAGATGTATCGTGACTTGCATAGGTACTATTGGTGGAACAATATGAAGTGAGAGGTCACTGATTATGTGTCCAAGTGTTTAACATGTCAGCAGGTGAAGGCCGAGCATCAAAAGTCAGCAGGGCCGCTCCAGCCTTTACCTATAGTAGAGTGAAAGTGGGAGAACATCTCGATGGATTTCATCACAGGGTTACCGAGATCAAAACATGGTTTTGACTTTATTTGGGTTATTGTAGACCTCTTGATGAAGTCAGCTCATTTTTTAGCTATTTGAAGTACATCATATTTTGACGACTTAACATGGTTGTATATCAAGGAGATTGTGAGACTTCATGGAGTACCGATATCGATTGTTCAGGTAGGGATTATAAGTTCACTTTTTTAAGTTTTGGAAGAGCTTCCAGTTATCATAGGCTACATCGTTAGATTTTAGTACTTCTTTTTACCCGTAGACTGATGGCTAGACATAGCGAGTTAATCAGATTTTGGAGGACATGCTCCAAGCTTATGTGGTAGATTTTAAGGGAAGTTGGGTCATTTACCATTGGTAGAGTTTGCGTACAATAACAGTTATCAGTCGAGCATTGGCATGGTACCTTTCGAGGCATTGTATTGTAGGCCGTGTAGATCTCCTATTTGCTGGGCAGAGATTGGTGATCGGAGTTTGCTTGGACTAAAGATTGCTCTTCAGACTATCGAGAGTATTAGCCTGATTAGATATAGACTATACGTATAACACAGAGTCGACAAAATAGTTATGCAGACGTTCGTCAAAGACCGTTGGACCTCGTTGTTGGAGACCATATATTTTTCAAAGTTCCACCCTACATATAAAAGGGGTGATGCGCTTTAGTAAAAAGGGTAAGTTGGCACCTAGGTTTGTCGGGCCTTTTCAGATTCTGGATCGGATTGGGAGTGTTACTTATCGTTTACCTTTACAACCAGCGATGGATCAGATTCATAACGTTTTTCACGTATCGATGTTACGTAAGTATGAGCGTGACCCATTTTACGTTATTGATTGGCAGCCCCCCGAGATTCAAGAGGACGCTTCTTATGACGAGCTTCTTGTTATTATTGTGGATTGCAAGGAGCAAGTCCTTAGGACTAAGACTATTCTATTAGTCAAAGTTTAGTGAAACAATCACAGTCGTGGTGAGGCTTCTTGGGAGCGAGAGGACGAGATTCGAGAGCTTTACCCTTCTTTGTTTATGGAATCAAGTACTTCAATTTCGGGGGTGAATTTTTTTTTGGTTTGGTATAATGTAATGCCCCTATAAATCTTGTTCATTACCGTGTGGGTTTTATATTTATATTTATGAGTGATGTGTGACCGTATATTAGTCGGTAACAATTTTAGTAAGTGACATCTACTGCATAGAATCCTTCCTTTGGAGTTACTATTTCTAGGAGTGTTGTTGTTGAAACCTTTATTAAAGTTGGATTAAAATAGGAGGATATATAGAGATCTCCATGTTTGGCACAAGTCATAATTTAAGGTTTCCCTTAAGAGTACAACTAGCCCCCACCATAAAGCAAGAGAAGCTTACTTTCCTCTACATAGACCTATATCACATTCTAGAGAGAGAAGGTCTAAATATAAACTCCCATTTCAAATCCTTGTCACCATACGAAGTTACGGAAAAGATGTTAAATCCATTACTACGTTGGTGAAGAGAAGAAAAAGACGTGCTTCTGCCTGTTGATCGAAGAGTTTTTTTCGGTGAGATCTAGGGGGTTGCTTCGCCTTAAATAAAACCCTTAGGTAGATGCACTATCCTTGATCTCTATCATTATTAGGTTTGAGTTATAGCAATATCGGTGTATTCTTATAGGTTATAAGTAGATAAGATTAAACCCTATACTACATGCTGACATTTAAACACCAAACCATTGCTCATGTATGACTTGATTTTCACACATGCTCTTAGGTTTTATCCCTAAAAGAGTTGGTTAGGTCCTTGGATTTTGCGGAATCTTGGGTATTTCCAAGGGATTTAAGCCCTAAAAGAGACGCTAATCTAGATAAATTTTGAATTACTTTTCGGGCAGAGGATGGAAGATTTCTAAGGTATGGTTAAGCCATATGAGAAAGCCATGTATACAATTTACTGATAGGATATTAATATTCATGTAGATGTTGTCATTAAGTAGCGATACATAATATGGTTACAACTTGCTATAACTACTAGTACTTGAATAGTCATGTATTGTACATACTTCGTTTGAGATTAGACAATCATTTCTATATATTGTATCATTACTAGGGCTGTTTTCGGATCGGACCAGATAAGAAATGAAACTCTTCGGAATTTTTTCGATTTTTTATATATATCAATATTGCATTTCAATCCGATCTAATTTTTTTTTGGAAATCAAAAAATTATTCCGAATTCGAAAAAATCATAATTTTTGAATTAAAAATTCAAAAAAATCAAAATTTTCAGATAATATTTGTGAAAATAGTGAATTTTTGGCCATTTTATATGTAAAATTAAATGTAATATTCCCAAATCAAAATATCAAACCCTTACTCATACGATGGTAACATCACCACATCTCTATCTAATATTTTTATTATTAAACTACAAAGAATTAATACATTAAATATTGAATAAGAATATTCGAAAAAATTGAATCAGATGTTATTCGAAAGAATCGGATCGGATATTATTCAAAAAAATCAGATCGAATCTTCTTCGGAAAAAATTGGATAAATTTTTTTGAAAAATCGGAATAGCAAAAGGCTATTCGATTCCGATCCGATATTTTTCAGAAAAAATCAGAAATTAGAAATGTATTATAAGGTTCCAAAATTGAAAAAATTGAATCGGATTTCATAAAAAATAGGAAGTTCATACAAAAGTTGCAGCCCTTATCATTACCATTGCTTATGTACCCTTATCTATTATGATGGATTTTAAGGATTGCGTACTTGCTTAGCCGTGGCTTGCTAACGCCTTACGCGATAAATATTTCAGGACCAGGTCATTAGTAGGGTGTTCAGGACCACTAGGGGTAGTAGTTGGGAGCGTGCTATTGCGGTGCTCTTTTAGTTTATTTTTCTGTTTATGTGAGACGTTATCTAATTCTATGATTATAGTCATATTGAATGACAAATTTGATATGAGTTGGTTTTAGACATTTGTTTAGATTGGCATTCCCACTGCGTATAATTATTTGGATGTAGATATTTTACTTTGTTTAATTTCTACATTGTTGGGGTACGTCTGTTGGAGATACCCGACCTGTTCACGACCTCGAGATGCATATTCTGACAAGTCTTAAAATATGTATTTTGGGGCGTGACAACTGGTATCTACTGGTGACAATGAGGGTATATACACGTATAATGCCTCCAAATTAGAAAATGCTGGAATGAGTCGTTCGCTTACGTACAAGCCATCAGAGCAGTTAGTGACTTGTAGTTCTAAGAAATTTGAATTCTATGGCTATCTTTGTTCTCATGCAATAAAATTATTTCGGGACTTGGAGGTGTCTAATTTACCATCACATTACTACTTGAAGAGATGGAGGATCGATGCTACAAAAGGCATAACATGTGATGCTCATGGAGACACTATTATAGTTGACTGTCAGCCAAGTTTTACAGCTCGGTACAGTGAGCTATCACATTTAACTCAATATATTGTATCTTACGCTGTAAAAAATGATGCACTATATAGTCTAATTTAGACTGGGTTGCTTAAACTTAAAGGAGTAGTAGACACCCATATTATTTATAAAAAAGAGTCAGATAAGGAATCGCATATTAGAAGTAATAAAAATTTTGACATTCTTAATGAAGATGCTGCAACTCAAGAGGTTATAATGCGAAATCCAAAACAAACTGTAGCCAAAGATGAACAAAAATGTAGAATCAAGAGCTCACTAGAAAAAAATTAAGCCAATAAGATAAAGGTTCCTCCAAAACAATCAACAATGATTGTATGTAAGTATAAGAAATTAGTTATTTATATTTTACGATAATCTTTTCTGTCATACTTATTTTGTGCAATTAATACAAAAAATAATAACCCCATTGTTCAACATAATCCATACATGGCGTTGGAGGTGAGATCACATACTAATATGATGCAACCAATATGTACAGAGGTATGGTTTATTTTCTAGACATTTATTTATGATCTATTATAATTCTTTATGAATAATAAATTATGTTCTTGAATTTGCATTAGGTTGTACAACCTCAATTGCCTTATGAATCAACGGGTTTGCATAATCAAGGATTTTATGGGGCACGTTCTAGTTATCTTAATTGGTATGTTAACCAAATGCATAACATTCAGGTAAAGGAAAGATTATTTCGCATGTTGAAAATTTGTTGAATACAATGCTTAACTTTAATATCATATAATCAGAAGTCAAATGCAGCAATAAATCAAGGCACATGGATGAGTCAACCTTTACATGGTGGTAGTTATTCCTATGATTTAAATTCATCATCCTCAAGCCAAATGAATCCTTATGAAATGTCGTCTATTAGAGGAATTGTGCCTGCTTACATGACCTCATAGCCTTCAAACAATTTGCAAGTATTTTAGGCTTCTGACTTAATTATATTATTTCGTATAATTATTATATATTAAAATTTTAAACTCTTTATTTATAAACATCAAGCCAACTTAACCTCTATGGAATGTCACCCATAAGACCAATTATGGGTATTTATAAGATGTCACTCCCTTCAGACAACTTGCATGGATATTAGGTTTGCAATCTAATTGTATTTTGTATGTTTATAAATTTAGTCAATTTCTTATAACTAACTATTCTTGTATAAACATCAAGGTAAGTTAATCCTCATGGAATCTCACCCATCCGACCATTATTGCAGTGCCATATAACCTCAAACCCTATCAACAACTCATAATTTTCCCAAGTTTATGAGTTAATTGTATTTTTTTGGTTAATAAAGCATCAAATTTCTATTAACAATTGTCTCTCTCTATAGCTATCTCATGAAGCACCAATACAAGAACCAAGAGGTCCCGTCCGTATGCTAGATTTTACTAGTGATACAAGAAATTATTTATAGGTTAGTAGGTCTTTAATAGCTTGTTCTATTTTAATGTTGCTAAATATTTCTTACATGTATATTACTTATTAACAGTGACAACGGTCTTGGGAAACGATGAAAAAATTAGAAGGAAGCTACCAATAAAATAGGAAGATTGTGAATTGATTCTACATATTTACGCTTTATTTTGATGTTTTGATCTAGTTTGACATGTTATGAGGCTAGTGGATCATAAAATTTTAAAGTTGTTATGCTTCAAACATTTAATCTCATGATCATTGCTTAGTAACATGAGACCTAAGTTCCAAGACCCAAACTAGCTGCAACTTGCAAGATCCATTTAGAAATGGAACCTCAATTCGTTGGACCTATTTCAAAGCAAATGATCCCTTGCATTGTTGTTTCAATCTTCCAAACCCGTCTTATTATTACCCCTCCCCCCCTAATATTTCATACCATCAGCTTACAATCCATAAAATTATTTAGAAGAATAAACATTCCTAGGAACAGGTTTGCCCCTCGTTTTCATAGCAGGAGGAAGCGCCGAGTAACTCTTCTTTGTGAACTTCCTCGTAGGGTCGAAATCAATAGCCCAACTTGATAATTAATACCAATAACCCTTGACATGGAAAGAGTCGTGGGTAAAGCTTGAACAACATCCCTTTCACAAGCAAATTGGAGCATGAAATGACTCCCTCTTTTAATCCCCAGAACTTCAGAATATAAGATATGATATCATCGATGGAGGGCCTCCCTGCAGAGAGCATCATCGTCGGTAGACCGTCCTTCGTGGAGAATCAAGCATTCACCTCAAATAGATCTAAAACCAATTTCTCCCTCACAAGTAAAGCAAAAATGGGTTTTACCGTCGCATTAAATTAAGAAGCCATCGATACCGAAAATAGAATTAGACGAAATTGATCTCAAATGAGAAAACACAAAGATATAATCAAAGCTTATAGTGCTTAGAACTCACTCAATGATTCTTTAAATATATTAAATCACTCAAAACCTTGGAAACCCTAACAGATAAGGCTAGGGTTTTGCAATATCACACCATAACTAACCCATTTGGAATCATTAGTATTACCTCCTCCTCCACCTGACGATGAATATGATAAGCCATCGTTGTTGTTATTATCTCCACCACCGGCACTATTGCTATAATGGCCTAATTTTGTAGCTCAAAATGGCTCGAAATTAGCTCTTACACTAAATGTACCTGTGGCAAAACCTAATGTAAAGCAAGAAATGACATAAGTGATTTAGCATGGAAAACCTTTAAATATGTAAAAACCACGACCTCGAGTTGAGGGTTTTAGTAATAGTAACTTTTATTGCTTGAGGTTGATATCTTATTACAAGTGATTTCTCGAACTAGAAATACTTGATCTTGTAAATAAAAAGTTTTGTGGTGTTCAGAATCTAGAAATTCATGTATTTGAGTCTAGAAAATTTGGTTTTTCTTAGTCATTATCTCCTCTGGAACTAGGGATGGCAATGGGGCGGAGTTGGGCCGGGGAAGCTAATCCCATCCCCATCCCCGCCCCGTTTAACTATTTAACTAAAAAAAAATTCAGTTCCACTTTAATAGCAAGACGCACGGTAACATATGAAGATCATAAACATGGTTTAACAGACTATGAAAAGTTGCCGCTTTAGGCACCACCTAAATCATATTAATACATATAGATATGTTGAAACACAAATTGCCATCAATGTGTTAACTTTCTTGCAAAGATAAAATTAAATATAAGTAATCCATATATTGCAATAAATAGATTGAAATATTCAGTATCAACTATTTTTATCGAACCAGTACAGCAAACATTTATCTTTTGGGGCCAGTTAGCAAATTGAAGTATGGATGAATCCTACAGGTCTCTAAAAGCTCTAAAATCAACTATCCTCCTCTCTCTACAAGCAAATAACCCCCCTCTTTTATCTAACCTCTTCTCTAGAATGATGTTCGCTACTTGCTATAAAATAACAGTGACATTATAGTTTTGCAAGTGATCGAAATGCATATTAATATCACTATTGCAATTTACTGTATTTTACCTTCTATGGGCTCTGTCATTGAAATCACAGTAAGTTACTTCAAATGGAAGCTAGGAGGATAAAGTATTGCAAGAGACATTTTAAAATCCAAGTTCCTTTATTTTGGCCAATATATGTTTCCACTATTATGACAAAGAAAGGGAAAAAAACATATAATGCGAATTTACAGCTTCCTTCGAATCTTTTACTGTTATTGACTTTTTTTTGTTTATTGGACCCAGTCTAAGTGTGATCAAGTGACAAAGAGATAGAGAAGAAATGAATAGATAACTTCTGCTAAAATGATAAAATGAAACTGAAAATACCAAATGTCTCTGAGCAGAGCTTCTCTTTTTTCGAATGATCGCTGCCAATGGATTAAGTCATACTCATTCATTTCAATATTTCTTCAGATCGCTGCCAATGGGCAATGGATCGCTGCCAAGTGACATAAGCTGTATTTTCAGATTATGTACAAGAAAAATTACCATATCTCATCTTCTAACTTCCAACTTACTCTATGGCTAACAACCATACCTCCTTGGCGCATTATAGAGCTGCACTTTCAGATTCTTCAGCTGCAATTTCAAATTCTTCAGCTGCAATTTTAGCCTTTAAAATAAAGAAAATACCATTGACATTCAAAACACAATGAAGAAAAATTGAAGACCAAATTGAGTAGATCAGATTCGGTCATATGGCGAACTTTTCAGCATACCAAATAACAACAACCAATAAGAGGATATTACGCCTTAATTCCATGAAAAAAAACAGATTAAGTCATATCGTTCCTAAACCAACATTACAAGAAAGAACTCCAACTTAAACCATGAAAAAAATACATATTCAGTCATATGGTTCCTAAACCAACATTACAAACATCACGACTTAATTCCATAAAGCCAATGCCCGACATCTTCATATCTTCTCAAAACATCATTTGGCATCATCTTAAGGGCTCGCACTTGTGAGACATGGTTCCTATTAAACAATTAAATACATGACTAGTTATAAATCTTCACAAACCAAATTAAATAACCCATAGTCTAATATAATTAATAACATTCATTTACCTGATCTGCATCTACATCTTCATTCATTGAGCTTCTTGTAAATTGTGTTACCAAAGAAGGATCTAATCATAAATATAAACTAATTAGTCAACATTAAAATAAGAAAAGTCATCAATATTTAAAAAAAAATATAAGCATCCAACTATTACCTTTTATTTCAGCCCATAACCAGTCTTGCGCACACATTAAGGCCTCCAATGTCTTTGGATGCAATCTACTTCAATGAGGGCTCACAAATCTACCACTAGTACTAAAAGTAGACTATGAAGTAACAGTGGACACTGGAATAGCCAACACATCTCTAGCAATATAATGTAAAGTTAGATATTTACTCTCATTTGCTTTCCACCAACTTAATATCTTAAAGTTATCAGTCCTAGGTAAGACACCCTCCTCAAAATAAGAATCTAATTTCGACTTACCAGTCTTAGTATTAGTCGCATTAGAGACAAACAAATCAAACCTCCTCAGAAAATCATTCTTCGCAATTCGACTCTCTTACGGTTGGGAAGATGTGGCATTTGAAGATTGACCTCTAAGACTACTTGAACACATTTGATACTCCTCCAATATATCGAAACATAATTTACGAATTTTTTCAATTTTAATCACAGATTCGTCTTCGTAAATAATAGGATAATAGAACTCGATCAGCTTCATCTTGTACCTTAGATCCATAATAGTTGCCACAGCCATAATCGTATGAATTACACTCCAATACTTCTCAAATTTAGTAATCATTCTTTCTCCCATCGATCTAACTTCCCCATAACTAGACTTAAGCCAATCATATATTAATATCTTGACTTCACAAATTTTAGGAAATTACAAATTAGTTGTATGATATTTAGACCCATAAAATAATTTCGTTACTTCAAAGAATAACTTCAGTCTCTCACAAATCTCAGTTGCCAAGTACCAATCAGCTGGAAGTGGCAAACATTTGTATTGGGATTCACGTTGCTTCAAACGAGGAAAAACTTCTTTATAAATCAATGTAGTTTGAAGCATCAAAAACGTAGAATTCCACCTAGTTTTGCAATCCAATACTAACTTCTTTGTACTTGAAATGTTCAATTGACGTGTCGCTTCAACAAATTTTCGTCTCTTTTTGGTGTTGCACTCCAATAAGCAACACTATCGCGAACTCTCTCAATACCATCTCCTATAACATCTAACCCGTTCTTCACAATCAAATTTAGAATATGGGCAGAACATCACATATGAAAAACATCCCTTCGTCGCAGCATTGTGTCTAAAGGAAGTCTTTCTAACAAGATTTCAATCATAGCATCATTAGTTGAACAATTATCTACTGTCAAAGTAGACAACTTACGGTCAATATTCTACTCCAACAAGCATTCCATAAGTGCATTAGCAAGTGTCTCCGATGTATGAGGACACGGTACATAAATGAATCTAACATGCATAGACATAATATATATTATTATAAATAAATACTATAATCTCTAAATATTAAATCAAATGTAACTAAATAAAAGATCATATTTAAAATGTACCTCATAATTCGACTTTGCAAAATCCAAGCATCGTCAATAAAATGAGCTGTAACCGCCATGAATCCCCTCTTTTGATAATTAGCAGTCCACATATCAGTAGTAATAGCAATTCTACTTTGATTCCTCTCCAAAAGTGTCATTATCTTAATCCTCTCATGATCATATATTTTAATAATGTCACTTTTAATAGTGTTTCTAGAAACGACCTTAAACATTGGTTGGAGAGCCTTGCTATACACTCTGAACCCAAAGTGCTCAACCATTGAAAGTGGATACTCATGCAAAATTATCATTTTTCTGAGAGCCGCCCGTGCATATTCTTGGTCGAATATGTAAGTATTGACCTGAACTCTCCCATCACTCATATGAGAAGTATTCAGCGTTGTTTGCGATGTATTTCCTCGATGAATAACTAGACATGAATTATCAATATGATCATGCAAATGTCTTATCCCACCGCGAATTTCCCCTCCAAGTAATTTTTTACAATGATTACACTAGGCTTTTACGTCTCCCTTAACGGTTTTCTTTGTGAAGTGTTGCCAAGCTCTTGATGTTAACTTCCTTTTCTTTGAAGGTTGTACCGGTTCCTCATCAGCAATAATAATGGGAGTCTTACTTGACTGTGTTTAAACCTCAATTGACGGATTACTTGCATTTGGGGTTGAGATTACATCGTTACCAACAATCGGAGGAATTTCGTTTGACATATTCACCTGGAAAAAGATACCCAGTCCCAATCAGATCTTAAGCTCAAAGGGGCATATTCACCGGGAAAAACTAGCTAAAGGGGCAAGAACATATAGTAAGTAACAAAGCTTAAGCTCAAAAGAAGTTAAAAATCAGATAATTAAAAACAGTATTGTTATAGATCAAAAACCAATAACCCCATGTCTAAAGCTTGTAAAAATTAGATAACTAAAGCTTTAGTTCACTATCATTAAATGCAACAACCAATAACCCCATCTCCCAATCTTTTACAAATAAAAAAAACTACATTGATATAATAATTAAGAACACATCATCAGCTTAAGAAAGAAAAATCGAATAAGAAAAAGAAAGCAATCTAGAGAGAGAGAAAGAGAGACTTACAGAGGGAGATAGAGAGAGAAAGCCTCTTTGTTTGATTCCGTGATTTCTTCGAATATTTAAGTTCAATCTAGGGAGAGTTTGAGTATAATTACCGTTGTAGATCGTTTGATTATTATGGGAAGCTCTGAATCTGAGAGAAACCATATGTAACAATTTAAAAAGAATTCTAGGGTTTCGGTTGGGGAGAAGAGTGGAGACTGGAGAGACAGAGACTTGAGAGTTAAAAATGAGAAGTAATCTAAATTCTTATATATACAAGGGTATATTTGTAATTATCATAAGATTTATTATATGGGACGGGGCGGAGAATGGATTTTTTTTATCAGTCCCAAATCCGCCCTGATCCCCGACGGATTTAGACAAGGTCATCCAATACCCGCCCCCATACCCGATATAGTCATCCCAAATCCTCTCTAAATGGGGCGGGGCGGGACAAATTGTCATCCCTATCTGGAACTTTTTCTTTATATAGACCTTACCCGTAGCTCGTTATCGTGCTGAAGCACGTTCTCCAAATAATAAGGTAAGTGGTGGTTGACTGTGTAACTGTTTAGTTCATCGGAGACAGTTATCTTTGACTTGTTCATATTCTTCTCTTGTGCACGATCCACGTTCTTTATCAGTTCGTGGTCTAGGTAGCAATGTTGACTGCTCATATCACGTGTAAAATGTATGAGTCTGATATTGAGGTAGTTCAAATTTGTGTTAGGTTGAGGGATAGGTCCCTACAATTGCCATTACATGAAGATCGGTTGTGGCCATCACCTATACCAGTAGTAGTGGTAGTGGTAGTGGTAGTGGTAGTGGTATTGGTAGTGGTAGTGGTAGTGGTAGTGGTAGTGGTAGTAGTAGTAGTAGTAGTAGTAGTAGTAGTAGTAGTAGTAGTAGTAGTAGTAGTTGTTGTTGTTGTTGTTGTTGTGTTTAAGTTAAGATCGTGATCATGATGGATGATGTTTAAAGAAGAAAGGGCTCTGGTTGTGAGAAGAGATGTCGATGAAGAGCTAAGCTTGAATTGATGGGAAGAGAAAAGAAGGCATCTCATACAACTCATCTCTCTCTGTATGTTTGTTTTTCAAGAAGGCATCTCATGTTGCGCAATTCAGTGCTTCATTATTTGTACTCGAATAAGAAAACATGATCGAACAGAGATGCTTACAAGAGAAAAGAGTTTGAAGATATAAATAATAGTACACGTCAGCTGCCCTTTAATATCTCGGGCAGTGAATAAAATATTACAGCTAACCAGGGAACACATGTCAACCAGTGGTTAGGCAAACAGTAAAAAGAACAAATTATATGCAAATAACAAAAATATACCCGCATTGCCTATCCACTTACTCTGTTTCAATTAAGGCAATTATAGAAAGCCACATGGCAAGAGAAATGAGAGAAAAAAGAAAATAAAAATAATGCCGAATTGTGCTACACTTTTAATTTAAAAATAAATAAATCCACGCATAGCGAATCATTGAAACTGTGACGTGACTTAATCTAGAGGGTTCATTTTGCTGCGCAAATCTAAACTGGGTGGCATGATTTTTTAAACAACCCACCTGAACCAACCCTCAAGGTAAGTTTTAAAGTGGTTTCTTCTTCACCCACCTAACTACTGTGAGAGAGGGAAACCACTCAACCTAGGACCTAGATTAAGTACATTTTTTGGGTAGTTTCAAACCCACCCACCTAGCTGTTGCATATGCTCTTAGAGCACCTGCAGCAGCTAGGTGGATTCTGACGTGGCGAGGTAGATTGAGAAATCCACCCTCATTTTCTCAAATCCACCCCATAGAAACTAGGTAGTAGAGCTAACGTGGCTTACCCAAACCCACATTGAAGGTGGTCTCTCCACCCTCTAGTTAGATTTTTGGTGGATTGA
Organism: Kingdonia uniflora; assembly: GCA_014058105.1. NCBI lineage: Eukaryota > Viridiplantae > Streptophyta > Magnoliopsida > Ranunculales > Circaeasteraceae > Kingdonia > Kingdonia uniflora. The sequence continues at coordinate 327,655 of JACGCM010001410.1, read as the reverse complement.
TCCCGCGCAGTTTTGAATTGCGCGTAACCTTTAAGCCAATAGAATGATAACACTTGTTAAGCTTTCAGTGGCTCCCCTACCGCACAATTCGGAACTGCGTGAAGAGTATACGCTCTAGATGGAGACACGTGGACGGTTGGGATTCAAACTTGGTTAACGGCTAGTTCTTGCCGCGCAGTTCTGAACTACGCGGCTAGAGCCTGCATAAAAATTTGTAAACCTCCCCTCTCCATATTTGCTTTTGTTTTTTGGTGGTCAGAAGGCCTATATTTTTGGGCATACTTGTTCAACAATAACCTCAACAACTATATTTTTTAGCAAACTTGTTTGGCAAGAATCTCAACGGCTAGTTTGTTGGCCAAACTTGTTTTACAAGAAGCTCAACGGCTATTTTTTTTTACCAAACTTGTTTGACAAGAAGCTCAACGGCTAGTTTTTTTACCAAACTTGTTTAACAAGAAGCTTAACGGCTAGTTTCTTTACTAAATAAGAAGCTCAACGGCTAGTTTTGTTCATCTATAAAACTATTCATCTTGTACACTCTATTCTCTTACTCTTCTACACTCAACTCTATTCTCTTAAAAACCATTCATCTTCTAAACTTTATTATATTATCTTGTTATCAATTTTTTCCCAATCATGTCTGACCTAATTTTGGAGGACCTAATCATGTCTGAACTGTCACTCTCATCCTTGTCATCATCATCTGGAAGCAAAGAGTTCTTCCAACATCAAATTGAGATGATGCACGAGTATAGCAAGGCTATGATTGAGATAGGAGAAGCAGAAGAAAAAGAGCAAGAAGCGACATCATCACGGAGGCGGGGCGGTAGTAAAATAGGAAGGATTGACAAGTGGAAATGCCGTGATCATAAATTGGGTGAGTTTAGCCTTAATCAAAATTATTTTGGTGCCAACTCAGTCTATGTCGGTATCCCATTTCGTCATTGATTCCGTATGAGAGAAGGTGTGTATCAACGAATTCATGATCGTATTATTTTTGCAAACTCTTATTTTATTTAAAAAGAAAATGCCGCCAAGAAGATGGGCTTATCCTCACACCCAAAGATAATGTGCGCACTCTGTATGTTATGTTACGGTACGAGTGCAGATGCCCAATACAAATACGTTCAGATTAGGGAGTCTGTGGGTAATTTGAGTTTGAAAGAATTTTATAAAACAATTATAACACTATTAAAAGCTTAGTACCTTAGATCTCCCGAGGAAAATGATACATTACACTTGTTAAAAGTTAATGGATCGCGAGGCTTCCCGGGAATGTTAGGTAGTTTAGATTGTATGCATTGAAAATGGAAGAATTGTTCTTCTGGGTGGGCAAAACAATATACTGGCTATAAGAAAATCCCAACGGTGATTTTGGAAGCGGTTACATCGCAAGATCTTTGGATATGGCATACATTCTTTGAGGTGCCCGGTTCTAACAGCGACGTGAACGTCTTGCATCAAGGGTGACATTTTAACAACTTATCTAATGGAGTTGTGCAGCCATGTAATAACAATATAGGCACGGTCCCGCACACTATGGGGTATTATTTAGCGGACGGAGTCTATCTAAAATGGAAAATAATTGTTCAAACCATATGAAATCCGTTCAACAATGCCGAAAGATATTTTGCAAAAATGTAAGAAGCATACCGGAAAACGTATAGTGTGTTTTTGGGGTATTACAAGTTAGGTTCTAAATATTGGCGCACGGTGCGCAATTTTGGAAGCCTAGTGATCTAGCAAATATTATGTACACATGTATAATTATGCACAACATGATCGTCGAAGATGAATGTCATACTTACATTCGACAAGTGGATATTGATCCCGAGTTTAGAAAATCTGTGGATACTTGGAAAAAGACGTTAAATCCAAGACACGCGATCAACATTATGGCACAGTACATCGAGAAGATTCATGAAATTAGAAATGAAGGTGTTCATTTCTAATTATGAAATAAACTTGTCGCGTATTTGTGGAATAAAAAAAGGGTGGAGTAATATATTTTGTTTCGAAGTTTGTAGTTTTATGTTGAAGTTGAAATGTATTTGGTTTTGAAGATTGTAGTTTTATATTAAAGTTGCAATGTATTTGGTTTCAAAAATTTTAGTTTTATGTTGAAGTTGTAATATATTTTGAGAGGCTTTTTTGAAGTTCGTTTTGCGGAATACTTAACATAAATAATAATTTTATTGAAATAATGAAATTACATAGTGTAATGGCTTATTCCGCATCGCGAGCTCATGCCTCATCTCCGAACTACAGTTGAATTTTTAACCTCAACAACAAAGCACGTGGAACAATCACAAACTTGTACAGAATGAGTTTCTAAACCAATACCACTTATCCCTAACGACACTCATGTTATTGGTTGAGAGTCGTATTATAATAGCTTATTTCGTATCTCAGACTCAAGCTTCGTCCTCGATCTCATTAGCATACAGAAAGTACTACTAAAGACATAACCAAACTTCCCTAAGCTCGAAACATCACTTTCGACCTCTACATCAACAGTTCGACCTGCGCGAAGCACACAATCAATAATAGAGCCATTGTACAGCAACAAAGGTTGGAACGTTACACAAACTGGTCAAAGAATATCTTACACTCGCTTTATAATGTATATCATTAAGGGACTTTATTGTCGCCAAACGGTCATATTAGAGAACCTATAAAAAGACCTAGAGAACTACAAATGAGGGACATAATATTGACCATAGAAAAGTTCCCACTCTATCATCCTTCATTCCCAGAATGATCATTGTAATAAACTAGTAATCTCAATAAGATCATCACTTTCTCAAAATCCTCAGGAGAGGTCGTGGTTTTTAGCCTATTCAAAGGTTTTTAACGCTAAATCATCTTGTTGTTTACTGCCTATTATTCTTGAGCGTTCTGAATACATTTAGTGTAAAGGTTAAGTCTGGATTCCGAAACTAGGCTATTACACATAGAACTTAAGAAATACTATTAACACTAAAGATTATATCAATCTTTATTACTAGAAACGTCGTCATCACTTAGACATTACTCCTTCAACTTATTCGAATAAAGTTTAATTTGCTTATTCATTCAACGCCCTTGTGCCGGTAGTAGGTTACTTGGGTCCGTTGTCATCACCTTAACCATATACACATCTTCGATGGGGTTTTTTTTTCTTCTAGTTAGCTCCGCTTCACACCTCATTTGAATCTCTGCCTCTTTAACCAACTTTTCTTCCTCTCGTGCTCCAGCTCTAGCTTCTTTTTCCTCTTTCTTCTACTCGTCTCTCTCATTCCATGCCTTCATCATGTTTGTCGTCGTCTCAAACATTTTCTTTCCCCAAAAACCTATACTTGACTTTGTCACTTCTTTTGCCTTAAAAAGTGAATCAAAGAATTGCTCGAAGCACATACGTCGACTAAAGGGATCCACAACAGATTGCCGAAGAGCCTGATCGCCTAAAAGCTATTAAATGGTGAGGTCCCTACCAGGTTTCACACTCTGAAGATCCAAAAGTACAAAAAAACTGATCCAGTGGAGCACGTTCAAGAGTTTCAGGACGCTTTAGGCATGTATTCCACGTCCAACCACATTCTATGTCAGCTCTCTCCTACCAGCTTATCAAGCGAGCCCCTACGATGGTTTCACACACTGCCTGAAGGTTCTATCATAACTTTCGAGCAGTTGCACAAACTCTTCATCAAGAATTACTCGTACAAAAGAGATAAAGAGAAGAACTTATATTCTCTTTTCATCCTCAAACATATGCCAGGCGAAAAACTCGAGACGTTTACCAAAATGTTCTTGGAATTAGCCCAAAAAGTAGATCGACTTGACCTGAAGATCACTATTTCCACTTTCACCAACGCTTTATTCGTCGATGGCCGGGCGAAGAAGTACCTCGTCCTCAACAAACCAACAGCATTGGAAGACATGATTAAAAAGGTCAACGGATACATCGACCTAGAGCAGATGGTGTCTGACAGGCAGAAACCTTAGAAATAAACACTGACAGCTCAAGATCAGTCAAACCATTCTTATTTTAATTTGACACCAGACCAGGAGGAGATAGGAAACGAACCAAATCCAATGACGAGCGACCTCAAAAAGGGAGTAACTTGCTGAAACCTTATCTTCCAAAGATGAATGTGACTATAGCCAACATCTAACCTATATTACAGAAAGACAGATTCTTCCACAATGCATAGTACCTTCAACCGATTGAGAACAAACCATACTGCATCCACCATAACGTCCGACATCATGAGACAAAGCAATGTTTTGCCTTACAATGGTTGCTGGAATACATCTTCGCAGATGGACGAATGCATGAATACATAGTGGACGTGGGGAGTTATAAGAACGGGAGTTACAAAAACCCTATCGATCCTGTACAAGTCGAGGAGCCCACAGCCGAAAAGCATTTATACCATATTTCGCTCTACCATCTCGTGGATACCCAGGTCGTAAAAGAATCGAACATGAGCAAACGACGGCGTGTCGCCCAATGTCATAACTTATTCATGCAAGATAAAGAAGTTTGTTTAATTCCAGTATCCAGTTCTCTGCGAACTAGGATCTCTTTCGATGATTGCGACGTTCGGCACGTCAACAATCCTCACCATGATGCCTTGGTGATCATGTTACAAATACGGAATATGTACTTCATACGATGATGGTAGACACTGGCAGCACTATCGAACTCCTTTTTCAGAGCACAATCGATCAGATTGGTTTGGCTGATAAGGTCCAACCCAACGACGTTGATATTTGTGGTTTCAATGGATCCAGGGAGGAACGTGTAGGAAAGATTGTACTTCCTATTACCGCAGGACCGGTAACACTCGACGTTGTCTTTTATATTTTCAATACAAAATCTTATTACCTGGCGATAATGGGACGCTGCTGGTTACACAATATGCACGTTATTCCATCGACCTTTCACCTGGCATTACATTTTGAATGGGAAGGTAGCGTTTACGAGATAAAAGGAAGTTAAAAATTAGCATGAGCGTGTAAAAACTCTGTCGTCACTGGACCAGACCCTTCTAAACATCAACTTGTATAACAATTACAGAAGACAGCATGAAATATTACAGAGAACTATACAGTCAACTCTGAAGGGCAACATCTGCCCGACGCAGAAACTACAGAGTACGTTGAAATTAGTGGACCCAAATATGGCATATATATCATCTGCCCTCAATAGAGCATGACACTATCATTCAGTTCCTTAAGGAAAACAGTGATGTCTTCACTTGGAATTTTTACGAGATGCCGGGTGTCAATCCAAACCTGGCCTATCACAACTCAACTTGAAGGAAAAAGCCGTAGCTATCAAACAAGGACATAAGACTTTAGCACCAAGACTTCGAGACGAAGTCAACAAAAAAATCGAAAAACTCATCGAAGTTGGTTTTATCTGAAAAGCCAATTATCCAAAATGGATATCGAATATTGTAGCGGTACCAAAGAAGAACGGGAAGATCAGGGTGTGCGTGGATTTCGTCGACTTTAACAGACATACTCCAAAAGATAGTTTTCCACTCCCTGTTATAAATAACCTACTCGATTCTACGTCAGGACACAAGCTACTGCCCATGATGGATGCCGCGTCAGGATACAACCAAATACCTATGCTACTTGACGATCAAGAGAAAATAGCTTTCATTACAGAGCACGGCCTATACTACACAAAGTCATGCCATTCGCTCTCAAGAACGTTGGAGCCACTTATCAGCAGTTAATGACCAAGATGTTCAAAGATCACCTTGGAAAAACAATGGAGGTCTGTATAGACGATATGTTATGTAAAAGTCTTAAGAAGGAAGACCATATAATTGATTTGTGCATGGCTTTCGATATTCCCCGTTTCTACAAGATACGGCCCAACCCCAACAAATATCTGTTCAGAGTCCACTCAGGGAAAATTTTGGGCCACTTAATCAGTAAGCGCGGTATTAAAGCTGATCCAGATCATATTCGTGCATTATTATCTATGCCTTCTCCGAAAATGAAAAAGGTCGTCCAAAAATTAGCAGGCAAGATTGCCGCAGTAAACCATTTTATTTCAAAATCGTTTGATCGTTGTCGATGGTTGTTCAACTTATTACGTGAAAGGAGAACAAAATGGAAATCTAAGAAGGACCCCGAGATCGAATGAATAGCATAGTGCGAAGCAGCATTTCAGCAACTTAAACTTTACTTGGTTCACCTCCAGTGATGAGTACACCTAACGAAAGGGAAGAGCTCACCATTTACCTTGCAGTTACTGAAGAATCATTGAGTTATATTCTTATTCGACTAGATGAGAAAACTGAGAAGCCTGTCTACTCCATCAGTAAAACTCTAACTCCAGCGGAATCCCGATACAGCAAGGTCAAGAAATTACTTTTAGCTCTCGTCTACACCTCGCAAAAATTGAGACAGTATTTTCAATCCCACTCAGTACGAGTAGTAACCAAATACTCTCTGCGTAAAATCTTATCCAAACGAGAAAAATCCAGACGAGTCCAACAATGGTCAGTCGCCCTTAGCGAGCATGACATCTACTTTGAACCCAGACATTCTGAAAAGGGTCAGGCCGTAGCAAATTTCCTTGCGGACTTCCCCATAGAAGATCCTGATTGGGAAGAAGATAACACAGAGATTTATGAAGAACAGGTAGAAGAAAAAGCAAACTGGATAACTCAAAATGGATGGCGTCTTTTGACTGATGGATCCTCTGGACCCACAGGATTAGGCATCGAAATCGTGTTAATCACATCTTCTAATGATATAATTAAAAAGATAATCTAATTAAATTTCGAAGCTACCAACAATGCAGCCGAGTACGAGGTGATAATTCACGGTCTGGATATGGCTCTTGAGATTGGAGTATCCAAGATGTTTGTATATACAAATTCTTTACTTATCGTAAACCATTACACAGAAAAATTCCAGAAGAATGGGAAAATGATCAATTACGCAGCCGCAGTGGCCGACAAAATGAGTAGATTCAAGAAAATTTCTATTGAACATTTACCGCGCGGAGAAAATAGACAATCAGATTCCCTCGCATATCTTGCTGGATTCCTTTGCTCAGAAGCGTGATGTCTTAAGATCAAAGTATTATCGACCCCCAACATTAACGTCATAAGCTCAAATTCTGTTAATATTGGGGGCGTTGAAGAGGATGAGAGCGATTGAAAATGACCTTTCCTCAAGTATATTGGAACCAAAAATAAATTTGATGGCAAACTCCCTCAAGACCCCACTGAAAGAAGACGCATACTTAATAATGTTAAACGCTACATCGTAGAAAACGGTCTCTTATACAAGATTTTGGTCACAGAGCCATATCTCGAATGTTTGTCCCACAAAGAAGCTCAATTTTTTTTACACAAACTACATGAAGGTACTTACGGTTCCCACGCAGCAGGAAGATCTCTAGCCAATCGAGATCTTACCCAAGGCGTCTTCTAACCTAAAATAAAAGTACAAGGAGTCGAACTCACAAGCAAATACGATGTCTGTCAACATCATGGTCCTCAAATTCAAGTTCCAGCTCCAGATTTCCATTCCAGCAACGTTGTATGGCCATTTAAACGATGGCCCCTCGACCTTGTCAGTAAATTTCCTACGGCACCAGGAAAACGGAAACATATTTTAGTCGCAACGGATTACTTCACTAAGTGGGTAGAAGTAGTTCCTCTGTGCCGCACACGAGAAGAGGAAGTCATCAAGTTCATCTGGGAAAACATCATTATCCATTTCGGCTGCCCACATCTCATCAGGATTGACAATGGACCTCAGTTCGTCAGTTCCAAAGTCGTTGAATTCCTCAATCAACACAACATCATACATTCCCCTTCAAATTTGTATTACCCACAAGGGAATGGTCAGGCCAAAATCACTAATCGCACTATCGTAGATGGGATCAAGAAGCGCCTAACAGAAAAGAAGGAAAATTAGGTCATAGAATTACCACATGTGTTATGGGGTTATCGAACTGCACCCTGAGTTTCAACTGGATGCACACCGTTCCTCCTGGCTTACGGTACAAATACAATCATCCCTACTCAGTACCATCACCCTATCCGCGACCATACCATAACCGATGAAGAAAACAAATTCCAGTTGGCATGTAATATGAATTAGATCGAGGAGACTAGGGACAAAGCAGTCATGAATTTGGGAAAATACCACCAAGCTTTAGCCCGATCTTATAACAAATACATTTGGCATATAGAGTTCAAAATAAAAGATCTGGTCCTCCGAAAGATCCCCAAAAATCGTAAAGAACTCAACACAGGGAAATTATCTAAAAACTGGGAAGGTCCTTTTGTCGTTATCAAAAAAAGTGGCCTCGCCACTGAGTATGGCGAGCACATACCTAATCCTTGGAACACAAGGAGACTAAAATTGTATCGCAATGTACATTCCTTCAATCAATCTATCATTTCACATGATGACCTCACATCAATGAAAGACTTACGTACATCTGAGTATTTTCCCTACATTACAATACTTTTTCTAATATGTCCAACAATTACTTCTAAACACAGATTATAAATCGCTTGTTGCTTCGACCAAACCGTTCGTCTAAATATATTACAGATCGTTTGTTCCTTAGGCCAAACCGATATATCTAAACACATTCGTGGTACGTCAATCTCACACCAATAAAATACTTGTTTTTTCTAATATATCCAACAAGTACTTCTAAACACAGATTACAGATCGTTTATTGTTTTGGAAAACCAATCTTCCAAATACATTACAGATCGTTTGTTGCTTAGGCCAAACCGATCTATCTAAACACATTCGCGGTACGTCAATCTTACACCAATGAAATACTTGTGTTCGATTGCCCTACATTACAATACTTTTTCTAATACATCCAACAAGTACTTCTATACACAGATTACATATTATTTGCTGCATCGGCCAAATCGATCATCTAAACTACATTACGGATCGTTTGTTGCTTCGGCCAAACTGATCATCTCATACATCGCTGATCGTTTACCACTTTGGCCGAACTGATCACATATCGTGCTGCTTTCCATACATTATCGTTGGTACTTCATACGGTTAATATAGTTAACCATTTTGTCCTTAACTATTGCTCCATGCATCTATATTGTTGTTCTTGTTGCATATGCATACAACATAATTACATTCCTCACTCCTCGCTAGAGCTATCACTTGAAATGTTACCTGCATTAGACGGTTCTGCCATATCCCTTACATCACTTCTACGTAACTTCTGACGCATGAGTTATGGCATTCTCCCCACAACAATCTTCTTTCCCTTTCTAGCAATTCTCTATTTAAATGATCTGATTCTGGAAATCATAGGTTCTAAATATACAGATTAGATTACCTCCATCTCATATTCTACACCTTGAGCAGTCAAACCATCATATACTCTCTGACTCTCAACTTCTAATCTCTTCAATTCAGTCGCAAAGAACGATATTACTGTAACCATCTCCCTCTCGTGACCACCACCTGCCTCATTTTTCACCTGCTTACTGAGAAGGAGTTCGCTCAGTTTATGTTGCACTTATTTTAATGCACTTTCCAGTTGCGTACAACGATCGTCCACTCGTCGCTTTGCCCGGCACACATCCGAGTTCCGAGCTTCCAGCACTGTCATAAATTCATCCATATGATAAATCAAAGATATCAAATTTTCATAACTTGTACATTCTACCCTCTTCGAATCATAACTTATCTCCAACCGCAATAGATCCTCATCTATCTTCGTATTCATTCTTTGAAGTCTGTCATTTTCAGACTTATATTCCAAAATGTCCAGATGCTGTGACTGTACAGTCTGCTCTAGCTCACATATTTTGTTCCAGTCCTTTTTTATGTCTTCATTTTGTTCTAACAACATTACCTCATACTTACGAGCACAAGCTCGAACATCGCTTATCTCTGCCTCGAGCTCATTAACTTGGAACTGCAACTCTTTCACATTATTTCTTTCCACCTCCAAAGCGACCAGTAGTTCTATAATTTGCATTCGCGCAAATAATAATTCATCATCTTGTTGACTATCTTGTCCTGAGCTACTTTCAACTATAGCACCATGTTGTCTTTTCTCCTTTTCTAAACTCTCTATCTTTCTCAAACTTATAGCCAATACTGCCTCTTTCTCTCGTAGAGTATTAGTCAGGAGGGTTGATGCATTTCGTTCTTCCGTCATCTTCGCCCTCAATTTTTCTTCTGCTTCAATAGTACTATCTTAGGTACCCTGGTTCGATCTTAGCTCAGCGCCCATTTGTTCATTCTTGGTACATAACGCGTCACACTGACTTTGTATAGTAGCCAAATCAACCTATCACAACAGATGATATTTATAATAGTTCTTCATAACAACAGAGTACATATAACAGTTCACAAAGTTACATCAAGAATGTGGTATTTGAGTAAGTCAGATACGTCATTCTGTTCTAACAACAAACAGATTACATTTCTCATTAAATAATACGAAAGACTATTTATAAGAAGACAAAAGTACTATATTTTTTACTCTTCCGAACATGAGACGACTGCCATTTGTCCCTCACCATCTTCTTATTCGGTACCTGCACCTCTACCAGCGTGATAAAGGTCACAACCTCTGGTTAGCGTTGCTTACGCCGCGTTCGGGGAATCAAATTCTCAACCTCCTCCTCTTATGATAACTCCTCCCACGACCTAGGAATAGGTTGTTCACCAACAATTCCTCCTTCACCTCGGGTAAACCACATGTTTTATGGCTTGGCATTTTTCACTTCAAAATCTTTCTCACATCCCGTCGCGAACTTCTTAAATTTGTTCTCCACTCTAACTAGTTCCCCCCCCCCCCCATAAAACTCGACAACACTGTCTATATGACGTTCGTGCTCTGTTCGAGCAGCGACTTTTGCTCGCGAGTGATGAAGGTGCTCTTTCAGTATCATTTGCGCTTTATGCAACCACTGGCACGTATTTTTTAGTAATACACCTAAAGCCCTCATATCTGCCTCTACCTTCATTCAGACAGCCACTTCTTTTGACAGCCATGTTGCTAAATACATTTTTTGCTCCTACTACTGCAATAGCTCGTCCTGTAAAATCATTAATTCACCCTTTAATTACTTTTGGACCTCTATTTGCACTTTCCTTATCCTGAAAAATACAATTCTCATGGCCCTCCGATCTTAGATAAAGCCAAAATACACACCAACTCTAGCATAACACTTTTTTGCCTCTAAACTATGATGATTACGTACATGCTTCTTGAGTTAAAAACATAACCCGAGCTGGGTTCAGAACTATACCTCTCTCCCTCAAAAGCTCTACATAAGCCTCTTTTAACCCTCATTCACTATCTACTTCGACCTCAAAATACAAAGTCGGAGCTAATAACATACTCTGATACCTCGCCTTATTACTTGGGTCGTTAAAACAAGACAGTTATTTTGGCTTTCGAACTAATATTCCTCTTCCTTTCTTAACACCTCGTCTCTATCTACTTTTATCTTAGCATATCTATATTGCAGATCATATAACTCTTTAAATGTTTTCTCTAAATTCAACTTAAATTGCTTTCTCTCATATTCAATTTTGTTAAGTATCTGTTGAACACGTGTCACGGAGTCCCTCGCTCTACTCAACAACTTCTCTAATTTGGAGTTTGTTTTTCTCAAATGCTCTATCTCCTACACAAATTACAGATATCTTGTTTCAATACAACCATTCACGAAAACATATTTCAAAAACATTACTCAAAACAAAAAATAGTGTACAATTATATAAAGTACTATCTTTTCCAAATCAAATGAGCTGAAAATAGAAGATAGAATACCACCGAACATTTAAAGGGGCTTGCTAATGTCTACCTCATAAGGAGATTTCAACGTATTTATCGGAGAGGGAACTGCTTCAGCACTTTCCAACAGAGGGTTCATTGTTTGCTCCATAGTATGGACCGGTTCAGCACTATTTGGATGAAGGTCTGACACTTTCCCAAGCACACTAACACCATTACTAGCCATCTCTTCCTCCTCAGTAGGGAACTCAACCTTTGCATATATACCATTCAGGGTCAGCTCCACATCATCTACACTCAATCCAAAGCAATAATACGATTTGATAAAGTGGTCTATTTTTACTAAGGCTGTTGCAACCGCATCATACATGAGCTTATCATGCTTTGATAACTCATTGAACTTCTTTACAGCTGCGGTAGCATCTGCAACCCTCATCTCCCACTCCAACTAAAGGTCACCCTCGAACTCTTTTATGCGAGCCGACTGAGCCTCGAATTTGCCGTCAGAGCATTAAATTCTTGGCCCCTCTTGTCCAGGCATTGTCTTGCCCCTTTTATCAGCGTTGTGAGCTGCCAATACAAAAAGAAGGAAGAGTCAGTTAAATAGTTTTTACTCAGTTTGAAGGTCACATCAAGTAATTTTTTCAACCACATACCGCGAACGTATGCTTGAGATGCTTATTCTCAAGCTGCTACGAGTTTGTCCCGGCCATATGACAGTACCTCCGCTTCAACTCTTGTATCTTGGCCGCAACATGAGAGTTAGTTCGGTGATTGTCCTCCTCCAAAAGTTGTTTCCTCTTCAACGAACTCTTCTCAGCACCCCCAAGAGCAGACACGCTTACTTCAGGCTTTTCTTGTATACTACCAGCAGTAGGCTTTGCGATATTTTGTTCTGTGGGCACAGCCCTAACAACTGAGGTACTTTACTGCACTGGCTTTCAAACTTTACGAGTAACCCATTTGGTCGTCTAAGGTACAAACGGTGAAGGACTAAGCAAGTCCGCAACGGTCTCTACAGTTTTCCCCTCGGCCATAACTCATTTTTCTTGAGCTCGCTGAACTTTTGGCACTACTGAATCTACTTTTTTGTGTCTTAGGATACCCAATTAACTGAGTACCTATGTTAGCTCATCCTGATCGCGAGCAACATAATCAAACAGACTGGTCTTATTCGGAGTAGCCAACGGTTTGGGCTCTGCCAATAAAAAGGAACATAACATCAATTAAACAGCATACGGAAATAATTATCGACTATTCGAAGTTTGGTCAACATTACTTACTAGAATTATAATATCTATAGTTCAGCCCGAGCTTTGGTTCATCTAAAACCAGTAAACAATTACCCTCAACCTACACCAGGTGGCCGTTCCATGGTCTACCTACAGATTCAAAATCAAAGAACTTCGGCCTAGCCGAATCACTATACATGTAACTACTACCCCGACTATCTATATACTTAAACTTATAAAACTTCAAAATATCTTCAGTTGCGAACTGCTTCGCAGTCCCTTCCTTCATCCACTTTTCATTTAGTGCCTCACATACCCTCATCATCTTATACACATTCCCATTTAGCTGGGCAGGGCGGTACTGTAATACATTCATGACCCTTTTCTAAAAATAGGTCAGCAGACTTCTAAGGCCGTATACGACCTGATTTAAGAAACATAAAAGCCCCCTACTTAGGCCTGACAACCCAAACCCATTGTAATACGAGAGGTTAACCCCCACATTAATACCTTTATCCTTCTTCTACTTTTCCAAACATGGAACTTGATAGTACGTTACTTCCTCCCCTTTTTCGGAGATATTGGCTCTGAACCAGAGACCTCGGTCCTCCATGTACCTCCCCCACTCTCCTGTATATTTCTTTTTATTTCCCAAGTACTCTTTCCCTACATCCACCCTCTTGGGGTATATGATAAGGACCCTCACTTTCACCCTTTCATCCCTCCTCTCCTTTATGTCCTCAGATCTACTAGTCCTCACTACCTCTATTGTTGTCCCCACACTATTAATAGTTTCCTCCATTATACTACACTCGTCCCCCCTTCCTGAAGACGATGTTTCCTTAGAACTGGACGACACTACGAATTTGCTCGCAGGAATACTAGGTTTAGAACGCATACTGAACCTATAGATACAAAGACATTTTTTATCATTATCGCTACATTACAAATAGTACAAACAAACCCACCTTCTACCCAGTCAACACGTCTATTTTCCTAATTCCCAAAACAAAAAAGCCAAAATCAAATCATTTTAAATTTCCCTCTTCTTTTCCAATACACATATTTTCTCTCTCTAACGAGATCACGACATATACCGTAAATCCTACTTTACAGGCCTTCTCTCATATTTATTTTCAAAATCCCCAAAAACCCCATATTCCAAAACCAATTATACATATTACTAAAATCTACAGATTACTGCATGACACAGATTACTCACAAATCAATCAAACAAAAGTTTTCCATCACCAACCTGTACTTGCAAAACAACAATTCTCTGCTTTACCCGGACGCCTCTTCGAATACGAGCGTTCCCGTCGTCTCTCTGACAATCTTCTATCACTCGATAAAGATTTCTTTCTCAAATCACAATCAGCACTCAAACGCCTCCTCACCTTGATAATGATATTTGTACCACTTTTTTTTCTCTAAAACTGTAGATAGTTAATGAGGGAGAGAGAGATGAGTTTTTATACTCTCCCTCGGTTTATAAAATGATAGCTCCTTCTAATACGTGTCGGTCATCTCTACTGTTGTAATAGGCACGTCTTTTCATTTCATGACATCATCATGACTTATGTGATAACGGTTGCCATCATCATGATTATCTCTGTTATCTAAGATTACCAATCCTACACCTCTTCTCAGTCTAGTACCAAAACGACCAATCATCGTACTTATACTCTACCAAGATCGTACAAACATTCCTAAAATATCTCAATTTCCATAAATCCAAATATATCCATACAGTTGTTAAAATCCTACAGCTGTCATGCACAATATCAGTATAAAATCAATATAACATAATACTTTATTCAACCAGATCGAAACATCACATACTTTATTCTCTCACGATCCCTCACATTACATTTATTCAAACTCAACCATAGAATACTCCCACAAACAGATTACTTTTAACTAGTCTCAAGACTTTGAGCTCACCGAGCTCCCCAATCACATCTAAAGCAATCCCGATGGTTCGATTGCCCGCACAGAATTAACTCCCCATTTGCTGCCCTTACATCCTCTTTCACGATCTTATCGTACGCGGGTTGTCGAACTGTCAACTCTCGCACCTTGGGATCCAACAGAAACTTACAAAAAATGTTGTGCCAAATAAATTAAGTGATCATGTTTGACACGCCTACCTTCATCATCCAATCCGACCAGATTCAGTGGCCATTCAAGAAGAACATCATCATAAGGCAAGTGACGAAAATAGCGTTCACGAAGTTCAGCAACCTTGATATGAAATCGGCTATTCACCACCTGCTGCGTACGCTGAGAACGAGTCATCACCATGCTCGAACATAATAACTCTAGAACAATGCAAATAATAACAACAACAAGGAATCCCTACTTATAGACAAAGGAAGATATTCGCAGAATCAGTCACCCCACAGATTTTCCTTAGAGAAATATTTTTGTGAACATTTCGAGAGCAGCAAAATATCTACACAAAATATTACGACAGATCATTATTCCCATAACAGCAAATATCCCCTCAGATGTTGTACAAGGTAACAAACAAGATGTTCTCCGCAGTCCCACATACAGCTGCACATCAACCCTGTCACCCAGCTAGCATAAATTTTACATCAAATTGTTCTCCTCACCACATTTTCTACCTCCTCTAAATTTTACCTCAACTCTCATTATCAGTTTTTCCTCCATACCCATGATACCTACACATATGTGTTACCAAGGCCTAAGTTACAAACAGAAAGTAAAACAAACAAGCTCGAGATAAAGTATCATCATAACAAAACGCAAATATTTCATTCAGTCCAAAAGTTTTTCTTACAAAATACTTTACAGCATACTACATAGATTTTACAAACTACTTCAATTTACATTAAGTATCAGCTCAAAATGCTTTTCTTGGCATGAACAATCAACAAAAGAAGCAAATTCCAAACTTTGATCTCATACTGCAAGACGCAGGGAAGTTCAAAATAGGCATCACAGATGAAAGATCTTCATGGCTAAAGAGTTATGGTCCATGAAAGAAAATGATTATCTGCATCCTCCTCAGTTGCCCGCATGCTAGAGACAGACGGAAGGCCTCATTTCTTCAACAAGACCCACTCATTAGCAGGATATCGACGAGACTCCCCCGACTGAACGCCTGCTGCTTCATCTTCAGTTGTAACAGTTTCCTCTGCCAACAGTCAAAGACCGTTACGACGTTTTGCCTCAGATGTCAATAGGTAATGAAAATGTACCATTTGGTAGTAATCATCCTCTGCCTCTATCACTTCATCATAAGATATACGATGAAAAGTAGAGAAACAGGAATTAGAGTAGGAAGATGTAATGGTTGATAACCAAAATATCTGATACACAATTTCTCCATCTTCCTCCAGATTCTAGACTTTTGGGCCTGAGTCCTAGTCGTCACCAGTTTTACCACAGTAAACAAAGAGGGCAGAGATGAAGGGTTTGCTCCTACCACTCAACTCAGAGTGTCTTTTATATGCGAATCAACATTTAAAGCAGACTCTCCAAATTCCCAATGTCAAAAGGATTCCCCATGCAATAATATTTGACTACAGCCATTGGTTCTAGGAAACATGACAGCCAATAACAGGGATTCATGAATATACATTAGAAATGAACCTCAAATATAAATACAACATTTAATGATACTTCTCAACCAACATTACTCGCCTACAATCATTCTCATATTGTTGGCTAAGAGGGGGTGGTTGTAGTGGCTTATTCTGCATCGCGAGCTCATGTCTCATCTCTAAACTACAATCGAATTTTTGACCTTAACAACAGAGTACGTGGCACAATCGTAAACTTGTACATAATGAGTTTCTCAACCAATACCACTCATCCCTAACGGTACTTAGGTTATTGGTTGAGAGTCATCTTGTAATAGCTTATTTCGTATCTCAGACTCAAGCTTCATCCTCGATCTCATCAA
The DNA here is from genome assembly GCA_014058105.1 of Kingdonia uniflora. Taxonomy (NCBI): domain Eukaryota; kingdom Viridiplantae; phylum Streptophyta; class Magnoliopsida; order Ranunculales; family Circaeasteraceae; genus Kingdonia; species Kingdonia uniflora. The sequence continues at coordinate 310,713 of JACGCM010001410.1, read as the reverse complement.
CATACATGAAGAACTACTAAAGACGTAACTAAACTTCCCTCAGTTTGAGATATCACTTTCGACCTCTACATCAACAGTTTGACCTGCGCGAAGCACATAATCAGCAATAGAGCCATTATACAACAACAAATGTCAGAATATTACACAAATTGGTCAAAGAATATCTCACACTCACTTTGTAACATCCATCATTAATGGACTTTATGGTCGCCAAACGATAATATTAGAGGACCTATAAAAGGACCTAGAAAACTGCAGATGAGGGACAAAACATTGACCATAGAAAAGTTCCCACTCTATCATCCTTCATTCTCAGAACGATCATCGTAATAATCTATCAATCTCAATAAGATCATCAATTTCTCAAAATCCTCAGAAGAGGTCGTGGTTTTTAGCCTATTCAAAGATTTTCAACGCTAAATCATCTTGTTATTTACTGTCTATTACTTTTGAGCGTTCTGAATATATTTAGTGTAAAGGTTAAGTCCGGATCTCGAAATTAGGCTATTACACATAGAACTTAAGAACTACTATTAACGCTAAGGATTATATCAATCTTTATTACTAGAAGCGTCGTCATCACTTGGACATTGATCCTTCAACTTATTCGAATAAAGTTTAATTTGCCTCTTCATTCAACTCCTTTATGCCGGTAGTAGGTTACTTGGGTCCGTTGTCATCACCTTAACCATATACACATCTTCGATGGTTTTTTTCTAGCTAGCTCCGTTTCATGCCTCATTTGAATCTCTGCCTCTTTAACCAACTTTTGCTCATCTCGTGCTCCAGATCTAGCTTCTTTTTCCTCTTTCTTCTGCTCGTCTATCTCATTCCATGCCTTTATCATGTTTGTCATCATCTCAAACATTTTCTTTCCCTAAAAACTTACAGTTGACTTTGCCGTTTCTTTTACCTTTTTTTTTTTGGCTGTCCGGTCGTACCTCCCCACAAGCATATAGTGGTGTATCCAAGTCGATAGAATCATCTAGAATAACCACATTTAGAGTGTCAGAAGAAGGTGCAGAGGGATCAGTGTCGAAAGTACCTGGGCTATCGTTAAAATTTGATTTCCTAGCGACGTTGCGGTCGGGGTGCCCGATGTTCTTAATTTGTGACCATTTTAGGCAATGCTCGAAAACTTTGTAAGCCTCCCCTAATGTAAATGGGTGTTTTTACAGTTTTTTTAATGTCTCGTATGCCATACGTTCCTAGAAATATCAGCTTCCCCAATATAAATTACTTACGACGTCGCCCATTTCAATGCCGGTAAAATATCGGCTTTCGAGGTCTTAAATGATGCCTCTAAAAATTGAACATTCCTTATTGAGCCGCCCCTTATACGCTCAAGTGACACCGTTGTATGATCGCCACATCGATTGGTCATTATAGAATGAGTTGAATTGGTCACGCATCTTGAACCAAAATGTAGCGATTTTTTGGTTGTTCGTCGTAGCGAGGTTTTGAGAGACTTGGGACCAAGCGCATGCAAGATTGACAAAGTCATCGGACGACCAATTTTTGGAGTTCGTGTATCTTTCTTTGTCGTCATCAACTTCATCCTCAACCTCAACTACATCCTCAACTACAATAGGTATCGGTGTCATATTTCTTTTAGGCCTCGCCTTTTCGCGCGTATTGTTTCTCATGAGAATTGGATTGAGAAGCTTAGAGACGACCGGAGAGACAATCGGTGATGTATTGAGGTTTAAATTATTTAAACCCCATGTACCTTTCATCGGCGTGGTACTCAAACTTCTACCGGCGTGAGATGACAAATATGGATTTCTCGGTTGAGAGTACGGGCCCGTATGAGGATCAAATTGAGGGTAATAACCTTGGTTTTGGTAATGAGGGTAATACCTTTGGGTTTGAGATAGAAATTGATTGTCATATGGTGGAAATTGTTGTTGAACATAATGATCACGATATTAGGAAGGGTTAGGCATTTGTGATGAATCATATGCGCTGAATTGTGTCAGAAATACGTTCCCTTGTTAGTTCATATTGGAGGATTGAGAATGTTTTTAAGAATTAGATTGTGAGCTTGAAGATGACATGGTGGTTTTGCTTATAAGCTAAGGAGGGAAGAGTGTATAAAAGATTAAGGGAAGATAGTGTAGAAGATGAATGACATTTATAGATGAAAAAATATAGCCGTTGAGCTACTTAGTGAACAAGTTTTCACAAAAATATTGTCGTTGAGCTACTTGGTGAACAAGTTTCCATAAAATATAGCCGTTGATCCACTTGGTGACAAGTTTTTACAAAAATATAGCCGTTGAGCTACTTGGTGAACACGTTTTCACAAAAATATAGCAGTTAAGCTACTTGGTGACAAGCAAATACATTCCATACTTGGTGTTTTCATGCGTTTAAATAAATTCCTTGTATTTCTGAGCTCACAAAAAAACTAATAGAACTAAATTTTTATCCTTTAGGAAGGTGTTTGAGGAAATACCTAAATGAAAGAGAAGAAAAAAAGACTAAGTATGAAGAGATGCATACAAAATAGATGGCAATGGAAGGTGTTTGAGGAAATGTCTTAAAGAAACTTACCCAAAAAAAAACTAAGTATGGAGAGGCAAAAAAAAACAAGGCAAAAGTTCCAGGCTCTGGCCACACAGTTCATAACTGCGTGGTAAGCTTCCTCAAACCAGATTAAGCCCCGTGTCTCATTTCAAGGGACCAAATTAAGCCACGTGTTTGAGGAAGCTTGCCACGCAGTTCTGAACTGCGCGGCAAGAGCCTGGAACTTTTGCTTCTATTCTTTATACTTAGTTTTTTTTTCTTTTTTTTGAGGCATTTCCTCAAACACCTAATGCACCCTCTATTGTGTGTGCATCTCTTCATACTTAGTTTTATTTTTCAAAGACTTCGTTTAGGCATTTCATCAAACACTTGAAAAAACTTAGTATTTCATTTAAACACTTGCTTTATCAGCTCCTCTTGCCACATAATTTTATTCAAATACTTGAAATAATATATTATTTGAAGCAAACACAAGTTTAAACATAATGCATAATCAATTCAACACAAACTCGATAGTCTAAACTAAACATAACATAAAGGTAGATAGTCTAAACAAAACATAATATTAACTCGATAGTTTGATAAAATATAATAAAGCATAGCTTAAGTGGGATGACTTCTCTTCGTCTGGCGGGCGCGTCTGGTACGGAAGAGACTCTCGTCATAAGTGCATTGTACATCTGGTTATGTTTGGTAGCTGATGGACATCTCAACTAGTCTCTCTCCCGTGGTCTTGATAATATCATCCCTCCGTCGAAGCTGTTCCTTTAACTCTTCATTGAGTTGAAACAATTGCCTCGTATCTTCATAAGTTGTATACCGCATTCCTTGGTTTTGAGTCTACAACTCATCCACACTGTACCTAGGTAGACACAGGTGTGGTACCTGCATGACCAGGATTGGTACGCGCCTACGTTCTCCACTACTTCCTTCTATTTCCATGAACCATCCCAGATCCCCCACATCCTCTCTGTATGCCTCAACACCATAGTTTTACACCTGAGAAGACGTGGTTAAACTCGAAGAAGGTACAAAGTAACATCGGGCCTCACTAGATCACGCCCGACCTTCCAAATATTCCCAACCCTCTTCACTAAACTATAACCGATCTTGGGATTTGGATGAGCGGCTTGCCAAAATGTCATGTAATCTACATCAGCAACGATACAATTTTGTCCATCATAGAAGTTTACCTTTCTCAGTCCCTGATAAAGCGCTCGATCGTACCACAAAAATTTAATAATCTCTTGTGGGGGATCATAGGGAACACTATCAACCCCGGTGTTCTGACGTATACACCGGTCTTCTAAATATCAAAGTGTACCATTTTCGTATGAGACTAAAACTAATGGAATCCTTCTTTGACTAAACTATGTGGCAAATCTTACCTCTGGACAGATTGATTGTCTACTCCTCAGCCATGATTGCCAATCAATGTTGGTTCGTCCTTCTATACTATCATTTCTCTGATCACAACAAATGAATACTGGATCTCAGCCCCTGAACTAGCCCTTTCATCTCTCCACACACCTATACGAGGATAAACATGGTTAAAGTTATTCACCTTGACCAGATATATTCCAACGTGACAGTACTCAAAGAACCAAAACTCTAACAGAGCATAGAAGCCTGTGATTGATCTCTTCCCCTTCCCATTCTTCAGGACTGAGACTTTATCTAGACCCCTATATAAATGTACCATGATCGGAGTACCCCAGTCGAACCCTGACGCACCTAGAATATGGTGGTCTATCAAAGCTGCAAAATAACCAGCCGGTAGAGATGTATTTGCATTCGAGAAAAAGATATTACCCATCATGTATGCAATAAATGCCCGAGCATATACGAGATCCATGTCTTGGTTGTACCTGTTGGTTCGAGTATTAAAAGGGTCTCTCCAGATTTTCAAATAAGCAAGTGTGATGTTACCGTACCAAATGTCAGCCTGAGTGATTCTGAGGAATAATGTTTGTGTTTCGTCGAACTTCGAGTACTTATCGTCGTACGGGAGTTTGAAACCCCGCCCAAAACTTATGTCCGTTAGCATGACGAAGTCTAACGGCGTAACGCCAAGTTTTCCGCTAGGGAAGTGAAAAGTATGGGTGGAAAAGGCCATCATTGTTCCACGAGAACATGGATTAAGCGGTTATCCGAGTTTTCTGCCTTAATCGTCAAAAATTCTTTAAAACCCATATTGTCGGCCAATGTCTTCAACGTAGGGTACCTGACAATCCATTGGTACCACTTTAAGACCTTATCCAGTGATTCCCTACATTTAATTTTATATGGGTTCTACAAAAGCAACACATTAACATATTAAATTTTCATTCGGGCATTTCATCGAATATTTGACAAATAACGTTAATAACACATAAATTTTACACAACAAATTTATCGACAATTCTTCCGATGCAATGGAAATGTGGACTCAGTTGTCCGGGAGGATATCCACTCGATGCAACTCCTCAAGGGTTGGGGCGGGATCATTATCCGGCGTGAGGTGTAACAGCCATATATGCGTGACCAATTCTTTACCCTTTCGTTTAACTTCATCACTTTGATTACGTCTAGTTTTGGGAATTGAATGACTAGGTCCCGACATTGTTAATCACAGTTTTATGGGATTAAATTACTAGAAGGTGGAGTTTGGGAAACTTGTGTGTTAGAAGTTGGGTAAACTAGAAGGTGGGGTTTAGCAATATGCGAGAGTAAAGTGAAACTAAAGTGGCAATTCGAAAGCATTTCATGCAGCCACTACCCGCGCAGTTCTGAACTGCGCGACATTAATTAAAAAAAAAAAAAAAAACGTGGCTTAATCTGATTGGTTCTCTTTGCCACACAGTTCAGAACTGTGCGTGGATATTGGACGTTCCAAATGTTGAGACGTGGCTAGATCTGAGGTGTTGTTTGTGCCGCGCAGTTCAGAACTGCATTAGATAAAATCCACCTTGATTTTGAGCTGAACTGCTATGGGTAAATTTGGGGCCACCCTTCAACTGCTGCATATGTTCTTACCCAGCTGCTAATGCTTTTATCCCCCCTACGAATTTGTTGAGGTTCTCACAGCAGTGGGGCAAATGGTAATAAATTTATGACCGCGGATCACCTCATAAAAGCAAAAGATCGTCAACTGTCATGATCAAATTGAAGCCCACGGTCACAAGGGCCACAACCCTTAACAGTTACTCAAACACTAAAACAACACAAAACATGTCGTCGTTGTTTATCAAATTTCTCTCACTCAACAGATCTAATTTATTTATTTTTCACTCAAACGAATCGAAAACAAAGCTCGCGTTGGATCCAATCGCAACATCATTCTAAAATTAGGCTTTCAATCTCTCTCGCACTCTAAATCCTTATCAACTAGGTAAGTTTTTCTCGATCAAATCAATCGTTTATTTCAATTGTTCTTCATTACTTTGATTTATGATTGTAATTAACTCTTAGTTAGATTCATTTGAAGTTGGCGATAGTCGAAACCCTAAGATTTGATTAGCTATTTGTATATTATGCATGTTTAGGTTAATTAGTGATTTAATTTAGTGATTTGTATTGGTGTAGCTGTTGATGTTTGATGGCGAGTAGGATTTGAAGTTAGTATTGGATATCATGGACAATAATAAGAACCGGACCGATTTAATCGCTGCGGGGCGAAAGAAGGTAATCTAGTTTAACTAGGGCTCATTCGAGTTTCGATTATTTGCCGCTTTTATTGAATGATTGTGGAGTAGTGGAAATCAGATTTAGTTATTTTACTTAATTTTTTTGTTTTGAATCAGCTCCAACAATTTAGGCAGAAAAAAGGAGTGAAAGGGAAATCCTCACATAAAACTAGTAAATTCGAGCAAGAGGGTGATACTGAAGTTTTGTCAGCTGCCGTTGATTTGGTGGCTGAAGGGGAAATTTCGTCACCTGTCAATGCAGAGTTACCAGATACCAACCCTTTGGTCACACCCGAAAGTGGGCCGACTGGTGATGCTGAGTTGCTGTCACCTGTCAGTCCGGGGAAGGAGGAAGGTTCTGCGGTCATATTGGAAGATGGTGTAGATTCATCAACTTTGGTGGCAGTGAGGAATGCGGAAGAGCAGAGCAGTAAAAACACCACCGGAATGGTTGAAGCTGAGGAGGTGCAAGCGAATGATACTGTAACTCTGGATAACTCAGTCACGGTCGAGTTTTCTCCGATTCAGGAACGTAAAAATCAGGTAAGGCAATTGATCGTGCATACTGCTTATGTATACTCAGTTGTGTTTAAGTTGTTATTTTAACTAGGGAAAATATAGTGTGGGTTTTGATGTATAATTGAATTCTCATTTGATGCCGGGTAGGGGCAATGCAGGAAGCTGCCTGTTCAGGTTCAAATCAGTTTGACGGAGTCGTTGAAGAAAATCGTGGGTCTTTACAAAATGAAGGACCTAAAAACGGGTTTGCCGCGGACGAGATTGAAAGAGATGGACATAATGGAAGTAGTGAAAATATTTTGGATACATCTTATGTAAGGGGCGACGTAGAGGTAGCAACGAGTATACCAGAAGTTAATGTGGTGGATTACATTTCCGTCATTGACGACACAAACCAGAAGTTAGAAGGAACTCACAATGTGACTGGTTCTTCTGTTTCTGTTGCGCTCGACAGTGATGTAGGTTATCAAGACAGGATTCTTGAAGAGGTTACTGAGGTAGCGACTTGCAGAGCTGATGAAACTAATAAGATTAGCTCCGACATCGAAACAACTCATGATGTGGTTGATGTTGTGACTGATCAAACCCACGAGTCAGATGAAACTTTAACTGTGGACCGTGGAGAGGACGCAGAAGAAACAGCTCTTAGAATAGAAGAAAATGCATCTGATGAAACCCACGAGCCAGAAGAAGCTCTAAACACAAAATATGAAGATGACACAGAGGAAACAATTCATGGAACTGAAGGAACCAACGTGGGAGAAGGAACTTATGAGGTGGGTAGTTTTTTTGTTGCAGCTGGGGAAACCAACAATGCCGAAGCTACTTCCATGAATCATGAAGTGGACGCAGAGGCAGAAGGTACTTCAAACATTATTCTCGAAGTGGAGACAGAGGAAACAACCTGCACAACGGAAGGAACTCATGTGGCAAGTGATATTTCTGTTTCAGCAGAGGCGATGCATGAGGGAGAAAATACTTCTGACACAAATCAAGAGGATAAGTTGGAAAATGGCAGGAACAATTCTTCCTATGAAGCAAGTGCAGAAATCATAACATCTCCATCTGATATAGGGTCTCAAGCAGATATGGAATATGATAGGGCAATTGATGAAGTTTGTAGACAGCAATGCCCTTCAGGAGCTGTTAGTCCTCTTGAAGCAAACAGGGAGGTCTTATTAGAACAAACCATTTCTCTTGGTGCAAGCATGAGATCGATTGACCTTTATCAACATGCAGTAGCAGCGCTAAGCCGCCTCGATGAAGAACAACTTGGGTTTCTACTAAAGTCAATACCTTCATTTTCAAAGCTTCAACCAAGAGATATGGATAAAAGAAGTACACCAGAGAACGAATTTACTGATGTATTCGAGAGTCTCAAACAACAGGTTTACATTGCTAATGTTTTAAAAGATTTCCTCCAATTGCAACTTTTAGAACAGATTGATCTTCAAATGGATTATGATAGACGGGATCATCAATTGCAAAATGAAGTGTCTAATTATCATTCTTTACTCGAAGAAACTCAATCTGGTAATACAAGCATCACCAAAGAACTTGAACAGTGTAGATTTGACCTTCTGAACATGGCTGCCAAGAAGGAGGAGCTCCAAGCGAAGTTTCTCAATGCGAGCGTAGAGAATACCAAACTCACAATTAGAGCTAGTGAGCTGCAGACTAAACTAGAGATGTCACACGAGGAGTTGAAAAACTTGTCCGTAGATTTGGCTGATTGCCACTCTTTGCTGGAAATGTTTAAAACTGAAAACTCGAACCTAAAAAGGGATCTCGTTTTAGTTACAGATGCGGGAAAGAAATTTGAGGAGGAGAAAGAGTATTATGCACTTGAGAGTGTTGACATTTCAGCTCAGCTCCTTGAACACCAGAATCAATTGGCTGTAGAACAAAATAGGCATGGGAAACTTGAGCTCGACCTAAAAGAAGCGGTGCTGCGGCTGGAACAACTCACTGAGGAAAACATGTTTCTTTCTAGCACCCTAGAGATACATAAAGCAAAAATGGAAGATGTAAAAGTTGAGTTTCTTCAATTATCTCAACCTGTGGAAGCTAAGAGTCAACAGGAGGTAATGGATATGGCGAGTATAGTGCATGACTATCCAAGTGACGATGAATCACACCGAACCCCAGTGAGAGCAGATGGACCGACTGTCTCTGATTTGGTGGAGTCTGTGGATTTAGTCCTTACAGAAGCACAGTCAGTTCAGCATTTTGGAAGTGAGAGCCTTGAAGATGCTGTTGGATTTATAGCCTCGAAGGCACACTTGGAGGAGGCTGAGAAAACAAGGCAGAAACTTAAAAAGGCAATTGAGGGAATGCAATCTCATTCGGTTGCTTTAAGTAGGTCAGCAGGTAAGAAGTCTTCATTGGGAGTATCAAAGTTGATTCAGGCCTTCGAATCAAAAGTTCACCAGGAAGAGAATACTGAGGAGGTGCTTGTGACTGAAGGAGAACAATCACTATCAGATCCATATACATTAGCGAAAGAGCAAACCCGCATTTTGGGAGCTACGCTGAAGGAGTTGGAACTGAATACCGAGAAGGTCAACGAAGCATTTATGAAAGAGCAGGACAGTAGAAAACTAGATGCTTTGGCTCTTGGTGAGCTTCAGGTTCTGTACGAAGCTTCAAAGAAACATACTAGCATTCTTGAAGTGAAGAACATTGAGCTTGAAAATAAACTTTTTGACTATCAGTCAAGATTGGATTATTTGGTAAGCGAGTCATGTCAAGTACAACAAAATTTGAATGAGAAGACATTTATGCTCTTAAATCAAGCAGAAAACTTGCAGAAAGAAATGGTGGACAGGATATTAACTCTTGAGAACGACTGGAATTGTAATCTTGGCGTAATTTCTGAGGCAGTTGTGAAGCTTGATGCTTCTACAGGAAGACTACTCACTTCTGACAGCTCAACTAGGCCATTCGACTCCCTGAAGTTTGATCGGCATATCATTACTTCAGTTAATGCTGCAAGCAAAGTGATTGACTATCTCCACGACAAACTTGAAGCAGCTTGCGCAGATCATGAAGCAATCCAGTATTCGTACGATTCGCTCAATGAGAAATTTTACGACTTGCATGTAAGAAATGAGCTAGCTGTTGGTATTCTTGGTATGGTTTACTTTGATCTTAAAAAGTTTGTCAGTGATTTATGCCAAGATGTAAAAAATAGTGACATGGGTGTGAAGGATGACATACTCTTTGATCATATAAAACCTTGTAACTTCATAATCCTCATAGAGAATTTGTCTAAGCTGCTTGAGGAAAGGTTGCAACTGAAGTCTGCAAACAAGGAGCTTGAATCAGAACTGCTAAACAAGGAGCAAAAAATTGAAAAACAGAACAGAAGTTGTATCGACTCAGAAGCCTTTTGTAAGTTGGTCGAATATGTTAAGACAGTAGTTGAGCTGGATGAAATTGAGGATGACTCAGATAAATCATCAGCTTTACGCCTGGAGTCATTGATTGCTGTTCTTGTTCGGAGATGTAGAGAAGCTATGGAGCAAGTCAATTTGTCCCTAGAGGAGCTTGGACTTACGGTGATTGAATCGAGTGAAAGGCAGGAAGAGATCTGTAAATTAAGCTCGTTAAATATTCAAAGTGAAGATGAGATTCACATCCTCAAGGAAAATTCAAGGAAGTTGGAGGAGGCTCTTGAAACTGTCCGTACAGAATTACAAGCCAAAGGGGCTGAACTTGAACAGTCAGAGCAGAGGGTTTCTTCTGTCAGAGAGAAGCTTAGCATAGCTGTTACCAAAGGGAAAGGCTTGGTTGTGCAGCGGGACAGTCTTAAACAGTCTCTATCAGAGATTTCAGCTGAAATTGAGAGGCGTTCACAGGAGTTACAGTTGAAAGATATGAGGCTTCGCGAGGTTGAAACAAAGCTGAAGGCTTACTCGGAGTCTGGTGAACGTGTCGAGGCTCTTGAATCTGAACTTTCGTACATTCGAAACTCGGCTACAGCATTAAGAGAATCTTTTCTTTTTAAAGACTCTATTCTTCAGAGGGTAGAGGAGATTTTGGAAGACCTAGAGTTGCCAGAGCATTTTCATTCCAGAGATATAATTGAAAAGATTGAGTGGCTGGCGAAATCAGTTACTGGAAATTCTTTGCCTTCGACTGATTGGGGGCTGAAAAGTACAGGTGGGGAAGGATCATTTTCTGATACTGGCTTTGTGGTCATGGACAGCTGGAAAGACGATGGACCGCGAAGTTCAAATCCTGCATTAGATGATTTGAGAAGTAAATACGAAGATCTTCAGAGTAAGTATTATGGTCTGGCCGAGCAAAATGAGATGTTAGAACAATCTTTGATGGAAAGGAACAACCTTGTGCAAAGATGGGAAGCTGTGTTGGACAGGATCGACATGCCTTTCCAGATGCGATCAATGGAGCCAGAAGATAGGATCCAGTGGTTAGGAAGTGCACTTTCCGAATCTCACCATGACAGAGAATCACTGCATGAAAAGATTGAGAACTTTGAAAGCTATTGTGGGTCACTCAATACTGACCTGGAAGTGTCGCAAAGGAATGTATCCAATATTGAGGCCGCTCTTGTGACGATGACACATGAAAAAGATCTACTCTTTGAGAGTGTGGAGAACCTCTCTAATGAGAATGTGAAAGTCTCGGAGAAAGCTATCCAATCTGAACTTGAGAAAGAAAAGTTGCAGAATGAAGTAAACAGTTTGCAGGAAAAACTGGTTGGTAAAGAAGGTGAGATTACAAGAGTACAGCTGTTGGTAAGTGATGCCTTGCATTCTCATGGTAATGCAGATGCTGTTTGCAGTGGCAGTGATCTTGAGTGTTTGGAAGTGCTTCTGAGGAGACTTATAGAGAACTACATGGATATCACTTTTGAGAAACGTGCACAGCTCACATCTGAGAAACATGTGCTCGAAGATACTTTGAAAGAACGGGATGTGGAACATTCTCATTTGGTATCTAATGAACAGGGAAGTGAAGATGCATTAAAGTTTAAGGAGGAAGAGCTTGCTGATGCTTTGAGTAATTTAACCCATATGAAAGAGGAGAGGGATAGGATTATTGATAAACACCAATCTTTGGTTATAAGTTATGAAGAGTTAGGCCGACAGAAGGATGATATGCAAGAGCGACTTAATCAAGAGGAGCAGAAGTTGGCATCAACAAGAGAGAAATTAAATGTTGCGGTTAGGAAAGGGAAGGCGTTGGTGCAGCAGCGGGATAGTTTGAAACAAACGATTTCGGAGATGAATAATGAAGTGGAGCACTTGAAAAGGGAAATTAACAAACAGGGAAATGTTCTCATCCAATATGAGCAGAAAATTCAAAATTTATCAACTTATCCAGAGAAAGTAGAATCACTTGGCCGTGAGAATTCATTCTTGAGGAATCGTTTGGCGGAGACTGAGCATAATTTGCAAGCGGCAATTAGTTCTTCTGAGCAAGAGTTGAAGAAATCTAAAAGAGAGATGGAGCTACTCCTTGCGGAGTTGAATGAAGTACAAGAACGAGGTGATGGGCTCCAGGAAGAACTGACAAAGGTTGAAGTTTCACTCACAGGACTTGCTAAAGAAAATGATCTATCTGAAACTGAGAGACTTGAAGCCCTTTCACGTCTTGAGAAGTTTGTTTCGGTTTGCTCTGAAGAAAGTTATAATGTAATTTCAGAAATCAGGAAGTTTAAGGCAGGTATTGATGGTTTTAGCGAGCTGCTAGTTAATGCTTTCTCGGCCGATCTGGACCTTTTACGCAAAGTGGAGTCTCGGATGGAAATGTTGTTCAAACAGACATATGGTACGAATCTGTTTGACGTACCCCTTTTCATCTCCAACAACTCGGTAAACGAGGTAACTTCAATGCCTACTACAGTTATGATTTGTTCTTTTTCTTTATTATGATTTCTTAAGAATTTAATCAACTATGTTCTAGAGGGATTTTGTTCGTTGAAATACCTTGTGTACCATGCAAAGATTTCTGCATTGCACATTGTTTTTGCCCATATCTTGGATTTTTTGACATGCGAACTCCTAAACCTTCACAGAAGAATCAACTTGGTTTCGAGAATCGTTGTGTTGCATCCTTACCTTTTGCTACCAACTGAAATTCCCATGAGGGAAATCCCATGAGGGTCGACACAATGAATTTGTCTGAAAATTCACAATATATGTGGAGTACACAAACACACAGACAAGTATTGTTGTTAATTGACTCATTTTGGTTTTGCTTGTTCAGCTGAGACCATATACTGATCCCTTGTCGGAGAAGAAGTCTCAAAATCATTTCGATGATGATTCTGTAATTGAACTGTTTGGGATTGTTGGCTATGGTTTGCAAGAATGTACGCAGAAACTTGATACACTGAAAGATAAGCTTTATGGGCATTGCCTTTCGTCAGACGAACAAGCTAAGAAACTATCCAAAGTCATGGAGGCTGTTTGCATTGAAATAGCTTTGCAAGCTGAAATTCTGAAGAAATCAGAGATAGTGGAGGACAGCCAAAAAGAACTGAAAGCTACTATTTCAAATTTGCAGAAAGAATTGCAGGAGAAAGACATCCAAAGAAGCAGGATATATGCTGAGCTTGTTAATCAAATTAAAGAAGCCGAAGCTACAGCAACAAATTACTCTGCAGATCTCGAGGCTGCTAGAACTCAGGTGGGTAACTTGGAGAGACGGGTAGAATCTGTGGAGAAAGAGCGAAGTGTATTGGAGTTGAGAATTAACGAGTTGGAAGATGAGAAGGTATCCTCTACAGAGCTGCATGACAGGGTGATGTCTTTGACGGGTTCATTAACCTCCAAAGAACAAGGTAAATTATGCCGATTTTTATATGTCGAATTCTGTAGCATATTACCAGATAATGCTGTTGACGTATGCATTGATTGTACGATCCCCTCTATTTATGTGCCTTGTCATGTCAATTTCTTGTTCGAATTCTCTAACATATAGCTGTATACTGCTCTTGACGAATACATTTAATTAAATAAAGTAAACGACTCTATCACTGTGCGTTGGTATGTAGAAATCGAGGCCTTGATGCAAGCACTTGATGAAGAAGAGTCCCAGATGGAGGGCTTGACAAGCAGAATAGAGGATTTAGAGAAAGTCCTACATCAAAAAAATTTGATGTTGGAGAGCCTCGAAGCTTCTCGTACGAAGACCATGGCTAAACTTTCGACCACTGTGTGCAAGTTCGATGAGCTTCATCAACTCTCAGAAAGTCTTCTTTCTGAAAGCGAAATTCTTCAATCACAACTACAAGACCGGGATGCTGAGATATCGTTTTTACGTCAAGAAGTCACAAGATGCACAAACGATGCTTTAACTTCATCACAAGAGATCTACAAAATAAATCCTGGGGTGCATGATTTTATGACATGGTTGGACACAATGATCTCACGTATTGGAGGGCATAATGTGCATATTGATGACAAGGAGTGCAATTTAATGCAGGCAAGTAAAGAGATTCTTGAGAAACAGATTACGTCTATTATGTCAGAATTAGAGGATACAAGAGTAATGGCTCAAAACAAAGATGCCTTGTTACAAGCTGAAAAGAGCAGAGTAGAAGAATTGCTTCACAAAGGGAAATACCTTGAAAATTCTTTGCGTGAGATGGAATTTCAGTTGTCATCCTTCCAAGGTTCAAGAGATCTCGGAGGAACAAATGGCATAGCATCCCCGGAAATTATGGAGGTTGAACCAATGGTATGCTATTCATAAGCTCTTCTTTGGAGTATTCATTCATACAGGAATATTAGTTCTGAAGTTTTGCAGGTCAATTATATTTGGGCAGGGAATATTTGGGCAGGGAACCTGATTGATTTGCCCTTTAGTTATGTAAATGCATGAATATTCTTTGTCATGGTTTTTGAGGTAAAAAGTTTTATTTGGAATTACAAATTTAAGGTATCTCTCTGTACGTTTATTTGCAGATAAACAAAAGATTAATTTCCGGGGCATCTATCTCACCCCATGTACGAAGTATGCGCAAAGTAAACAACGATCAAGTTGCTATTAGTATCGATAATAATCCTGCTGGTAGCACGGTTGATGATGAAGATGACAATAAAGGTATTTTCTCTTGCTTCTTTATTTGTGGAGGTGCAGCTTGGATTGGAAAACTAAAGTTCTATAGGCTCAACCTGGCTAATAGTGGTTCCACTTGAGCATTAATAATTTGAGGATTCAGGCTCAAAACTCTAATTTCTATCTATAAGGGGCTCGTGTCATACTATTTTTTAGTATGTTTATTTTGAACTTAGCAGTTACTCCGCAATACCCAAGTTAACTTGGGTAACAGACCTGATTAAGTATGTTGTTGCCTTGTTGGGCTTTGGCTCAAAAAATCTGGTTTGAGGTCAGGTAGTTTGGATTATAAATTGGTCTGGATCGGGTGACCTCAAAACCGGATAAATCCTACTGATTTGCAGTTCTGCTTAATTGTGTTATGTTGAAGTTTTGTTCTCTGATTTTGCTACTCCCTTCTTTATTGTGCTATTCAATCAGTGCATGGATTCAAATCGCTTACGACATCGAGAGTCGTCCCAAGATTTACAAGACCTGTTTCCGACATGGTAGATGGGCTATGGTAAGCATGATCTCTCCTTCAATTTTATTAAATGATTAGTACTTCTGCTCTCTCCTAAGCAGAAGTTTGTTTGTATTTGTAAATGCTAGGGTTTCATGTGACCGAGCGCTTATGAGGCAGCCTGCTTTACGGTTAGGAATTATACTCTATTGGGTCTTGATGCATGCACTGCTTGTAACTTCAATAGTTTGAGAAAGAATCCAATACAGGTTAGTGGCGAATGCTCCTTTTCATACTTTATATGTGTGAATATATTGGTCTTAAAGTTTTTAATTATTGTTATATAATGTCTGAATTCCATGTTGTTCACGTGGAGTCTAGACATTTAAGGCAATTGTTCCAATCTGGAGATCTCTGCCTTCGAGATAACGTTGTCCATATAAATTATTTTGGGATTTTTTTTTTGATAAAGCAAATTCATAATTCAATAAAAAACTTCACGGGTTGAGATGACGAATGAGAAAAGATAAAATACAAGTTACACAAGGAAATTTTCAAAGGAAGAATTATATTCAGAGGAGAATGCGGCTGAGGGCACAATTGGTGCCTAAGATACAGTACAATGCTCCCATGGTGCCTGCAATACACACGTTGGAATCTAAAAAGAAAGTTAATGCAATGAAATTCCAAAAGTCAATGTGAAAGAATATATTAATTGATACTTGTGCAAAAACACTTCAGTATCTCACTATCTCTGATAGCAATTTGGGAGGGCTGAAGATGAAATAAAGTGTTTTGAGCCCTAAATCTCACATGATTATCTCTGTAGTTCTGACAAGTAAAATCAGAATAACAAAGGCTAATTAATTACTGCTTACTCTTGATTTGCAGCACCAGGTTCATCTAGTGGACGCCCCAGATTACTCGTTATAGGACAGCACATTCATTATAAACATTGATTATTTTCAGACCTGTCAGGTACACGTTGATTTGATTATTTAACTCAACCACGGAGCTGTTATTTTGTGCTCTTTTTTGTCGGTTGGCTTTCGAATCTCAGATCGACTTGGTTTGGTTGTATTCAATAAGATCACACTGCAGTTATAGAATAGAGGGTGGGAAAGAAAATCATTCTAGTAAAGGGTGTAAATTACCAATAGATATATTTGTTAGTCAATTCTTATATAGTTGAAATTCATATTAAATTTTGGGACAGTTGGAGTGGCGTTTCGTGTGTTTTTTTTTTTTGATATAATACTGGGTGCCTTATAGGTAGTTGTCTTTTGTCACAGACCATTCCTCAAGTTTTTTATGTTATTTTTATGATATAATACTGGGTGCCTTATAGGTCGTTGTCTTTGTCACAGACCATTCCTCAAGGTTTTTTTTTTTTTTACGTGGTACTACATTTGTTGCCCTTTTCTTCTATATATTTATACGGGATTCAAGGCACAGAATGGAAATGCATAATAAGCAAAAGAACCGAACATACCATCTCTCTCAGATATCTTTTGAGTAGGGATGGCAATTTGACCTGCCCCATTGAGGATTTGCCCCGCCCCGAACAAGGCGGGTTTGGGATGTATTAAACAGGTATGGGGGCGGGTATGAAGGGTATAACACAAATCCATGGGGAAGCGGGGCGGATTTGAGATGGTCTCGAAAAATCCGTATTCGCCCCGCCTCGCCCCATTTAAATAATTTATTGCTATTATCTTTAAATATATAGATAAAAACCTATATAAAAGAATTTTTTTTTATTGAAAAAATAGTTTTATTAGTTAAATGGGGTGGGGATGAGATTTAGTTTTGCAATGTGAGGGTGGGGATGGAGATTCCTGTTTAACTTAAATGGGTATTGGGGCGGGGATGGGAGTGGGGAACTTAGATGGGGATGGGATTAGCTCCTCCGCCCCAAATCCGCCTCATTGCCATCCCTACTTTTGAGCTAAAGAGAAATGCTAAACTGGTTTTCATTTGTATTAACTCGGACTTGTTTTATTGGTAAACCCACAAGTAGTTCCTATATGTTAATGGTTGCTCCACTTATCCCGACGTCCAAACTGGCTCTTAATGTTGAAATGTGGCTCAAATCATTCAAGTTCCCCAGTTTCCCGGAACGGAGTAGTGAAATATTTATTTTGAGAGCAATGCAAAATTGCTGCTCATTCAAATCTCTCTTGAAGTCTTGTTACACTTTTTTCCTTCTTTTTTTCTCTGCATAGATCACACACTTTACTAGAGAATGTCAATCCCGCTCTTGTTATCGATCTCTCTAAAAGCGGTTTGACCTAGGGATCATTATGTCTTCTATTTAGGTAGTCGCTTCAGTCGGGCTGTGTTATACTAGAATGTCTTGGTTTTGGTAAAATTCATTGAGCAGGTTGGGTCGACTAATATACATTCCTCTTGCTGCATAGAGCATCTCCTGAAGTGCCTTAATTTTGGAAAACACCAAAATCCAAGTTAGTATCCCATTTGCTCTAACTGTCAATAAGTTAATTTCTTAAACAGACGCCCAAGTGTTGGGTAGCTGTTTAGTTGGAAATTTTAAAAAAAAAAAAATCAATCGGGCTCCTTGGCGCCCGATTAGCTTTGAGGTTCGAAACCAACTTAGTTAGTAAATGTTGTATCCCGAAAACCCTATGTGGCACCTAAAAAACCAACTTAGTGAGGCACTATAGAAAATTCTCTTAGTATTGCTAGGCATTGAATCAAATAAAAAAATACACAAAGAGAAAATTTAAATGCACCTCGTTCTTCAATTTGCTCACCCCACTTTTATTTATCTAGTTTATTAGCTCGCCCCATCTTTTTTTTTAAAGTTGCGAAAAAAATTAATGAGTAGCTCACCCCATGGTCTTTTAGCTAGTCTTCCTCTTCCTTTATATGGTTGTTAAACCTTCAAATAAGACCTTTTCTCTGCGTTTTGCACTTACATATGCTTTGTTTGGTTTATTTAATTATATTTTAGATATGGAGATGATGAGACTAATCCAGCTTATATATCTTTGAAATTTTTTATTTTGTTTCTCTCTGTCACTTATTAGTATAAATAAATAAAAATAGGGACATAAAAATTACATTTTTTATTATTATCTTGTATATGTTTATTTAATTGGCACGCAAGGTCTGGGATAATGAGAATTGGGAGGAGTAAATGAACTTGTTGAGTTTAAGACTAATTAGGCTAGAGAATTATGGTAGTAAGTATTAAGGAGGGGATGAGCTTTTAAATTGAAAAATAGTTATATTTTTATTTTGGGGGTATACTTATCTTTGAATGTTAAGAGGTACAATTAACTTAAAAATAATGGAATGGGTGGACTTTTAGAGTTTAGGGTGTATTTAAAATTGCTCATACACAAAATTCCTTGATTTCCCTTGATTTAATGAGGCATAGTTTGCCCACAAGGGGACGGAGAGAATGGTGGACATATATGAGTAATCTTGCAATCTTGTTGATTTTTTTTTCTCCTGTGGGTACTCACTCTTCGAAGAAAGATTTGTTCACAAGCAATGAGACATGTGTATGAATACAAAACAACCACGCATAAACAATTCATGAATGTGAGAGAGAGAGAGTCAACAAATAATTCTTCGAAGGAAATGAGGTTCGGAAATGAGGTTCCTATGTGTGGACATGGGAGGTGAACCTACTTTTGTGTTGTGTGAGAGAGGAGTGGTGCATACATATGCATGTGTCTCCTTGAGTCTTTTCTTCTACAACTCACATACAAACCACAAATTCCTTAACACCACAACTCACTAACCACATATTCTAAACCACTCCCTCTCTCTTTTAAACCCCATTTTTCTTCTTTTCTCTTCTCCCCCATCTGTGTATCTCTTCTTCCTTGTCTGAGTTTTTACGGGATCATTTTTATACTATTATAAGCTGTTTTCGAGATGAAAGATAGGGTCTGTGAGCTTTGTAATGGTGAAGCTTCGCTTTATTGTATCTCTGACTCTGCTTTTCTGTGTGGGAAATGTGATTCTAGAGTTCATAATGCAAATTTCTTAGTAGCTCGTCATGTACGCCGCACTATTTGCTCTATGTGCAATATTTTTGATGGTAATCTTATATCCGGTGTTGGATCGCAGTCTCTGCGTCCAATATGCCGATCATGTTCGTCAGAGTCTGATGAGGACTCCGCTTCTTCAACGTGTATCTCCAACGCTGATTCCGTCACTGTATCAAAGAAGAAAAATGTTCGAAAACCAAATAAAAAGTTGAGTTTGAGGTCAGTTACTGATATTTCTGGTAACCAAGCACGGTTTCCAGTCAACCTAGCCATCAGAAAAAGGCCAAGAACTCTGACAATGGTCCAGGCAAAGGCGGAAATGGTTTTAGTACATTGGTGCAAAAAATTAGGGCTAAATAGTATTTGTTTCCGTTTTGCCTTGCATGCTTTCTTCATGTGTTCAAACACATTGCCATTTCGTGTTTCCCTCGCTTCATCACTCTGGTTCTCGTTAAAGCTACTCCACAGTGCTTCTATGTCCCAATACCTGAAGATGCTTGAGGCAATATCTGGTGTACCTGCGAAGTTGATATTGTTGGTTGAACTGAAGATATCCGGTAGTATTACTTTGAGACTTCAACGCGATCGAAAAGAATGTTCGGCTGAGACTGAGTGCTCTGGCACATCGGAATGTTAAACTGATTTCTATTATGTTCCTTTTTTTCTTCAGTTAGATGGGTATTTTGTATTTGGTTAACCATAATGCGAGATTAAGTATTTGATAATTTATCATCTTCGATTATATTTTCCTTTTAGTGCAACCAGTTTCGTTATTTGTCACAAAAAAATCATGATTATTTTCCCTTAATATTGTATTTCATATTCCATCAGAACTCCACAGTTAAGCTTGCTTGGGCCAGAGTAGTAATTAGTTGTTCAAAAATCAGATTGTGAGGACGAGGTCATTTTAGAATTATGATTCAACAACACATGAGATTGTTGTGGCTACATTTGATGGAGTTGGTGAAAAAATATCTGTGGTTGTATGTAATTTATGGTTTAGAATTTGAACCAGATATGTTTTGGAGAAAGATATTTGTTTACGTTCATGGTCCAAATTTTTTCAAATATTGTTTGTATCATTTCAAATCTCTGTTCTCCATGGTTGAATATTTCCTCTAGCTCTATCAAGTATCAACCACACCACATACCTCCATAACCATTCATTAAACTTTAGGCCATGATGCGCTTAACATATTTGAAGAATAGCCTCTAATAGTAGACGTTACTACGTGTCGTCCGATGACTGATTAGATTTCAATAATTTGAGTATGATGTGATCTCATGGTGAACATGAACCTGTCCTTGATAAAAGACGCTAATGATAAAAGAAATGTGTCGTTTGCAAACCTTCGGATGCTTTTCAGGTTCCCATTTAACCAGCTATATCTTTTCAAACTTGTTATGCTAAAATAACTATGGGCAAACCTTTATTTTTCTTGGCGTGGTCCAGCTTCCATTTAGTGTTTTCTTAAAGCACAGGTATGCTGTTACGGTTTTCACATACTTTAGCAAAATAACCTTTTTTTAAGAGAGGTATGGGTTCACCATACTTACCCCCATACCCCTCCAAAGTATACAAAACCTGATCTTGGTACGGAGTATTCGCATACCGCCCACGTCATCAGGAGCTAAACGGTTAAGCGCGCACTAGATTGTAAAAACGGGTGTAGGAGACAAATATCTGATGAATGTAATTTTAACCGCCTTCACCGCCATTTCAACCGCGCTGTTGTTCTATCAGTCATCTCATCTCATCTGGTTCGACGAGTCCATCTAGATTGAAATTGGACTACCCAATCACTTGTCCAAATATTTGGGCTAACAAGTCATTGGACTTGTAACCCACATATGAAGGGCAATAACGCGAGTATGATTTGGCAGATTTCTTTGATCTTTGTCGTTCTTTAGTTAAGTATGATTTGGATTGGACATCATGAAAGTTGCCGAAACATTTGGCAAAACTGGTTTCCTTCAACACAATCTGGTCGAACCGGGTTTATTCTGTATTTCAACTCTCTATCTCTCTCTGCTCTCTCTTTCTAATGGAGTCGTTGTTTGCAAACTACGCCTCATCAGACGAAGAACAAGAAGAAGCTCCAACAGTGAAACATGGAGGTTCTTCTTCAAACCCTAAAGCCAAACCCACATCGAAATCAATCGAACCCAACAATCCCAAAATCTCCTCTTTCTTCTCCTCTCTCCCACAACCCAAACCCACCTCTTCATCTTCTCTCTTCTCATCTCTCCCCAAACCAAAACCCAATTCTCAAACACCCACAAACATCAACCCCTTTGATCCCAAACCTAAAAAGATTGTTCAATTCATACCCCCCATCAACCCCAATTTGTTGAAATCTCGCGACATCGATGACGATGACGAAGAAGACGAGAAACGAAGGAAATCAATCAAACAATCCAAGTCTTCGAGTGATTCCTCGTTTGGGAGTTCCTTCTTTTCTAGTATTCCTGCCCCCAAAAGCTCCCTTGGGTCTACATTGGGGTCGGGTCGAAGATCGATTGTGGAAGCTGATGTGCCCGCGTTGAGCTCGATTGGGGTCGATTCGGTGAAGCGCAGCAGCGAGGTTGCTAGTGAAAGTTTGGGAAGTTATGAAGGTAACAACTTTGGGAATTACGGGAGTAATAGTGTTGGTTATGATCAACCATCAGCGATTACAGTTGAACCAGTTGTAGAGTGCAATGAGAGTTATGGAGGTTATGGGCATTATCAGAATTATGTGAATTATGAGAGTAGTAGTAGTGGTACTGGTAATTATGGTAGTTATGATGGATCATTGACTGCAATGTCGGATCCCACGATGATGTATGCTCGAGAAAATAGTGTAGTGGTTGAGAATGTAGTGAGCATGCCGGGAATGGGGAAGAGGAGGAGGAAGGATGCGATACCGGATGACATAGTTGAGGTGAAGCAGGACGAGTTGATGAAAAATAGACCAAAGGAAGATCAAGCCAAGCTCACTGGAATTGCTTTTGGGCCCTCTTACCAGGTACTTATTTCCAGTTTGTGTTGCACTTCTATGTAGATATTCTTCGGCAAGTTTCATAAGATTATTCCCTACACTTTTTGCACGTAATGTGTAGATAAATAAAGTATCTTCACTGGTGATATTTGATTGTTTTAAACGAATACGATTGGCATGTAGTAATGTCCTTTATTATACAATTTAAAGGTTGATGCTTCACAGGACGGCATAAAGCGTCTCCTTATATTTCTAGGAACTTTGGATATGCATTTATAGACACTCTGACACTCAAAGTTGTAGGGGAAAGGAATGACTAGAAAATGTTAAAGTTAATTGCTATAAGGGGTATACTTGATACATCCTTTTTATTGTTCTCCTTGCTAGTTTCTTAAAGTAGAGTCCGGTCATTTTCTTTTTAGACTAGGGATAATTATCATTGGCTTGGAATTAGTAATTTGTACCTATCTTGCTATTGTTAGTATGGGGAGATGTTTCTTATTTAAGAGGTGCTATGTGCAATCCTTTCTCTTTAATTTTTTTTAGATTATGGAGGGAGATGTTTTTGTAATGGGATGCCAACTAGGATAGGCATATATTTTGCTTCCCGTTCCTAACTGTCCAGAATGGTCTCAACATTGTAATGAGCTAATGGCATGGATCAGCTTTAATTTGTTTAATGGATCCAGAACCATGGGCTTTGAGATGATGAGCAGGACGGAAATGATCATGGGAATCCAGAAACCACGAAGTTCATTCATTAGTGAATGCATACCAGAACATGTGTCCTTTGGGTCAGAGTATGACCAGACTTTCCCTCTCTTCATTTCTTGAATGGTAAGAGAGATCTAAGGGGCAGAAAAAGACTTCAATATCGCGTCTCCAGGAGGAGTCATGAGTCAATACTAGTTTGTAAAGTTGATATTGAAAATGGCTTTGAGCCATGGGAGCAAGATTTTGTTTAACCATTTGATTGGAGGATGAGTTCCGAAGACTTTTGATAACTTTAATAATAAGGTATCTCGCCAGTGTTTTACTCAATTCAAATTATGCTGGCATCATAATTCCGTAGTGCCTCTTGATTTGTCAGGTATGCGATTTCCCCCAATTTTTGTATGTTGATGTGCGAAATACTTACTAAAATAATGTTAAAGATTGAAGAGACCTGCATAAGAGCAGTAATGATTTGGGTTAAATAACGACCGCATCTTCAATTTTTCGTTATTACCTTAATTTTTAAGGAGTAGATGGGAATCAACTGGCGTCTCTAAGAATCTCATAGTTTTGCCTCCACAGACGCTCAAGGTTGAAGTAAACCTGCAAAGGTGCAAAGTTTTGGGTCTGTTTGAAGGTCTTTTGTGAAGGCTTCTTTGTGGATTTCCGGTTCTTTCATTGATGGCATGAAGACATTGTGACCAATTTCATAGGAGCAGAAATGATTTGGGTTAAATAATGACCACATCTTCATTTTTTCGTTATTACCTTAATTTTTAAGGAGTAGAGGGGGGTCAACTGGCGTTTCTAAGAAGCTCATAATTTGAAGGTCTTTTGTGAAGTCTTCTTTGTGGATTTCCGGTTCTTTCATTGAGGGCCTGAAGACATTGTGACCAACTTCTAATGAAATCTTTTTAGTTGTCAGAAAAATAATGTTGGTACTGTTTAGAGTAGGTTGTTATGTTGGTACTTATAAAATTAGATGGTATAATTTTATAAGTCGTGCTGTTTTCCTATTGGTCTTTTTATTATCCTTTCTTGAGCTCATTGCCCTTACCATGCCTTCTGCAGTTCTGTGATAGATAATGTTCATGAGACGGACTATTTTAGTTTTGTGACTAGGTTACAATCCATATAGTATGTTCAACTACACCGTAGCCTGGTGGACCTTTGGTGCTTATTCTCTTTGAATCATTTGCTGGTCTTGTTTTTGCCTGTCCAGAGGTCTCCGAAGCAGGCAAGAAGCTCGTAGCACTTCCTTATCCTACAAAGAATGTAATGTTGCTGCTAGGAGCTATGCAAGTGATGTTTTTTTTCTGATTGATTTGGAATTGATTCCAGGTCCTCTTGGTTTTCCAAGCACTAGTCCTACAAACTGAGCAAGCTTTGCCCTCCTTGATTAGTGATTGTAAAGGCATCATCCACTTCTCCATCATTAACTCATGTCTAGATGTAACTCATGTAATCATGTCTAGATAGGGGTTATTGGTAGATCATGGATTGTACTTTCTCACTATAAATAACAACAAGTGTAGTCTCTCAAGAATCAAGGAGACACACATTCAATTTGCATATACCTTACATTTACATGGTGTCAGAGCTCAGAGGTTCAACTATGGCTAATCAAGCCTCTTCTTCGTCCTCTCTTGAGTTCTCAAATTTTTCTTCTCCAAACGTGCATCCCTTCCTTCCAATTAAGTTATCTGAGACAAACTATCTCCTTTGGAAGTCACAGTTCATCCCACTACTGAAAGGATACAATCTCTTCGACCATGTCACCGATACCTTACATTTACATGGTGTCAGAGCTCAGAGGTTCAACTATGGCTAATCAAGCCTCTTCTTCGTCCTCTCTCGAGTTCTCAAATTTTTCTTCTCCAAACGTGCATCCCTTCCTTCCAATTAAGTTATCTGAGACAAACTATCTCCTTTGGAAGTCACAGTTCATCCCACTACTGAAAGGATACAATCTCTACGACCATGTCACCGATACATCTTCGTATCCAACTCAATTTTTATCGGACAAAGATGGTGTTCCCGGTACAAAAAATCCGGCATATGCTAGCTGGTATCGCAAGGATCAACTGCTCCTTAGTTGGATCCTATCTTCTCTAGCCGAGCTAGTTCATGCCCATGTTGTTGGGCTCGCTTCTGCTTATGAAGTATGGACGAATCTCAAGCGTACCTATTGCAATCAATCTGGCATTAGAGTAATGCAACTCAAGCAACAACTTCAACAACAACGGAAAGAATCTCTTTCCATGTCTGAATACCTTCTCAAGATTAAAGGTATTGTTGATCAGCTTGCCTCTATTGGAAAAGTAGTTGATGAAGAAGACCTCATTCTTCATGTTCTTAGAGTCTTGGCCCTGAATACACCGCGTCATCACGTTCATCACCACTCGCTCTACCGCAATTTCTTTCACATATCTTCATGGCATGCTCTTAAGTCATGAAATCCGGCTAAATGACGATCAATCACTTGTTCCTGAGATTACAACATCAGCAAATTTTAGCTCAACTAATAACACCTCTTCCAACCGATTTTCAAACAACACTCGTGGTCATGGTCGTGGTCGGGGGCGCAATTATTCTCGAGGTGGTCGAGGATATTCTAATTCTTGGAATTCTTCTCGTAATACCAACAATCGTCAACAAGGAAAAATGCTCTCAGTATGCCATGTTTGCAAAATTTTGGGACACTCGGCATTAAAATGTCGTCAACGCTTCAATCACAGTTATCAACCTGAAGATGATTCTCAATTCGCTTCTTACTATATTTCAAGGAATACCAATCCAAATTCGTGTCTTCCGGATACTGGTGCTACTCACCATATAACAAGCTACCTTCATAACCTTGCCTTGCCTCATGAATATCAAGGATCAGATCGTGTGACTATCGGTGATGGATCAGGTTTGAGAATCTCTCATATTGGCTCCTCTCAAATTAATACTTCTACAAAGCCTTTATCGTTAACCAATATTTTGCATGTTCCATCAATTCATCGCAATCTTTTATCAATTTCCAAATTCACGAGAAATAATAACGTTTTTGTTGAATTTCATCCTGAATTTTTTGTGTGTGAAGGACCGAGCAACACGGACGACTCTACTTCGAGGCCAATGTGATGATGGACTTTATCATTTTCCAACTAGCTCTTTTCTTTCGTTCAATACTTCCAAGAAAACTGCGTTTGTCGGTGAACGAGGCTCTGCTTCTCTTTGGCACAATAGGCTTGGTCATCCGGCTATGCGCACCGTTCATCGAGTTATTTCCAAGTTTCAGCTACCTAGTTCGAGTCTAGAGTCATCTGTGATATGTCCAGCTTGTCAAATGGGCAAGGCCCATAAACTGCCATTCACTACTTCTCATGTTTCAAGCAATGCGCCCCTTGATTTACTTTACTTTTATGTATGGGGTCCTTCCCCACTTTTGTCTACTGGTGGTCACAGATATTATGTCATTTTCCTTGATGATTTCAGTAAATATATTTGGTTGTTTCCTTTGGTTGTTAAATCCGATGTTCTTCCCGTGTTCACTAAATTCAAACCATTAATTGAAAAGCTTCTTGGAACCCGTATTAAACGTCTTCAAACTGATTGGGGAGGAGAATACCGAAGTCTATCATCTTACTTGGCCTCGTGTGGAATTGATCATCGTGTTTCATGTCCACATACACATGAACAACAAGGTTTGGTGGAACGGCGTCATCGTCATATCGTCGACACCGCACTAACCCTTTTGGCCCATGCTTATATGCCTCGTTCATACTGAAACTATACTTTTCAAACTGCAGTTTATTTAATTAATCGCCTACCTTCTCAAGCAATTGATAACAAAATTCCGCTCCAACGACTATTTCATGTTTCTCCAGTTTATAACTTCTTAAAAAAATTTGGCTCCACGTGTCCTTTGCTTCGACCGTACAACAATCATAAATTTTCATATAGGTTTGCGAAAAATATTTTTGTAGGGTATAGTTCCTATCACAAGGGTTATCAATGTCTCAACTTAGAAACAAAGAAGCTTATTATCTCTCGTGATGTTATTTTTGATGAACATGATTTTCATTTTCGCCTATTACTCTTTGCTCCACGTACACTCCCAATATCAGTCCATACACAACATTCTACATCTGCACAACCACCTGATATGCTACTTGATTGCACATCACCTCCACCTCTTTTACAAGTACCAGCCCAACCACCAAATATTATACCCACTACTCCACCTTCAACTACCCATCATGCTTCTCCAAATATGTCTCCTCCACATTCATCTCCCACCAATCATGAAGTTCCAGGCCTCTCTTCTCCCCCATCTACTTTACAAATCCATACATCTCTGCATTACATTACTTATGTGCGATGTCGACCTAATGTCAGTAACTCCACTAATTCGCATCCGATGGTCACACGTTTGAAAGATGGTATTCGGAAGCCCAAAGCAATGATTTCGAGTCGTTATCCACTTGCGCAAACATTTTCGACATCCACGAGTAATTGTCCCCAAGAACCTGGTTCGTTTAAAGAAGCTAATGCACATCCTCAATGGCGGGAAGCTATGTGCAAGGAAATTACAGCTCCTTTCAAAAACAATACTTGGTCTCTTGTACCTCGCAAACCCAATATGAACCTTGTTACATGTAAGTGGGCCTACAAATTGAAGTGTAAATCCGACGGTTCAATTGACATATACAAAGCAAGGCTCGTCGCTCGCGGGTTTAATCAATTAGAAGGCATTGATTTCACGGAAACTTTTAGCTCAGTTGTCAAAGCTACCACGGTCCACATTGTTCTTTCATTAGCACTCTCATATGGTTGGAAAATTCATCAGTTAGATATCCAAAATGCATTTCTCCATAGAAGACTAAAAGATGAAGTATTTATGACTCAACCCCCTGGGTTCACAGATCAATCTCAACCCCAATTTGTTTGCAAGCTCCATAAATCCTTGTATGGACTCAAACAAGCACCCCGCGCTTGGTTTGAGAGGTTAAGTTCGTTTCTTCAGCAACTAGGCTTTACTGGTTCACGCACGGTTGTTCGTTGTTCATATTCAATCGTCAAGGTATTACTTGCTATATTCTCATATATGTTGATGACATTTTGGTCACAGGTAACAATTATGATTTCGTCTCCACGGTTCTTCGATGGCTTAGTACAGAATTTACTATATCCGATCTTGGTTCTCTCCATTTCTTTCTTGGAGTTGAAGTAATTCGTCAACCATCTGGGTTTCTCCTCTCCCAACATCGCTATATAACTGATATTTTTGAAAAGGCGTCTATGATCGATTGTAAGCCAATCAGTGCCCCAATTACCCCTACTGCCAAGTTATCACGTTTTGATGGTGATCCTTTGTCGGATGCTACATTATATCGACAAATCGTGGGTGCTCTACAATATGTTACACTCACACGTCCAGATATCTCATTCTCCGTTAATCGGGCATGTCAATTTATGCAAAATCTTACCAATCTTCATTGGCTTACTGTCAAAAGGATACTACGCTACTTAAAAAGTACAATTAATCATGGCCTTCGTTTTACTTTCTCCAAATCTAAGTGTATTCATGCATATTCAGATTCAGATTGGGCTGGTTGTCCAGACGATCGAAGGTCTATCGGTGGTTACGCAATTTATCTCAGTGATAATCTCATTTCTTGGCAGTCACGGAAACAAAATACAGTGTCTCGTTCAAGCACAAAATCAGAATATCGTTCCTTAGCGAATGCTACTTCCGAGGTGGTCTGGATTCAGTCATTACTAAAAGAACTTGGCGTCTTCATCCCGCATGCACCACTTCTTTGGTGTGATAATATTGGCGCTACATATTTGACGGCAAATCCTGTATTTCATGCAAGAACAAAACACGTTGAAATAGATTTCCATTTTGTTCAGGAAAAGGTCGCACGTAAAGATTTGGATGTGAGGCTCCTCTCTACAAAAGATTAAATTGCTGATGTGTTCACCGAAGCGCTTATGTCGGAACGTTTTCGTTTTCTACGAACCAAACTCAGAGTGCAAAACCCCCACTGAGTTTGAAGGAGGGTGTAAAGGCATCATCCACTTCTCCATCATTAACTCATGTAATCATATCTAGATAGGGGTTAGTGGTAGATCATGGGTTGTACTTTCTCACTATAAATAATAGCAAGTGTACAGAATCAAGGAGACACATTCAATTGGCATATACCTTACATTTACAGTGATGTTGCAGTTAGGTAGTCAACCACTAGATGGTGCCCATCACTTGCTTAGAGGACGGATGGAACCTAGTCTATATCATCATCAAGAAACATGACCTATAGAGGAACAACCTCATTTAGTCCATTTCCCCCCTGCTTGGTTATTTCCTTGCAAGCTTTTTGATTTTTATGATGATGGATCTTGTATTGTCTTTTGTTATTCCTACTTAGATTTTCAATGCCCGATTTACTTATCAAAATGAATAAACCTTACCACAGTTCTCACGCTTCCTTTTGCTCATGTCTAGTTCTTTCACCACATTTAATGTGAAGAAAATGGTGAACAGTTGAAATGCTGCATTGTGGAAAATGAGATCTGGGATGTGCCTAAGGGACAATTCGCTGCAATATTTTTGAGTCATCTAATATGAAATTTAAAATTCCGAGAATACAGAAATGCCCTCTTGAAGAATGGCAGTCTTTAGCCCTCTTTTTTGATGGTCCCTCAAACCTCTTAACTTTTTGGTTGTGGTGCCATTTAGCATTGCCTTTCCTTTAGAAAATTACAACCATAGCTTCTTATGGCAGGATGGTTTGAATGCGAAAACCTTTTGCACGATGAATTAGGCTTTCGAGCCAACATATACTCCAATTAATTAATCAATTCTGAGAACTTCATGGTACATAGTTTTCTAACTGCCAGATTAGGGAAAATGAGCATAGCTTTTATGTATGCTCTGGTGCCATGTTGAGGATTATACATCGATGATTGTTAATGTATTCGAGGACTCGAGGTTCAAGCACTTGAGTATAAGGATTGACACTCTGTTCAACTGTGTGAAGGAAATAGTTCCTGGCACTTAAATATAACATCTGCAAAAACTTGAAGACCACAGTTTCATCATTAGGTTTGCTGTTTATGTGAAACCCATTCGAAAGTTCTCCCCAACAACCTCCACTTCAACTAACTTTTGTTGAACTGTAAATTTGATATTGCAAGTTCCTTTTCATAGTGTACATTTAAAATCTCTTTAGGGCATTTTTTTATTTTTTATTTTACTCTACTTTTTCAAATGCTTAATGCATGGTAGATCAATACAGTCCCTTCCTAATAGCTAATGTTTTTTGAGAAAATTAACAGAGGCATAGTAGAACAATGAAGTTAATTTATTAATCTTACTTCCCTTGTGTTTGTTAATCGTTTTCAACTGAAAGTTTCTGATTTTTTTTGTAGCCTGCTGCTTCAAGCAAAGGGAAGCCTACGAAACTGCACAAGAGAAAGCATCAAATCGGGTCTTTATATTTTGATATGAGGCAAAAGGAGTCTGAACTTGCTGAGCGCCGTTCGAAAGGGTTTCTTACAAAAGCTGAAACACATGCCAAATATGGTTGGTGAGCTCAATCAGATAATGTGATATTGTACTATCTTCCAAAGTTTCGAGCCAAAGAGTTAAAAAGATTTTTCCTTCTAATCTTTTTCATTTAAGTGTTTATCCTTGTTTCAACGATGATGTTTGATTTTTTTTTCCAAAGTGAATCCAAAGGTTTTATTTGTAGAAATACTGTGGATTAAAAAAACCGATTTTAGTTCTCTTTCTGTTTTGAAGAAGAATACATGGTTTTGGGTTTTGCTATATGTTTAAAGCATTGAGATGATTCTGCTGCCACCAAGGGCGACTATTAGAATTGGAGGTTTCATCTCAAAACCAATTGGCAATCAAAGTAGCCCCATCATCTTATATTTTGAGGTGCAAGGCTATGTGTCTGATGTGGGACTATATATTTCAATGGCAATGAGGTCACCAACTCTAACCTAAGGTTGAATGTGTACATGATTTGGGACTAGTCGTAAACCATTGATTGATTTCAATAGCTATGGTGAAATTACAAACATGAACACGATTCATTCAAATAGAGATGAAACTAACTTAACACAATACAAGCTAGGGGAACATTAAACTTAAACAAAAGCGAAGACGCGAAAGAAATTCGAACTCATTGAGATCCTAGGGATCTATATGAGAAGAGACTTAATCTTCATACTCTTTCACATTGCCCTTTGCATTCTCCTCAAACCTTCCCAACCTAAAGTGCTTTAGCTCCACACCTTTAGTCTCCCCATTAAGCACTAGATCAGCCAAGATCCTACCTATCACTGGGCCCATCTTGAACCCATGGCCCGAGAACCCTCCGGCAACAACGACATCTTTCCCAAAATCTCCACCCAAGAAATCAATCAAGTAATCTTCGTCGGGGGTCATCGAGTACATGCACGATTGAGCAACAGCCGGCTCGGCAGATTCAACCCGTCCCGAGAACCGGTTCTCAATCCAAGAGGACACATAATCCCCGAGTAATGTGGGGGCCCATGTCCTCTTATCTGGATCACAAGGGTAACCACCATGAACCGCTATCTTGATCAACCCGGGAAACTCCAACGACGGAGTACCATATATGAAAGGCTCGCCGTAGCTCGCAAACGACGGAAACCCGCTTTCCATTAAGAAATCATCTTTATAAGCCTCCTTAATCCTCCAATAACATATCGTAGTATGTAAGGGCTGAATCGGCAAATCTAGGCCCATTACCATTTTTATCAACTTTCTCATCCAAGGCCCAACTGCGACGACACATTTCTTCCCGTAAAACCTACTCCCATTGCTTGTAATTACCACTATGCCACCCCTCTCATCATCCTTCACAATCTCTTTAACCTCCATATTGTCTCTAAGAACAGCCCCTCTTTTAATTGCTAATGTTTGAAACATGGACACTGCTTTTGTAGGCTTAAGCACCCCACCCAACTCGGTCGACAACCCGACCCAACCCTCCGGTAACTCGAACCTCCCGGAAAACTCTTCAGACACTTGTTTGGGCGTAAGAACCCGATGCGGGATTGCATTAGACTCGCAACATTCCATCACTGCAATAAGAGTCTTATTGCTAGAAGGCCCCATATCGAAATGTGCAGTCTTGTAGTAAACCCGATACCCGATCTCTGCTTCAGCTTCTTCCCATAGACGAGACGACTCAATGACCATGCCCGAGTAGTAGTTCTCAGGGTATGTCGCACGTATAGTACGAGATTCACCATGGGAGGAGCCAAGTTGATGCAGGAAATCAAATTGTTCTAGGAGAAGGACTGTTTGACCACGCTTAGCGATTTGATAAGCGGTGGAGCTCCCCATTATCCCCGCACCAATGACGATCACATCGAATTGCTCACCGGAATACTCCATCTCTCTCGCTTTCTCTCTAGTGTGACAAAAACAAGAAACCACAGAATCTTAAGCTAGAGTTTAAGTGAGTTATAAAGAGAGTTTAAAGATGCTACAGCTTTAAATAAGAGAGTACATCCAAGATTTGGTGACAAAGGCACGACAAAGAAAGTCATAATTGGAAGATATTTTAGCTGCCCACCAAATAATTGGACAAGTTGATACTTTTGAATTCAGATTGCCAACAACCCTCTTAAAGGGAGGGTCTTGTTAACCCTCACTGTTCGTCCGTGGTCGAACAGAAGATACATTTTATTTTTTTTACATTCAGAGATATATAATGCACAGTGAAACATAAATAGGTTAAGACACAAATTCTTACAAGAGACGGTCAGACAGTAGTATATGTTACCAATCTCTGAGCAGCTGACCAGCAACATCTTTATAGCTGACCTTTTTCTTCTTTACCGGTCCTGCGCCCGGGTTAATCGGAGGTAGCTCTTCTTGTACGATAGATTTTGAAGTATTTCGTCCCAGTTCTGTGTCAGGGTTTGTCTGAGGTTTCTCATACTCTATGATTGATTTTCCTGTCTCAGCTTTCTTCGTGCCAAGTGCAGGTATCATGTCTAATAGCATAGCCTGAAGTGGATCAACCATTACTTCCAGTTTGTCAGCTGATTGTTTCTGTTCTTCTCCTTCAGTTTCCTGCACGTTGCTAGAGCTTTCGACCATTTCACTGTCTTGGGTGTCATTTACTATAATGTTTCCGTGTGATTCGAGACCTCTAAGTCCTTCCTTTTCTTTCTCTACAGGTTCGTAAACTCCTTGAGTTTCTTCATTTAATTCCACGCCTTTCTGATGGGGTGTATTATCTGTGGATGCACTGTTTTCTGAATCGTTTTCATCTAACTTAGGAGGTTTGTTTCCACGTCTTGCTCGCGCTCTCCCCCTATTTGTGTTCGTAGGGCGGGCAGGGCAACCTCTTTTTCGTTTTCCACCCCTCGCAGGTGATACTGAGATCTTTTGGTCTTCTTCTACAACAATTCTGCCTCTTCTTTGTTTCCAATTCTTGGCAGGAGACGACGACAAGTACTTGCTTTCTGCTTTCTCCAAGCTAGAAGGAGCTTCATAGTGATGTTCACTGGAAAATGAACAAACACATGTTAAAATGAATACGTTTATTAGTCAAATGACTCAAACAATCCAAAATATATTAGTTAAAAATCTAAAAACCATTAACTGGAAGTGTAGGAAAAAGAATATTTTAATATAGTGGTAGGTCAATCGTGTCTAAGTAAGCTAGCTAAACAGTATCCATACCATCTTACTAATAATATTCATACATTATCATTATACTTATATACTAACCCGAACCACTTCGAAGATCCAAACCAACAAAAAGTAGTTGGGCAGCGAATTTGGCTCTAACCCGAACCATTTTATGACCTAGCAGTGGTAAGCCTTACTTTATCGGAGTAGACAGTCTAATTATCATGTCAACGAGCATATCCTAATATCCTAATACAGAAGATTTATTGTACCTACCTTTGTTCAATATTTGATTCTTCTAAGACAATGGACCTCAAACTATATTCCCCCTCTGGCAACTTCTGGTTTTTCTCCAAAGAATTTTCCAACCATTGGTAGCCTACCACATGCAACCTTTTGCTGTGTAAGATATGTCTCTCTGATGTCGGAAAACTGTGAGAAACATTAGTTCAAATAATTAACTATAAGGTAAATTTAATGATACCTGTTTTTAGGATTGCTCAAATCAGGCCAATAGCTTATTGCGGTTAGCTTCAAATAAAATCAGTGGATTGACCATTGGGGTACCTCAATATAGTTACATAGTTCAGAAAGGTTGTTTAAAAAACTAAGGAAGAGAAATAGGATACGATAATATCCACTGATGGATTCCTCATGAAGAAATTGGCTTAATTTTTATTTCCCCCAAAAAAGGACCTCAAATCTTAATTCCACAGTAAGTGTAGAACACCATTATTCACTGCAAACCCTAACTACAGCCAAAGCATAATCTATGATGCTTGCTCTTTAAATACACTTCGTCATGAAATGTTTGTGTAGGTATCCAGGAATGGATAGCAAGAACAACTATGACACAATAGTTACCTTTTGAGTATAGCATCAAAGTCAACATCAGAACTTGGAGTTGACAACACTACGCAATGAGTAGCATCTAAAAGGTTGTTGCTGACTTCACCACCACGCATAGAAACTTCAAACTTCAACCTCCTCTTTGCAAGGTCCAATATTACTTCCCAATCCACATTCCTGTATATGTCAATAATCGTGTATGAGCACACACACACACACACACACATACACACACACACACACACACACAGAGAGAGCAGCTCACGTGGAATCCATCGAATAGAAGTAAATGCGGTAACCATGGAACAAAGACCATTTTTTTTCTGGACAAAATTTTTGCTTGTAATAGTCAATACTTTTGAGGTCTTCCGATATATCAATATTGTTGAATAGCTGAAGAAAATAAGAAAACGGATATATCACTAGGTTGTTATGCATTTTTAAGGCATGCATAGAAGGTAACAAATACAGTACACAAAATAAAAGGGAACTTCATTGGACTGCAGGTATAACCTTAAATTGTTAATGGCACCCAGTACCAACATACACATGATATCGTGGCTATAAGAATTTTTTTAATCCTACGTTCTTTAACGTACATAACATACAATATCTGATGTGATAGAAGACTAAAGCCTTGATTGAGAGGTTTGGTTAAAAAGATAACCATAAGTGGGTTTGAATACAAAACTAATGCTTAAGAAAAATAGCTAAATGATGAAGTGACGTCAAAAAATCCGTGATGCAAAGAATAGACTTGAGATACTATATAGAAGCACCTGTTTAATATCTGTAAGATCAAGATCCCAGTAATAAGAGTCGGAAAATTCATCAATCTCTGCTTGTAACTTGTTTTGCGATGATTCCGCTAGAAAAATAAAGTACCTTCAAGAAAAAGAATATCCGTCCCAGATTAATTATGTAACATATAAGAGGGAAGCTCGCACATATACTGCTGCATTCCCAATAAAAAAACGTGAAGAACTAAGTCACAGGTGGGTACTAACTTTGGCTGTAAATGCAGGATACGCTTTTGCGAGCAACAATCCAAGATCCAAGAATAATGAATAATGTCTCCACGAAGCTTCGCAGCCTGGTACTTGATTCCTGCAAGATTTATTATTATCGTCAATATAAACATATACATTTAGCAAAGAGTTATTATTAGATAATAATTAGCAAATACCTTACCTTTCCTTTCAGCAGCTATACAATGAGTAACCGAGTCATTTAGATTCATCGAAAAAGTTCCTCCATTCTCAGCCACCATTTTATGGAAGGAATCTATAGAATAAGTTGGTGGCACATTGATGAAGTCTATGCAAGTTAAGGGAAGAAGTAAATACAGTACGTCAAAATGGAAAAACAGTATATCAAATTAGGAGAGAGAGAGAGAGATGTTTCTCAAAGTCTTTCATATAGACGCAAGTATTAGAAACTCTAGTAAAGTACGTTTGATGTGATATATAGCTGTCTCATGGTTAGACAAACAAAGTAAAAAGCTAAAAATATATTGGATACAAAACATCATGTTTGCAAAGATGAAGGTTGCTTCCTTTACTCCAGAGACATCAGTCTGAATAAAGTGAGAAGGGACAGCAGAAACACTCTTCTTGTCTCCCTTAATCGTGGATTTGCGTTTTGGTTTATTATCTTGCAAGCCTCCATAGTCTGTACCATTTTGTGTGTTACCATTGCTTGAATGTACCAAACCCAAAAGTGCTGAAAATGAAAGGTGAAGCGAGTAAACTTAAATCAAATCCAAACTTTTTAAGGATGTAATTAAATAGGATTGTTCCCTGGAACACATACCAAAATCAGAGGTACACCAACATAGTTATCTTAGTCACAGAATTTAGAAAGAAAAAAAACACACAAGGAGGAGGTACATCTGTTGAGCCTCAGTTAACTGATACTTGCGCATCAAATCTTTTGTCATAAATCAAGTATTTCAACTAGAAAACCCATGTTGTCTCAGTAGTTGTAATATCTCCCCCTTTTGATCATGGAAGACAAACCTCTTAGGACTCCTAATAAGTCTCCTAACCAACTATTATCTCAATATCTTAGTTTATCTATTTCTGTAGTATCTCTTTAATGTCTAATTGGATGGATGTAGCCAAAGTTATAATTGGCATAGAACTAGGACTCTTAGTTGCACTAATATTAGGAGATTATATTAGCCTACAAATAGTTATCTCTGTAATGTTATAGTCCACGCCACTTAAGGTGGGCTCCTTACGTAGAGTGGGTTGGGTTACCCACCGGACTACTATACCCCTAGGGTTTTAGGTTAGAGAGAAAGAGAGAGAGAGGCTTGAGGAGTCTCCTATATAACATATAGAGACTCCCTACTTCACAAGCTATTGTTTGCATCTCTATTGGTCTTTTGGAGCCTTAATGAAATCTCTCTATATGTGTTCTATATTGGTTGATAGATATTAGACGATTACACGTTATCAGCACGCATTGCTTACCGTAGAGCATCTTTTCAATTCGCGTAGGAGCAATTTTTGGGCAGTTTTTTCTTAGTGTTTTCTTAGCTTGGAGCAAGGTAAACCCTAAAACTACAACTTTTCAAGGTTAATAATATTAGATCTTGTGGTATGTATGCTTAGATTTAAATCTTGTAGTATTCATACTTAGATCTATATGTTAGTATGTTTTGAGTAGAGTTTAATTTTTGTTCTCTACGATTTTTGCATGCTTAACCTTATGGTTATATTAATCTTATGATAATCTTAGATACATGTTTAGAACTATCATATTTTAGATCTTCTGATGTAGAATTTTGTTTCAACTTAATTCCATGTTAGATCTAATTTGTAAGTACTAGGGTTTTATTTCTTTTTACCCTAATAATTGAATCATGTATGATTTTTCCATGCTAGATATGGTTTTTGTATACATATTCTTATATCATAGGTTTTGATCTATATTTTTAATGTGTGATAATATGAGGGTTTTTTTGTCCTATATTACATGTTGTAGATTTTCGTAATTTTTGGGTTTGTACTATGCAATTACATCAATTTGATCATGGTTTGATCTATATTATCCATTGAAAACGGTATTTTTCCGCGTTTTACGTTAAACCTAATTTAAATTAGTGATTTTCAGATTAATATTTGAAAAATATTTTTAAAATAATTGGATAATAATTGTTGAGATTTTATCTCCAATATTTGGTAGAGAAAATATTTTGTGGTTATCTAAATAATATTTCCTCCCATAATCTAAGATTTGGTATATTTTAGATATATGATATTGTGGTATATCTTTAGAAGATTCTAATTATGTTTTTGTTTCATATAGAACTACATATTTGATTTTATCAAAAATAGTAGTAGAACATAATTGGATTCTATTTTAGGAGTTGTAATATATTTCATATATATCTCTTATATTTTTGGGGGAGGATAGAATATATTTAGGTCCCTATATTTTAGAAATATGCAAGTCTCTATCTCCTAAATCTATGATTTTTCTTTTTCAGAAAACTCTAAGTTTTAGGGCCTATTTTAGCTGGTAGGCCGAGGGCCTAACCACTATAGGTGATGCACATGTTAGGTTGTACATTATTCGACGTTTAATTCGGTATACGACAACAAACATTAATATTTTGGACCCATAATTCGGAGTGTCGGTGAGCTTGCTCCCGAACCCGAGCTAAGGCTCTAGAGTGTTGGCTGTCGGCTGTCGGCTGAGCTTGCTCCCGACCCGAGCTTAACAACTCTAGGGTGCCAATTGAGCTTGCAAACCGGACCCGAGACTGTGCTCAAGGGAGACCGGTTAGAGCTTGCTCGCCAAAACCTAAGGCCTGAGTTAGTTGAGCTTGCTCCTAACTTGAGCCACGTGCTCGCTAAAGACGCCCACTAGCTCAAGACCGCAGCTTGCTAGTCAGACTGAGCCATAAAGCTCAAGGCCCAACCGGGTGAGCCCGAGCTCGTTGCGTAAAGGTCCGGTCCAAAACCTTTTTTTTATGTTGGGTAGGTCCAGCCCGCTATCCCGGTGACCCACACGTGTTAGGCACGAGGTCAGACCCGGCCCGCTAGCTGAGACCTACGTGTTTGTCTTTTTGCCTTAAACGCGGTTCAACCCGCAAGAACAGCTAGGTGACCACGTGTTGACACAGGTCTAGCCCGCACAAGCTAGGCGACCACGTGCTAGGCACGAGTCGAGCCCAGCTCCGCAGCAGGCAACCCACGTGTCTGTGACATTCGAGTCCGGTCATAACCCTTGGTCTAGTCAAGCATTGTAAACCCAATCCAGTATGCTCACGCCGACCGGTCCAGGTTCAGCCGCTGACCTGACCCACCGAATCCCTCGAGTCCGACCTAAGTCCGATCCAAGCTTAGAGCTTGATCCATACTCAAATTTGGCCGATCTGAGCATACCGGTCCAGGGATCGATAGCTCTAAGATCTAACTCGAATATCTGCGTACGAGGCCTAGGGCCCGAATCCATGATCTCTAGAGTACACACCGAGTTCATGCGAACCTGGCTTTAAGCTCAAACCCGCAAACTCAAGGGCCGACCCCGAGCGCACACCCGAGCGACTTTCGCTTGACTTTTTGTCGCAAGACACACACTGAGTTAAGGCTCATGTGTCGTGGACCCAAACCCGAGCCGAGTGGTAAATTAGGTTGAGGACAAGTTGAATCCCAATTTCAGGTTGTAGCCTAAGTCACTTGACTCGACCCTCATACCTTTGTCTTGACCTTCTAGTTATACCCGTGTCACACTCCAGGTCTCTAGTCGAGTCTGCTCACCTTGAATGACTCGCCTCTTAGGCAGTACCGACCCATGCTTTCCATAGCCCGCCCTAAGGTCCTGTGTTTACACAATTTAAAGACTGATAGCGAGCGTGTGATTGCGTGTTTGACACATAATGCAGTTGTAAGGACTAGACTTGTCTTCACATTTCTTATCCTACAACCCAGATAGATTGACTTTGACCTTCCCAAGTTGGTTGAAGTGATTAATACACGTCTCTTTGGTTGCTCTCCACCCGACGATCTAGGTTACTAATTGAGGACTCATTACCCTCTTGGATCCAATCAACGGGCTTCTTTGTATTTAGGAGAATAGTGGGACATGGATATGATCCAGACTCGAAAAGAGTAAACCAATTCTATTTCGTTTATGCAGCGTACCCTAGCGCTCCCCCCCTCCCTTAATATGCAGGACATGCTGGAAGCACTCTTGGGCATATCGTAGTTGCTTAAGCACCAATTTTTGCCATAAGCCATCGTTTTGCGATATTTGTCGTTAGAACATGTGAGTTTTGTCCATAGTATCTCCATTTCTAAAATAAAATCGCATATGCTA
The DNA here is from genome assembly GCA_014058105.1 of Kingdonia uniflora. NCBI lineage: Eukaryota > Viridiplantae > Streptophyta > Magnoliopsida > Ranunculales > Circaeasteraceae > Kingdonia > Kingdonia uniflora. The sequence goes on along the minus strand of JACGCM010001410.1, from coordinate 270,886 downwards.
GTTTAAACACTGAAGTGTTTTGGAAACTTATAGCATATTAAGATTTAAGTGGTTTAAATTGCGCTGCATATTAAGGATTTTGATACATATAGCCCACGTGACTTCGGGGTCGCCCCTAAGTGCTATGGTTGATCACCTAACCTTTATGAAGCCTCCCTTTATGCATGTTTTGACACCTAGAAGACGGATTTCGTATTTCTGATTGTTTAGAAAATTGATGCCATTTTCTGATCAGACAATTACGGAACTCTGCTTCTAGTGTTAAGAAAAATCTTAAATTTGGACCGAAAACAGTTGATGGATATGATTCGTCCCTGGAAATTTCTAGAGTGAATTAAACACTATAATCTTATTTTCATATAAACCCCATTATTGGTATATAACGTGGTATATTTTTCCTTCTTTATCTTGTTAGCCATGTGAGTTCATGTACAATTTTGAGTTGAATCTCAAAACATAGGAAGGGATTATGTGCTTTTTTCATCTTTTCACATAAGACCCTTACCTGTAGTAAACAACAGTACACTTTAACTCCATGCCTAGATAATTTGCTCATCATACGTAAGTTTTGTATCTGGAAGATATAGCATCGATATCCTACAAATATCATATTGAGACTTGGAACGATGGCAAGACATATAACCTTGCAGTATAACGTCTCAATTTGATCTCCGCATCCTGAACCTTCCCATTTTGTATCTCCTCACCTTAATCTCCAAACAGTAAGTTTTGTTGAGATATGATCACGGAGTATAACGGTTAAACTCCAATTATCTCCACATTCCTATTGGCGCTCTTGCATTAGCAACATAGAATGTGTGATCATTTCTAAGACCTATGAACTAATAATGTGTCTGCCGGAAAACAGAACACACGACTACGATTCTTTGGGAGAATCATGACTACGGTCGTACATAGTACACTTAAAATAGATGCATGACTTAGCGCCTGCAGCACTTGACTGTCCCAATAGCATACATCGATATGCCTGGAGCATACGCTATTATGCTTAAATGCATATGCACGTGTTTTATACACATGTCTGCAATCTATTAATGCTTGTACATGGAGCACTCGCCCATACATTATAAGTATGTTTGTACCTAAAGCACAATACTATTAGTTCAGGTGGTATAGGTCTTAGTTGTGGTAAAGTCGCAACCAAGGATGAGGCAGTATACGTGGTGCCTACCTTCTGTGGAATCCACAAAGGAAGAAAGACAACTCAACATAACATTACGTCTGAATGTTACTTGGGGTTGATTGTGGTTTTAGAACCGCACCCCCACAAAATTCTTGGAGTTTGCCTGGGCTCAAATTCAGAATTGGAAATGCTTGTGCATGGAGTCACACTAAAATTAGCTTGCAGCTAATCCAACATTCAATGATTGTAATCCCTTTGTTTTATCATGTCTCACTCTTTCAAAGTTTTATCCGCGTGAGAGTACATCGACCTTTAATATCTTATCAGCTTTATCCGATGTCACTTCGTTTCAACACTTGACTCCGTACGTTGTACATACTATGCTTCCTGGAGTAAGCTAGTTTAAGTATGTGCGCATGACATTGTCTCTAGATTCAGCTAGAGATATTTGCATCATTCTTTGAGAGCACATATACTTATAGCATTCCTAGAGAATCTATAATATGTCTCTTAGAAACTATCATTTACATGACCTTGTGTTATGATTGCCCACATCTTTGCATGAATGTTTCTTACTGCAGATCCAATGTTTTGATTCATACATGGATATGGGTATTGTCAAGCAAACTATGTCGTTCTCCATTCCATCTTTTGAGAACGGTTTTCTCGACCTGGCTAAGTAGCTTGAATGTTACAACTATATTTTCAAATATAGTGGAGGGCTCCAGCAGAGCCACGGAACTCTGTTTAAATGGGCACGATATTACGTATCGATTTTTCCATATAGTCAGAGAGGTCCAGAGTATACCTACTAAATCGTACAAATATCCACAGGATTGAATATCACGTGGGACACACAAAAGCAGATGGTAGGTCATACCTATACCTCACTTTTTTTCACGTAGGCCAGTTGAAGCCTTGGAACGATATTCAAGCCTCTCATTTGGGCTCCCTCAGACATGAGAGATCCAAACCCGATAGTGTTTCTCCTTGTAAAAGTAAGATATCCATATTATGAAAGACATATGTGCATTGCTTGTTCGAAAGCTTATATATGAGACCTAGTTAAACCAAAGTGTAGATTGGGTCCCTACTAACTTATCCTTTACATCCTTGGAGAACACCTGTGGACTTTATCCATCCGCAATGTGGTTATTGCTCATTTTAGACGCATCCTGAAGATGGTCTCACATTTGCCTATTAAGGACTAGGAACAATACAGTTGCATGTTTACACATTGATCATTGGACACAGGGTGGCGTTCCCAGATTACCCGACAAGTCATGTAAACTTGACGGATGGGGAGAACTTGTTTCTTCAACAATTTGATGTTTTTTGATCATCGGTTGGGATTGATATTGGGCATCCAGTATCCCCATATGCAAACCCTGTAGTGTTTGACATAATCTCTAATCTAGAAATTTTTGGTGATTTCTTAGCCACATAGGCGTACAAAACTTTCGACAATTCTCGTAGACACTTTCATGTCTTAGAGTTGATTAGATGAGACTGATTTCATACCATCTAATTATTTTCCAGCAACTACTACTGGCATGCAACCAACTGTCTCCCATCCACGCACCTTGAAGTGTGCGGTACATGTGCCTGAAGCACTTATATATGTATAGAGATGGACTCTCAACATTGTCGGGGACAGGAATAGGTTATGATACACCACTTATCTTATGATAGTTGGAACTTAAGCCGGGCAACGTATTTCTGGGATAGTTGGAATCTATTTTGCAGTACCTGTCACTTACTGAGACGATGTCCTCGTCGTTAGGGGGAGAAAAGACTATATAATGGCTTGAGAGTTTATAGTAAACACCGTCGTTGTCTCATGTGATTCCCTACTTTATACAAAAGTGACAGAGAAAGACCAACTCCACTTTCATGGATTGCTCTTAAGTTGCCTTGAAGCACTCAATGACGCAATGTAAGTGACGAAGTCGCATATACTTTAGTAAATGCGCCAGTATGGTTTGAGGTATCCTTGAGGGATTAAAGCCCGAGCTGATCCGGTAAATGAATTAAGCCTGCGTAATGCGTGGCATACAGTTGACACATAGATCATACCACTGAAGTGGATGACAAGTCGTACCCATGGAATGGACGGCAAGGGAACTTATGACTCCTGGTGTAGTCGACACTTATGAAGTGGCCACACCTATCCCCAAGGCAATAGTAGCTACGTGATCCATTATCTCCCTACAGCCGTACATGCGCATGTTGAAATTAGAGCTCTCAATAACATATATGCATGTAGAGTGAAATATTGATTGTTACCAAGTGGTTGTCGACAATAAACCTTCGTGGTCACTCTAGTTTAGGATTCTTCACATTGGCCATGCGAACCTGAAGTCCGGTGACGTGGTATCACAAGCCTGTTGGATGTGGTGATCATACAGAATGTAGGAAACGGGGGAGATTGTAAGTGAGGCTAGTTGCACATGGTTTCCTACAGAAACCATACTCATCGATTATGATGAATCTTACCCCCCCCCCCATGACCGACCCAATCACATTCTGTCAGTACCTTAGATTGGCAATCGCTACCTTTGAGTAACTCAGCTAATTGTCAGTCCCAATTGAATTAGACATGTGTTAAATAGATGTAGTTGCAATGCAATTATGTATCTTCATGGGAAATGAGATGCTAACATCTATAAGCAACTCCTTTGAAGAACTTGGAGGAAGTACGGTAGTCCTAATGCATGGAGCATTAATATGCCTAAAGCATATGTATGCAATCAAATTGGATAGATCCTTGAAGGATCATAGCAAATCAGGATTACATGCGGTACAGACTGAGCATTTGATGGACGTGGTGTTCACAAATGACCTGATCTGCCCTTGAGCTTTCATTCTAATGAAGCTGCTAGATTTGTTATATTCTATAGTTGTATATGTCAATGACCTGAAGTTCATCGAGTCTCCTGTAGAGATAGTAAAAACTTATGAAAACCTGAAGAATCTTCAGACTGAAAACCTCAGTTTTGTGTCAATCAGAAGATCGAACACCTTGAGCATTTGTTTGCTTATACATATACAGGGAAAATGTTAATACATTCTCCACTCAGATGCATGCAGCTTAGTGGTTGAGCGTGCACATGGTTATGAGCTCACTGAAGTGAGATCTAGCCATATTCCGCCCTACAGTTGAAGGCGAAGACTTGTTGGTCCTGAAGTACCACCTCAGAGTTATATTGTCACTGTAAAACCTTATACTTGAGTTGATTCTTCCTCAAGAAGGTAAATAGGAATTTACAGGTTTAGAAGCCGTCAGATCATGATGAAGTACGTTCCTCGTCAAAGTGATGTCATTCAGTAGTTTGGTCAAACTTTTATTTGTAAGCAGGGTAGTATTGGCTGCGTTTTTGCATAAGACCAATACACATGCATAAATTGTATACGGGGGAATGTTGACTACGTTTGTTCATAAGACCAACACCACGCACTTCTTATCTATTGTAGATAGATCTTAGGCGATGACTTTGCACTAGCGGCAGAAGCGACTTCATTCCTAAAATGACAATTTTCAAGGAGCTCGTCTACAGGTTCAGAAAGTTGAAGTTTGAGCTTGCTCACTTCAGATAAAGAGTTTTCTCCAGAGGGAGACTCTCTACTATCACTTCTTAGTGATCGGACATATGAGCTCTATACTCTTTCCTGACCATCCGATTTTTCCCATTGGGCTTACCGGGCGAGGTTTTAATGAGGCAGACGATTACCAGGGCGTCCAACACCGATATGGGACTTGATAGTATTGGCTTTGCCTTCTACTCACAGCCTTTTTCCCACTGGGGTTTTGTTGGGTTTAGATTGCAGAGACAATCATCTCATCGACGGTGGATAACCCAAAGAGGGAGTGTTATAGTCCATGTCACTTAAGGTAAGTCCCTTACGTAGAGTGGGTTTGGTTACCCACCGGACAACTATACCCCTAGGGTTTCGGTTAGAGAGAGAGATAGAGGCTTGAGCAGTCTCCTATATAACATATAGAGACTCCCTACTTCACAAGCTATTGTTTACATCTCTATTGGCCTTTTGGAGCCTTAATGAAATCTCTCTATCTCTCTATATACGTTCTATATTGGTTGATAAATATTAGACGATTGCATGTAACAGTTTTATGCATTAAATAAACTGAGTTTGGTTTAGTAAATTGGAGGTTTGATTTTCCCTCGAAATAAAAGCATTGGAGGTAGGTTTCCTTTAGTTTTATTCCTGCAGAATAAACATGGGCCCCGAGGAATCCAGGGTTGTTGCTGTCAAGCCATCTGTTCTACGGGATGTGAAGCCATGGGATGATGAAACTGACATGGCAAAGCTTGAAGAAGCCGCAAGAAGTGTTGAGATGGAAGGATTGACCTGGGGAGCATCAAAGCTTGTAGCCCTGGATTTTGGTATGAACTATGAAGAAGTAGGAGATTATGATGACTATCGTGGATGACTTGGTCAGGAACAACACACAGTTGAGCCTGCTAATGAATACATTCAGAGATGTGGCATCGTAGTGTTCACCAAAATCTAAGAAGCTTGAAGATACATTAAGACTCACCGTTGCTGAGTACCAGAATGGAGAAGTTGGCTACGTTTCAATTTAGTATTTATTCTTTTCTCATGATTATAATGAACTTTTTGAAAGCCAGTAATATTATTTGTGATTTTGTGGTGAAAATGACAAGAAAAATTGATGGATGTTTTTACGGTTGAAAAAAAAAGGATCTCAGTAGTCAGTAAAGAGTAAGAAATTATACTTCTAATTTGAAGTCATCAAACCATTATTAAGCCTTTTTTCTCCTTCTGAAAATCTAAATGATAACAGAAGAAAATTCCTAGTATGTGTGACCCACACAAAGAAGTTCTTACATTGCACGTCAAGGCATTCGTGCCAAGGTTTGTCATATCTCACCCGGTCAATGCGAGGAAATCTTAAGCTGTATGGTGCAGCAAATACCTGTAGCAAAAGAAACAAATTTCAACTCCATAAGCTACCATTTCGATTTATATTGATATCATGATGCAACTTTCATATTAATGTTTTATTTTTTTGGCAACTACTTTACAATTGTCAAAACAGTACCTCAGATCTGATTGTCCGAATATCGCTAGTTATGGAAAGTATGATTGATCTGAATAAGAAAAAAAGAGAAGATTATATAATGTCTAGAAATGCATCCTTAAGAGCTCTTTGTAGAATGAAATTCAGTTAGGAAACTGTACTTTTCAGGGCTTTCAATCCAAACATCTGGCCTCTCCTTTGAGCTATTTGTTACTTCATAATAGCTTGGTGTCTTCTTTGGGTACTCATTTTTCCTGTCAAATGCAAACTGTGTAATTAACAATTTACAGATTTGTGTATTATTACATACACGAACACATATAAAGTAAGCTCTATGAAGATAGGAGATCATCCACCAAGAAGTACGAAAAAGAAAACAAGTGGCTTTAAATGTACCTGAAATAGGGCTTCAATTTTGTAACGAGGGCATCGAGCTCATCATCTGAAAGGCCAGTACCCACTCTACAAAATGAGATAAATCTGAAAATGTAAAAAAGAAGAAGGCGGTCTTAGAATGATTCCTTGTTTATTTTTCATACATACATATGTATTTAGGCCAGTAACTTGGGACCAAACATCAGAATACACATTATATTTTGAATATACCGTCTCGGGTAGGTGTTAGGGGCTGATCCCTCTGCAAGACCCACCAAAAACTGAGCTACCTACAGTTCATCAGAAAGTGAAAACATAATACCGAGAATTACAACCTAAAATTGAGAAAAAGGACAACTACTTTGAGGAACAATTAAGAACTCACCTCACCTCCACGGCGACCTGAGCCATAGTATCCGCCTAATAAAAATACCCGAGACACGATAACTTAAATAATGTGTTATAGTAATTAAATAGGAACTAATACAACAAAAGAACACATACCTATGATAAGAACATCTAGATCGGAACCAGCACGTACGTAATCGGGCTTCAACTTCAACCATTTTCCACTCCGATCACTAGGCTCCCATTTAGAATTTAGGTCTTTCAACACAATCCCTTCATCCCTAGAAGATGTAGTCGAACCAGACTTTGAGAATGCATAAACTACTCTGTAGTAGGTACAAATGAAAGAAGCAACAGAAAAAACGAAAGTAAAACTAAATGCAAGTGTTTAACCTATTCTCAATTGTTGCTTTGAAAAATCTTTCAACTTCTTCCACATTATATGCAATACGTGACCAATACGGTTCCCCTGTAAGACCAGCAAATTACCAGGAAATATGAAGCACAAAACGAATAGATAATTGATAAGCAGATATGTTTGTTCCATAAGCATGCGGTGCTGATAGTTAGGAAATGCCAAAAGGGAAGAAAAAAAACTCAAGCATTAAAGATTCCAGTTCAAAGTAAGGTCGTTCAACTTTTAAGAACCAAATTCCTTATAATTTTCGTCTATTAAAATTAATTTTTATTAAATAAAAAATAAGAGCCCTTAAATAAAACAGAATATACTCAGATGTTCACTAATTTTAGATATACCAAAGTTATGTACAGAAATAGAGAACACGAACTTATCACGGTATTATTACCTGAAGGACATTGTGCGTTAAGGCCACCATTGGGTATTAAAATTTCCAAACGACCCTTCAAAGGCTTTACAACCTTACGGAGAATCTCATGTCGTTCCTTCAAGCTCTGATGAATGACACTCGTGTCTCCAACATAAAGTATATCAAATGCAACATCTAATCATATCTACGTCATGGTAAACGCAATCAACATCACAAAAGATAATTGCATGTTGCCAGAGACGACAAGACTTCACGGTGTCGCTGTGGATAGGCCAAGTGTAATCGAGAAACACATAAGAAGCATATCTTGATTGTCTCGGACACAATGGATGAAAAAAAAAAAAAAAAACATACAGTACTTATGTTTCCAAAGACGTGAAAGTTTTGCACTTCACCCAGTTGAGTGCATTTCAATTATTTCCAAGCTCGGAAAGTCCAACTTACTTTGCTAAATTTTATCTTCGAAACAAGGAGATTCAACTTACTTATCAAAATAATAACAGTGTGGCCAGATAGCACGATACAAACTTTTGGAAAATGAGAATAACCCAAAGGATACAGCACAACTGCATCACAATAAACATAGGTTAGGGTTTAGAATATTGCCTCTTCGCAAAAAATCACAATTTCACAAAAATCTACGGACACATACCTGTCGATCACTGTCTAATCCCTCTCTTGCTGCCTTCGCTGGATAAAAGTAAAATCAATCAGGTCATTACCTAGTAAACTACAAGGGCAAGCAGCTGAGCAGAATTATTTTAAGGACCTATCTCTTGATTTGAGCCAAAATCTGCAAAGCGATTATTTGATGTGTCCCAAACCAACATTTCCCCATCAAGAATACACCTGATAATTTGATATAGAAAAAAACCCTAAGTAATGGACGTAATACTTGAGATATCTTGGATGTAACAGCCAAGAATCAATATAGCATTTCAAGTTCACAAAAAAGGAGAGAAGATAATACCACTACAAAATGCTCACCTGTCAGCAAGTATGTTTTGCATTATAATGTTTGACATCCCGTGTTCATATTCTGGATGATCAAGAAAGTTCCTACACAGGTTATATAGGTCATAAAATATCTGAAACAAATATCTATAGAATTAATAAAAATAAAACAGCAAAGTAAGATATAGCTATAACGTCATGAATAGGACTAGGATTGAATCAAACTCCGGCTATTTTAGCGGGAAACAATTTTACCGTTAACTATTCAACCTCAAGATAGAATTAAAAAATTAGAGGCCTTAAATGACAGCATAATTATACTCACGCCTTCAAAGTTTTCAGTAATAAGGACCTGTATTTGCTATTAAATTAGTAAGATAATCAATCTATAGAAAGACGTGTACCTTGAAAAAAAGTGTATTTCTGATCCATTCTTGTGAATTTGAATGCGGTCACCATCAAATTTGCACTCGACAACCACTTCTTTTCCATGGAGCTGAATGATTGGAAATAAGTAAGCAAAACTGAAGATATTATTAGGTCAACTATAACTATATGAATAACTAAATAAGCTTGTGAAAATGACATAGCAAAGCCAAAATGGAAACCCGAGTAACTGATGAAGTATAAAACAAAGAGTTAAAATCCGACCTTTTTCCATGCAGTTGTAGCATTCCCAACCCTCAAAGCAAGTTGAGGGCGTACGGCTTTTCCAACTTCTATGTCCTGCTCCAAATATATCAAACTATTTAAGTATTCTGCCTAACCCAAATGCATATATAGAATGTTACTAATGTAAATCTAGGAACGCGGAAGCTTAATTTGTATTCGATTTAACACTAAGTATGAACTAGATCTCAAGTAGGGTTTATTTGGAGAAGAACTCAAGCTTTCTTTTCATAAACAAAAACAACTAACTTAGATTTACACCATCCTCTTCCTTATAACATAGTTTCCTATTATCACTCCTACAATATTTCTCCTAACCAATCCAATTAGGAAACATACTAAAACTAAACTCTAGAACAACTCCAACAGAGTAAATAAAAACATAAGCTAAAATAGAGACCAAGAGTTGGTTGTGGTAAACGGTCCATAGGCACATGCCACGTCAAACCCTCCGTCTTCGGAAGATTTCGACCATGAAATCTGTACGGTTGAACTCTTCTGGAAATCTTGAAGTCTTCCGCGGAATTTTCCGTATTGAGAGAACGGGGGTACGATGTCGTCACTGACATCCCTACGTCCATTAACGTTGAAAATTAAAAGCTGAAAAAATATTGTGATTCGCTCTTCGAAACCTGCTATGAAACTTTCTCCAAATGGGTCAACATACGGAAATAATTATTTGCCTAAGGCTATCATTTGCCTCATACAGATCAAATGTTGGGATAGTTCAGACTGTAACATGTGTATACGGAGCTGTTAAATAAGGTCTATCTACATCTCGTGTTGCGCACATGTCTCTAATATCCACTCTTGATGTCGCTGAACAGTCGAATGTCAAATTTCAAGGCCAACCACAATTTTATGTCGTTGTTGGAGATAGTTCTTTGAGGGGCAAAAATCGGGTTTAGGTGAACCAGTTTTTCTAAAATCTGTTTTGGCACATAGGCCGAGCTCACTGCCTGGAGCTGGATCGGGTAGTTGGTGAAGCTGAGGTACTACTGATGTCATCACATGCATCCCGCCTATGTTTTGAACTTGAAATTGTTTGGTAGATCTCTGTGGGCTTTAAAGTAGGAAAAACGTGGGTCATATGAGAGTTAAAATGTTGGATTTTGGTTGGTGGATACTACGTTGGGTCATGGTTAGGTTTAAAGAAGATACGTAGGTGATGAGAGGAGAAGAGGTGTGATTTGATGGGTAAAGGACCGTGGGCTGGACCTCGTATTGGGTAGGTTGGGTTAGGCTCGGGCTTAAAAGCCACACGTCCTAGGCACGCGACAATCTTTCTTCTTCTCTCTCGATTCAGATTTCTCCCTGGGGAGAACTTGTAAACATGTCAATTGGGGTTTCACCCTAGTCCCAATTCCGGTAGGATTTACAACCAGAGGGCTCCACTGGACACCGTGAGGAACTTCAGTACCTTCTTCGTCACTTACGTCTCCTTTCTCAAAACCTATAATTGACTTCCCTAGGGTTTTAACACCGACTCCAATTCCGGCGTAAGTTCCAACCGTCAAGGTCCATTGGAATCTGTGGTGAACTCTGTTAACTCCTTTGTTGTTAATCCTCACGATATCACAAATTGTGACGGAGCTTTTTATCGCGGATTCGATGAAAAATTTGACACCGTTCGGCGTTGCCTTCAGGTGCGAAGTTGTTGTCGGTGATGATAGGTCATTGACCGGACCTTCCAAGACGGTCGACGTCTCTTTGCTCGCCGTATCGAACATCGGGGTTTCCGATCTCGCGTCGTTATTGACGAAAAGTAGGACTGTATAGGGAAAACCGCGAAACCGTAAAATCGAACCAAACCGGACCGAACCGACAGTTTTTGTGAGGCCCGGTTCGGTTCTCGGTTCAAAAAGTGGGGAACTGACCTAGCCCGGTTCGGTTATTACTTGCACCCTTCGGTTAACCGGACTAAACCCAACCGGGCTAGTTTTATTGGTCAAGCAAGTTACAGCTTACAACTTACACCACTCACTGAGACCTAAGTCTCTCTCTCTACACTTCACAGTTTGGAGAAGAAGTAGAAGAAGCTCCAACCGGTCCATCTTAGTGGATTATCTCTCTCTCGCTCTCTAACCTCTAGGGGTTGCTTCTTAGTGGATTCTCTCTTAAGTCCTCAGTTCAAACACAAGCTCCAGCCGGCAGCCGCCCTTTTCTCTAGGGGTTACTTCTTAATAGATTCGGTAATCTCTCTCTCTCTCTTTCTCTCAATTACGGATTATCTTCGTATTTCAATTTCTGAAATTGAAGATGACTACATTTTGAGGGTTTAGATCACTACATTTTGAGGGTTTTGATTCAATCATTCTGGAAGACAAGTTGGTTTAATGTCAATGCCGAAGGTTCGAGTAATAGGGGTGATGAGGACTCATGTTCTACTCATAAGTCATAACTTTGATATCTTGAAGAAGGATTTGAATAAGAGAGTTGTGGGTAACAATGGTGATGAGAATGGGGTTTGGGTTTCTCAGACTGGGTTTGTTACTAAGCAGCTCTTTCCTATGAGTGATGGTGGTGGTGTAAGCGATAGTCACGAGACTGGCGGGTTTAAGTTTGGGTTCTTGATGTCGCCTTCCCAACCTTTGATCAATGGGGTTCTAGTTCAAAGCAGCCACATTAGGTTGATCTTTCGCCGATGGAGGTGACAACAACTGTGTTGCAACAACATCTTCAGCCTTAGCCTCCGAAGCAGGCGAAGAAGAGTCGAAGAGGGCCGAGGTCGAGGAGCTCTCAATATCGAGGAGTTACGCTTTATCGAAGAACAGGGAGATGGGAATCCCAAATTTGGTTAGTGTTTCATGTTTTTAGGAATATTGATTGCAACCCTTTGTGAGTTTGACCTTGATTATCAATGGGTTGTACTTGATCTTCTATTTTATTTTATTTTTAACAGGGATTATGGCAAACAGGTCATTTTTTGGTTTTATTCAAAAATTGAATACAAAAATCGAACCGAAACCGGATCGGCCGGTTTGGTTCTCGGTTTAGGGCCAAAACCGGACTGTATACAGCCTAACGGGAAGACGTACAAATGGGTCATCCATTTCACCGGTCTTTGCGGTGGTGCTCCAATCTTCGGGATAATTGTCGTAAATAGGCGGTAAAATCGTCGATGGTTGGGGGGGAAGGCTCTTGTACCCAAAACCTCGATAAGCCTATCGAATCTTTCCATCAATGTCACTACATCTTGAGCGAGCGTAGGTTTCTTCGTCATGGGTCTTCCACGAGGTATCTCGCTCTTGAAACTTACTACACCGGGGATGTAAACGCGGCTCTAATGCCAATTAATGTAAATCTACAAACGCGGAAGCTTAATTCGTATTCGATTTAACACTAAGTATGAACTAGATCTCAATTAGAGTTTATTTGGAGAAGAACTCAAGCTTTCTTTTCATAGACAAAAACAACTTAGATTTACACCACCCTCTTTCTTATAACCAAGTTCCCTAGGATCACTCCTACAATATCTCTTCTAACCAATCCAATTAGAAAACATACTAAAACTAAACTCTATAACAACTCCAATAGAGTAAATAGAAACATAAGCTAAAATAGAGACCAAGAGTTGGCTGTGGTAAATGATCCATAGGCACGTGCCATGTCAGTTACTTTGCCACATTTTTAATTTTTATTTTGCCCGCTTGCACTATCCACTTGCGGAAGACACACATAGTAAAGCAAATACTAGATATGAAGAAATCAAACGAAACAATCACTACAATAAGAACATGCACGTCACCTGGCGTTTATGTCTTTGATTTCGATCCTTAAGCTTTTCACAAACTAGTTTCAAATCACAAGTCACATTAAACAAATCTTCCGCATCCGGATGAAACTCATGAAAAATGCTCTTCTCACTAACCCCCAGCTTCAAATCTACAAACACCCCAAAAAAACTAATCAACACGAAACCCCCCTTGCCTAGCATACACATAAACCAATACCACATTGTTTTACAGAAACATACACCTTTAAGTATGATCATCACAATCCACTTCATTTCTTGCGCATTCGTTCCCTTAATAAGCTCCGATAAAACCAAAGTCTTCTCCGTCCTAACGTTAAATCATCAAAAATTACAAACTAAGCCTCATTTCGACACTCCTTTAATTTAAACATCGAATCAATCAATTAAAATCGGTTACCTATTTTCACTTGACGCTAAGCGATCAAGCAACCGATTCAACTCCTTGATCGTCAGTCCGCCTGACGCCATTCCTTGCCTCCGCTGCAACAACTACAACAAAAACACACAACAAATGAACTAAAATCTTCACTTATAATTACAAAAAAAAAAACACTAATTATGTTAATGTACCTCAATGGCGACAAGGGAGAAGTTACCGGCATTAGCGCCGGTCTTAGCACCGCCTTTACGCCAATTAATGAGTCTCAAGGCGTCCTCGGACTCCCTAGATACACCGAGTGCATCGATAAGGCAAGTAGAGAGGACGGACTCTTTGAGACCATAAGTGCCTCTCTCTCTATCGAGAGAAGGAAGGATTAGTCGAATCGCAGCGAAGAAATCATCTGTTGATTTGCAGAAGTTGTCTAGGAATTTGCGGAATTTGGAGCGTTTTTTGGATGATGATTTGCTTCTTTGAATCCATGTAAATAAACTGCAGAGAACACTGAACTTTGTTTCTGTTTGATCGCTCATGATGTTGAAATTAATTTTGAAAAGAGAGAGATAGCGCCACAGCCCACATTACAATTTTGATCAAAAGAGTGTTCAACAAGGAATTAAGGTGCCACGTGGGATTTTTTTTGTCTTCTAAGAGTACCTCATTCACTTGGGTCTTATTTGTTTTTCAAGTGCTTGATGCTGGAAAAAAAAAAAAAATAACTGCTGAATAATTATAGTGTTTTTTTCTTCTAAGAAATGATAAAAATTAGTAAATATCTTAAATACTCTTGTTATAAAATAACACAATTTTGAGCATCACTTCGAAATTGACAGCACATCTCTATGACACCATAAAAGTATAGTTACAACTTGAAAATTAAATCATTATACAAAATGGAAATACAAAATACATCATTGCACAATATGGACATACAAAATAGTTTATACGGATCAACAAAATTAAATATAGTCTAAAGTACGAATCTTAAGATAACACAAACCAACATAGTCCAAATTGGGTACTCACTTTGTTTATCCTTATTAGCTTTATTATTAGACTTCTTTGAGCTTTTTGATCTATAAGTCTCCCATTTCAGCTCTTCGTCACTTTTGTTCTCACTAGAAGGCTCTGTTGTGTTCCTATATATTAGTGATACCTCTTCCTCCATCTCATCTTCCCCCTGGTGCTTTGTAGGCTCTTGTTGGTGATTTTAACTCCTCTTTCCTCCTCCAGTATGGAGTTGTCTCCTTTGGTTCGACTTTGTTGGTGTGTATTGCTTGGTATAGTGTCCAAATAAACTACAACATTCACATGTTGGTGGCTTCCATGGATATTCAACAAAGATTTTTATTAACACTCCACCACCCCTATCTACAAGAATTGAACCTGGTAAGGTGTGGTCTGATGATATTTCTATATACACCTTAGCATAAATCATTTTGGACTTGTTTTCAGTTGTATTATCCATACAAAAAGGTTTCCCAATTACACTACCACATAACTCAGGGCCTTTAAAGTTCAGTAATGTTTAGGCAAGTTCATAAGCTTAATCCAAATTGGAATGGTTTTGATTGTACTCACATCAATGAAGGTATAAGGATCCCATTTCTGAACAATGAAGTATTTGCCTGCAATATGCCAAGGGCCTGCTTCAAGAACCTTATATCTTTATTTAATATCCCCAAAACTGAAATTATATACTTGGTTTTGCATTGACATAGTTAGTGACCCCTTCACTCCCCATATAGATCTTATTCTATCTCTCACCATTTGAAAAAGTATATCTTTAGGGCACTTAACCACAATTTTTCCCTTCTTCAAACAGAATGTGGGTTCTGTAATAGCCTAGTTCTGGGATACAGACTTAGCATTTACACCAAATGTATCGAGAGCATTCAAGAATAAACAAACAATCAACAACAAGAGGATTTAGCGTGAAAAACCTTTAAATAGGTTAAAAACCACGACCTCTCCTGAGGATTTTGAGAAAGTAATGATTTTATTGAGATTGTTAGTGTATTACAATGAACGATCTTAGAATATAGAATGATAGAGTAGGAACTATTCTATATTGATCATTTCGTCCCTCATCTGCAGTTCTCCAGGTCCTTTTTATAGGTTCTCGAATATGACCGTTTGATGACCATAAAGTTCTTTAATGAAGGACGTTACAAAGTGAGTGTGAGATATTTTTTGACCAGGTTGTGTAACGTTCTAACTTTTGTTGTTGTACAACGGTTTTAATGCTGAGTGTACTGTTTTGCGTAGGTCGAACCGTTAGTGCAGAGATCGAGAGTGACGTCTCGAACTGAGTAGAGTTGGTTATGTCTTTGGTCACACTTCTTGTCTGCTGATGAGATCGAGGATGAAGTCTGAGTCTGAGATACAAAATAAGCTATTACAAGACGGCTTTCAACCAATAACATGAGTGCTATCCGGGATGAGTGGTGTTGGTTGAGAAATTTATGTTGTATATATTTCTGATTGTTCCACGTGCTCTGTTTGTTGAGGTCAAAAGTTTGTCTGTAGTTCAAAGATGAAGCATGAGCTTGAGATGCGGAATAAGCCACTACAGGTTCATTAAACTCTAATCTATAAATTCCCTTTGCAGAGTAACTTGTAGCAACTATGAAATTCACAATTCCTTCCACATTTCCTTTATCTTCAATATCCATAGATTTGGGCACTTAACTACAATAATTCATAGTGCTTCTAAAAGTACGTATTCTCTCACTGGTTGTATTTGGTACTTGTTCAACTCTTTCCATTTGATTCTTTATCATTTTATCAATCATCGGATCCTTACCGGATACAATTGCGCTAACTCCAATGTTACTACTTTCGCCATTGTAGAACTCAAGCTCTTTGGGTTTGCAAGCGTCAACGAAGAATCTGGGACTATTTGAGCAACATTTGTTGATGATTTGGTCTTATTTCTATCCATTATCAAGAATCAGCGATTGATCTTCAACTAATTAACATCACAAACAGTACCCAACTTCATATCTACATCCCAAACCCTAATTCACAACCAACTGAAGATAATTTTGATCCCAAATGGGTCAAAAATAATAGAGAAGAGAACAAAACACCTTAATTAGGTTGAAATCTGAAGAAAAAATAGATTAATGAGTCGTACAATATGATCTGACTCCTGTGTTCATGGATGAAAATACCGAAGTGAGTGAGAAATTTTAGATCTATTTAGGAAGAAGGGCAATCTCGGCATAAGAGGGCTTCATCAGCTGCTTGAAAAAAAAACTTCTTATAAGTGCTAAAGAAAAATACCACCTTGGTTTTCTCCTCAAAAAGGAAGGTTGAGCATTACTTTTCAAGGTGCAACCTGACTTTTTAACATCTTGATCAGGCGCCCAAGTATTGGGCGTCTGTTTGTTTTCTTATCGGGCGCTTAAGTTTTGGGTGTCCAATTATTTTTTTTCATAACAAATTCAAATCGGGCGCCTAAGATTTGAGCCCTCGTTAAAATAAAACCAACTGAGGTATTTTTGGATGAAATTGAACCTTCCTCAATTGGATTTTGATTTTTTTACCCAACTGAGTGAGGTACTTTAAGGGACTCTAATGCTCCTATGAACCAGATCACGTTTGTATGTTTTTTTTAATACACTAGAGGCATTCGGGAACCATCAATTCCTACGTCCTCTAGGGTTGTGTAGTTCCCCGCATACCTCATAACCAGACACGTTGGCACAAGGCCAGCGGGACTAAATACCAACCTCTAGACCCACCAGTGGTGAGAATCGAACCCTAGACCTCCAGGTAGTTTTTTTTCCCATACCTTACCACCTGAGCTACGTATAGTTGGTAATTTAGTATGAACCAGGTCATGTTGGCACAAAGAGAAAAAGAGTATTTATCAATTTCCGAAGTTGGAGAATGATTTGGCTTTATACAAAGAGAATGAATGATCTTCATATACAATATGGAGATAAACAGAAAGATTAGGTGAAGATAGACGACGAAGAAGAGGCAGATGGGAGAGATTAGGGAGGAGATGGTGATGAAAACCAAGCGAGTAAGATACTGTTGGATGGCAAAAATTATATGTGGTACCTCAAAAACCAAGTGAGTGAGGTACTTTAGGAGATGCTCATATAAACGATTTTGCCTTTTTAAAAAAAAGTTCTTAAATGGTTTGGCATTTCAGTAAGACATTTTAGAGCATCTCCAACAGAAAGTGATTGATGTGGTGGGAATGCTCTTGCAAAATGCGTCGAATGATTTGACTCATTAGTAATAGTTGTTGAATGATTCGGCAGATCATAGTAGGTTAGATTGGTAAACACATATCCATAAGTTATCGTTTGACCATCAAATGTTGCATTTGTTGAGAATCAAACTATTTTACTAAACAATCATACACATAATAGTAATGAGAGAAATACAGAGCTTGCTTTAATGATAATGAAACCCTAAGGATGTAGGTTATAATAGTGAACCCAACAAGGATATAAATTACTCTCTGTAAAACTTTGCCCATAAACCCTAGACTTCATGGGCCTATTAGGAGCCCGGTGAAGACACATCAACCCAGTTCGGGTTCTCATATAGGTCAAACTTTACTTCTAATACTCTCCCCCCTGGGGTATTCTATACCAGGATGACATGCCTTGTCAAAACATATGCCTAGCAAAACCCACTTGGGCAAAAATTTATGCAAGGAAATAGTATAATCATATGTTTTATATAGATTGTGGATGCGCATGCGTTGCCTCATCGAAGCCTCTAGACAATAAAACCCCTTGGGGCAAAAACTATACTATTTGGAAAAAAGTACAACATGCATGTGTCCAAGTTAGAACGTGATTACTTCCCCTGACGTCGATCTCCCTGAGATCATAAATCCTATAAACTTTGCATGCCAATACTGTGTACCAATCTCTTGAATGTAAGAGATGCTAGAGCCTTTGTGAATAGGTAAAGCTAAGTTGTCTTCCAAACAGACTTGAATGATGTCAATCTCATTCAGCTTCTGTAACTCGTGTATGTGGGAGAATTTGGGTTAAATGTCCTTCATCCTGTCTCTTTTAATAAGTTTGCCTCAGACTTGAATGATGCCAGATGTGGTGCCTTCCTACATAGTCGTCGGTTTATCTTGGATAGAACTTAGACCGTAACTTCTGTTGATGTGATTAACTATGAATCGCAGCCAAAAGCATTCTTTGTCGACTTCATGATGTACAAGAATCTTTACGTGGTTTGAGGATGTAGAAATCATCATCTATTTTACTTATCTTCATGAAATCATCGTATTTCCATACAATAACACCTAACCCAACTACGATAAGCTTTTATGTGGTTCTGATAAGTATATCCTACATTGGCGTATCCTATAATTTTACGTTTACCATTTTTTGGATAGAACAGACCCATGTCTTTTATTCCGATAAGATACCTCATATTGTGCTGAATCTCGTCCTAGTGCCTTTGGGCATGTACAAAAACATAACGAGCTAAATAGTTTACTGTGAATGAGATATAAGACCGAGTACACCCTGTTAATTATAATTATAACAAAACATCAATAGCTCCTAGATATGGTGCCTCGGACCCTAGAAGTTTCTCCCCATCGTCTGGAAGTCGGAAGATGTCCTTGTTCACATCTAATTAACAGACAGACAAAGGCATCTTGGAACTGTGTGACGTATCCATACCAAAATGCTTAGTGATTCTTTCGATATACATTGCATGATGTACGAGTATGCCACTTTAAAGATGTTTGATCTGTAAACCGAGACAAAACTTGGTCTTCCCAAGCTCATTTATTTTGAATTCCTTCATATGGTATTCGACGGCTCTCGCGATCTCCCCTGGTGTTCTGATGATGTTTAATTCATTTACGTACACTGCAATGATGGCGAAAGAAGTATATGCTCTCTTAATGAAAATGCATAGACAAATAAGACTATTTGTTAACCATGGATCGTAATCAAAAATATTCTTTGTCAGATTCATGAAGTGCCAAAATCTTTGCGTGGTTTAAAGATGTAGAAATTATCGTCTATTTTACTAATCTCCATAAAATCGTTGTATTTCCATACAAGAATACCTAACCCGACTAAGATCGGCTTTTATGCGAATCTGATAAGTATATCCTACCTCAGCGTATCCTATAATTTCACGTTTACCATTTTTCGGATGGAACATACCCCTGTCTTTTATTTCGATCAGATGCCTCATATTTTGCTTTATCTCGTCCCAGTGCCTTTAGGCATGTGCAGAACTATGACGAGCCAAGCAGTTTACTGTGAATGAAATATAGGGTCAAGTACACCCTCCTAATTATAGCAAAAAATTGATAGCTCCTAGATATGGTGCCTCGGGCCTTAGGAGTTTCTCCTCCTCTTCTGAAGGTTGGAAGATGTTCTTGTTCGCATCCAATGAATGGACAGACATAGTCTTGGCATTGTGTGATGTATCCATACCAAAACGCTTAGTGATCCTTTCGGTATACATTGCCCCTGATGTATGAGTATGCCACTTCAAAGATGTTCGATCTGCAAACTGAGACAAAACTTGGTTTTCCCAGGATCATTAATTTCGAATTTCTTCTTATGGTATTCTATGGCTCTCATGATCTCCTCCGGTGTTTCGATAATGTTCAATTCATTTACGCACACAATAATGATGGCAAAACCAGTATCTGTTTTCTTAATGAAAATGCGTGGGCAAATAAGACTATGTGCAAAAAACCCAACTTTTGAATATTCAGTCATCCTATTGTACCACATAAGCCCTAACTGTTTCAGACTGTATAGTGACATATATAATTTTATTACGTAGGCACCCCCGTGTGCCGGTCTTGATCACTTTCGGAAGCTTAAACCTATATGGTAGCTTTATATATAATTTCCCATATAGATACATAGTAACTAAATCTATAAGAAGCATATCAAGCTCGCGCACAACATCCTCCTCAGCAGCGGGGCATCCTCTCGTGACACGTTGCTTAGATTAATTTGTGGGGTCGTACACTAGTTCCCAGATTATCCAGTCGTACAGGTGCATTACTTACAGGTACATGCACTTTATTTATATTAGCAACATCATTTAATGCATACATCAATTCATTAGCAACCTATTGTAAGTGTAGAATCCACTGCACTTCCTTATCACATTGTGTGGTTAGGGGATCTAGATGAGACAATGACGGTATTTTCTAACTAATCTTGTAAACATCCTCAGCATTGACTATCATATCTTCCCCTAATGATGGGAATATCATTTCGTCAAAGTGAAAATTTATGAATCTCGTAGAAAATACGTCGCCATAGTGGGTTCCAAATATCACAGTGATTACTCCATCTTGATTACACTAGGTTGAACTATAAGCTTTCCCTGAGAGTAGGCGTTATACGGGTAATCTTGCAGAACTCGGATCTTCTCTCCCATTAGTAAATGTCTAGAGGTACTGTTAATAATCTCTCTTATTATCTGTTATCTGATAAACATATTTTGTACAGAATTTAAGCCCCTTTTATAGGTATTTTTGGCTGTCCTAAAACCTTTTTTTTTCTAATTAATGCGCAATCCTCATTTTTTAAGATCTCTACTCTACTGAAGTTAATTTGACAAGAAAATGGCCAAACAAAAGTTGAAATGGCACAAGAACCATACTGAAGGATTCCAGCAGTTCGACATAATAGTTTTTATTAAAATTGATCTAGTTGGTATCTAAAAATCAAGATCATCACTAAGATAAAGGATCAAGAGGATGGACATCAATTCATGTTCTATCAAGCAGTCTAATATAAACCTGGAAAGGGAAACATTATGACCACCACCCACTGGGGATCGCCGCCGGCCAAAGGCACACCAATAGAAATCGTCGGTTATCGGTGGCCCAATATCGTGATTTGTAAACACAGATCAGGAGGTGATCTAAGATGAGACAAACTTTATCAAACGCTTAGCTTTAACTATTAAAGAAGACTAGTGGGTCGTTAAGATATTTCAAGATCAGGATTTTCCTATTTAATGTCTGTTATGTTCCTCCAAAACTACTTTTCGCTTTTACAGAGTTTTGGAGAGCTTGAAAACTGAGTTTGTATCTTTAAACTTAGTGTTAAGATTTAATAAAAGTAAGATCTTGTTCTTTAATTATTTTTGCTTACTAAGATGTTACAGGGTTAATCCCCTTAGACTAGATCTAAGGAGGAAGCTCAATATGTTTATGTTAGGTTTTTCTTACAGGTAATAAGTCTGACCTAGAGGTCTATGATTACTTTTTTGGGTTGTTCTTCAATACTTCTGAACTGGACAAGTTAGGGGATGAGGAGAACAATTCTAACCTGGAAGAGAGATTGGTGTCTTGAATAAGAAACTGATTTCTTAGTCTAGTGATGGGCATACATGCCCATTTTACCCTACTTATTTAAGGGTTTTAGAATTCATTTTATTGTTGAAAAGATTAATTATTAATTTATTATTATTTCAGGTTATGTTAGATAAGAGTATACAAAAAACTAAATTTGAGTGCTAAAGCTGCAACTGTTAGAGAAGACCACATATCTAAGCTACTCAGAGCATCTCCAATAGAAAACAAATCTCAAGAGAAAATCAAGAAAATATTTGACATATTGAGGATATTTTATTATGACTAGGAAGATTTTATTGAGTATGATAAATATTTTGCTGAAAATATAATCTTCAAAAAAATAACAACTGTGGAGATGTGACAAGCAGGCATGTTTATATTCGCTCAAAAATTTTGAAACTTTTTAGAGAAGTTGCCAATATATGAGGATATTTTATAGAATTTTTTCAGATTTTTATACTGAGTATATATTTCTGAATAAATTCTAAAATTTGATTATATTTGATTTGGTGAAAATAATCTTTTACTAAACATATAACCCTCTTCTTCATCTATAAAAGGAGAGGTCTTGACCATGAATGAGCATCCAATTTTAGAGAATTGAAGAGCATAGCTTGAGAGAAAAAAGTATTGAAGAAACTTGGAGCTTGGTTGTAATTCCTAGATCATCTTTTTGTAAGTCCTTTTGCAATTAATAAATTATTTTTATCTTTCTCTCCATGTATTTCTATTCATCTCTTCTAATTGTTTGTGTTATAATAATCATGGTCGGCTAAATCCTGGCTAAGGTGAGGATGTAGCCACCATTATTAGTATTTAATCTATGTTTTGACAAAGAATTCCCTTATGAGCTTATTGTTAAATTCATTTTCTTTATATTGATTAAAACAGTTTAATGGGTTGTCTAGTGATATAATCCATATTTACCTTGATCATACAAAGTTTGTATATTCTAAATAATTTGAACTCTTATGATATATATTTTCTTAATGAGACATCAATTAACACGACGTATTTTGCAATGTCTTTAATGTTGTGTGTTTTTAATGATCATTAGATTCATATATTATGAGATAGTAAAATTATTTTTTTTAATAAAAAAACGATAAATTACTTTTGCGTTGTTATTATTAAATCTTCATGAGTTGGGAATTAATAGTTAAATCTAAATCGGATGGTAAAGGTGGTGGTGAAATCCAAGCCTTAGCTCTCTTAATAATTGTTATAAGCATACATCTTACTAATTTATCATTGTTTTTCATAACATAATTTTTATAAGCTATTTTTAGTTACCTTCGGAAAGTGAATGACAATTTAAAATCCCTATATTCACATCCCGATTTGATACGGTATTATCAAATGGCGCCGTTGCCGATTTCGAATGGTAATTAAGAACCGGTTTTGATTGTGTTTTACTTTTATTGCTAATACTTGTGTTTTAAATCAGTATTCGTATTTGCTTTATTTTTGTCTTTTTTCTTTAGCTTTATTTTTCTTTTGGTTGTGAGGTACATTGGTTATTGTGATCGCAGGTTAACGAAGGTATATATCTCTCCATAATTTGGAGAGCGCCACCACGAATTTTTTTGGACCCATTTCAAATCTCTGAGATAAAACAACTAAGGGTGCATTACTTTCAATATATCCAAGCACGTGACCCCACAAGAAAATCAAAGAGAATTGGGTGATATGATCTTCTTCTTGCCTACCAATTGCCTTTGTCTTGTTATTTCTTTCATTTAATTCCTAAAAAAAACATTAGAGTATCATCTTTTTTTCTTTTCTTTCTCCCCTCTTTAAGTGACTTGTAGTGAGGAACAACTTGTATCTTGAGTGTTGAGTGTGTAATTAAAGTGAGGGTACAATTATAATTTTTTTTGCAAGAGCTATATTGGAACCTACATCCGGGAAGGACCTCTTTACAATGCCTACTTGAGCCAGAGAGCCCGGGTGTGCCATCTCAACAGTTCCACCAGGGTAAATAATGAGCCCCTAAAAGGCTGCCTTGTAGGTACTTTCTTCCACCGCACCCTCCTGCGAAGCGGTTAATCTTTGTTTATGTGCCTGATGTTTGCAGATTTTTTAATTCTAACATTATATAAAAGGCAAACAAAAAGTAGTATTTCATCACCCGTGTGTGGCACCGCATGCTAGGACCTCGGAAGGTCACGACCCAGTTTAACATTTCTTGAACGGGATATTAACTAAAGGAAACCAAGATTAAGCCATAAAATACATAGTTAATCAAAGGCTTATAGAGCTCTAACCTGAAGCATAGGAACACGCTCATTAAGACCCCTGGTAGTGGCTACATTTGTCTAGCATAACTGGTGTGGAAAGGTGATTCAAAGAGGTTTGCCCCACCTTCCAGTACAGGTGCTTTTAGGTGACTAGAACTACATGCGAGCTATTGCTAAAGCGATAAAAAATAACTCAACGTGCGAACTGATCTACTATCAGGAATATGAGCAATCGAACCTTGAGATCGGGTTTACAACTTGACCGTAAATAAGGCCCATCTAAAAATATTAAAGCGAGGGATTACCTCACGTAATCGACACCCGATTTACATAGAATTACCATTCAAGGTGTTCTACAATTAGAACCCCCTAATTTTTAGGTGGGGTCGTTTAATAGGCATAGGAAGTACCTGACCTTTGGTTAATGGTTGTTGTGTTTATTTTTGTGCACCTCATTCTTGTCTGATCATCATTGTGTGCACTTCTTGTAGTTTATGAAAGAATGTTTTCGAGTACCTGAGTATCGTCTTGAGAGGCCTAGAGAATCTGATCTGATGGATATTCCTATCCACTTTGAGTTAGGCGAGTCAGCCCATCAGGAGATTCCAATCTCCATTGATACTAGAGACCAAACAAACCAAACCTGTAGAGAACTTTTTCCTGTTGAGGATGAGTTAGAAGCTTTTGCGTTCCACGTATTTCCATTGAGACTCGATCCGAGTCCAATTTCTTCGCTCAATCCGTTTAGCTTTCCACCCCAATTATTTGAGATGGGAGATGTCCATGAAAATGAGAATAACAATGATCCGAAACCTGTACGGGACCCACTCAAGGATCATATGTTTCCCAAAATGACAAATTATGTTTTATGCATTGTTTTACCTCCTACCACTGGGAAATTTGAACTTAGAAATGCGCTTATCAATTCATTGCCAAATTTGTTGGGAGGGGAGGATGAGAACCTATATGCCCATGTACAGGATTTTGACGATTTAATGTTCCTCCAAAGGTATATGAGTGATAATAAAATGGAGGTCAGGAAACTCGTTTTATTTCTATTTCTTTACTATAAAAGGCTAAGAGTTGGCTTCAAGCTCTACAACCTAAATTCATCATGAGTTTTGAGATTCTTACTGAAGCCTTTTACAATAAGTTTTTCTCTCTTGAGAAAACTGAGATCCTCTGTAGGGTCATTCTTAGGATTACCCAACTTGATTGATAAAGCTTAAAGGATTATCTAGAGAGATATAAGGGGTTGATCCTAAAATGCCCTCATCATGGTATCGACTAATGGGTCCTAACTAGAAATCTTTATGATGAATTAGATGCTGAAACCAAGAAAATCATGGAATCATTTGCTTAGGGAAATTCAGTGATAAGGATGATGTAGAGGGCTTAGACTTCTTAGAAGTGATGGTTGAAAAATTGCAAACTTCGGGAACCATGAGAGAAAAAGATATACAAGAAAATAGAGGTAATGCCTTTAGAGTTGGATCCAACTACCAGTCAGACCTTACACTTACGACTATTATGCAAAAGCTAAAATCTTTGGAAATAACAAATAACAAGATCTCTGCTTGAGTACCTATTTTTTATACCAAAATGCCAGCATATGTTGTGTGTGATAACCCAGAACATTTTGTTCAAGACTGTCCTTTTATTCATGGATTTAGGGAGGCAAAGAAGATGCATGTAAATGCTTTTCATCAAAAACCTTATGTGTTACCCTACCACCAACCTTACAATTAAGAGAGTTCTTCAGGGAAGAACAACTCATTTTTAAATAATTCCAACAATTCATATGGCAGATCTTATTATCAGGGGAGCCCTACAGGGGGACAGTCGTACCAGACCAATTTAAATCAATTTGGTTCCTCTTACCAATCCAACTACCAATCTACTAAGTAGAATATTCAATATATTCCTCCTCAAAATAGGAAACCATATTTGAAGGATGGCATCCAAGCCTTATTGCAATCAAATATCCAACTCATGCAACAATTCATGCAAATAAATTATCAATCCATAGCTAGGATAGAAACAACCATCGCTCAATTGGAAACTAGGTTAAGTACTAGAGATAATGGTACATTTCCTAGTCAAACTCAACCCAACCCGAAGGATCAAAGTGAGAGCTCCAATAACTGTGATCATGCGAATGTGGTTATCACACTTAGAAGTGTCAAAACTATTGACAACAAAGTTAGGATGCCTGAGAATAAATATTGTGTTTGTCTGAATCCTACTATGAAAGTTGTTGAAGATGAGGAAGAGTCCATGAGCGAAGAAACACCAGTCACAGGAGAAGAGACTGAAAATATCCCGCCTACGAAAAAATTGAAAATATTCATCCTAGAGGCCCTAAGGCACCTTTTCCCCACATGCTTGCTAAGAATAGAAAGAAGATTTCCGATGACGAGGTTAAGGAAATCTTCAAAAATCTTAAGATCAGTATTCTTTTTAGCGAGGCATTGTGACAAATTCCTTCTTACGCTAAATATGTCAAGGACTTATGCACGTTCAAGCGACGAATTAATGTTTCTAAAAAGGCTTTTAACGTCCATGACAGTGATAATGTTATTCAATTGGATGCTCAAGTTGGCTCCATAATCTTGAACAAAGCACCTCTGAAATACAAAGATCCTGGAATGCCAATAATTTTTTGCCACATAGGGACAAACTGGATAGGGAAAGCTTTGTTTGATTTAGGTGCCAGTGTTAACCTAATTTCTTACTTGGTTTTTGATCAGTTAGGTCTAGAGGGACTCAGACCCACAAATCAAACCTTACAGCTAGCTGATAGGTCCATTCGAGTTCCTAGAGGTGTTGTGATGGATGTACTTGTCCAAATTGAGGACTTCTTTTATCCCATAGACTTTGTGGTCCTTGACACAAATCCGGTAGAATGTCCTCAAGATGAAATACTATTGATCCTTGGCCGACCCTTCTTGGCCACCGCTAATGTGTTGATAAACTGTCGTAGTGGACCTATGAAGTTGACTTATGGGTACAAGATTATTGATTTGAATATCTTTAATGCAACTCATACTCTTTTTGAAGATGAACCCGATAAGTGCAATATGTTTGGTACTGTTGTAAACAAGACATTTCACAGTTCAAATCCTAGGGATCCATTAGAAGCTTGCCTTACACACTTTGGAGATGATTTTGATGTTGATGACCTCATCAATGAGGTTAATGCCTTATTAGATTCTGTCCCCATTTTAGGTATTACTGATGTGGTTGAAATGTTAAAAGTCGAAGATCTAGTTCCTAAAGCAGAGGAAGTACATACTAAGTTAGAGCTTAAACCTCTCCCTAAAAATCTCAAATATGTTTATCTAGGTTCCAATGAAACTCTTCCTGTCATCATAACATCTGACCTAGAGCCTAAGAATGAAGAAAAATTAATCCGCGTATTAAAGGGAAACAAAAAAGCTCTTAGATGGAGCATATCAGATATTAAGGATATTAGTCCTTCTGTATGCACGCATAAAATTAAACTTGAGGATAATACAAAGACGTCTCGGGAAGGACAACGAAGGCTTAACCCAATTATGGTCGAGGTATTGAGAAAGGAAATTATGAAATTGTTGGATGTTATGATTATTTATCCAATTTCTAATAGCCCATGGGTGAGCCATATTCATGTTGTTCCTAAAAGGTCAGGAATCATTGTTGTGAAGAATGATCACAATGATCTTGTCCCCACCCGCATAAGCACAGGGTGCGAGTATGTATAGACTATAGAAAGCTCAATTCGGTTACTCGAAAAGACCACTTTCCCTTGCCATTTATGGACCAAATGCTTAAACATTTTGCCGGTTATGAATATTATTGCTTTATTGATGGGTATTCTGAGTACAATCAAATACCCATTGCTCCAAAGGATCAAGAAAAAATCATGTTCACCTGTCATTTTGGCACTTTTGCCTATCGTCGCATGCCCTTTGGGTTATGCAATGCTCCTGCTACATTTTAATGATGCATGTTAAGCATATTCTCTGATATGGCCGAGCGTTTTCTTGAGGTCTTCATAGATGACTTTTTGCTCTTTGGTGATTCGTTTAATCAATGTCTCCACCATTTATCTCTTGTCCTCGCTAGGTGTCAACAGAAACATCTTGTGCTAAACTGGGAAAAATGTAACTTCATGGTGAAGAAGGGCATAGTTTTAGGACATGTCATTTCTACAAAGGGAATTGAAGTTGATAAAGCAAAGGTAGATGTCATCTCTAGCCTCTCGCCCCCAGAAAATGTCAAGTATGTTCGATCATTCCTGGGGCATGCTAGATTTTATCGAGGTTTTGTTCCAGCATTTAGCAAAATTGCTTGACCCCTTAACAATCTCCTCGCCAAAGACACTACCTTCTTATTCGATGGCCCTTGTCTTGATGCTTTTGAGAATCTTAGGACACATCTGAAGTCTTCACCCATCATCCAACCTCCTAATTGGATTGAATCTTTTGAGTTAATGTGTAATGCATCTGACTATGCCATTGGGGCTATTTTGGTACAATACATTGATAATCTTATACGCGTCATTTATTATGCCAGTAAAATTCTTAATGATGCGCGACTGAATTATACAACCACAGAAAAATAGCTTATAGCTATAGTTTTTGGTCTAGATAAATTATGTTATTATCTCTTAGGTTCAAAAATAATAGTCTATACAGATCACGTTGCTATCACGCACCTTCTCTCTAAGAAGGACACCAAACAGCGTTTGATCCGGTGGATAATGTTACTTCAGGAGTTTGATATCGAGATTCGAGATAAAAAGGCGCCGAGAATGTTGCCATTGACCACCTTTCTTGATTGGACAATGATTCCCCAGATCAGTCATTCGTGAGTCATTTCCCGATGAACAACTCATGTTTATTCGCTCAATGCCTTCTGCACCATGGTTTACAGATATTGTGAATTATCTTCCCGCAAAGCAACTTCCTAGCTTTTGGACTAAGCCTGATAAAAACAAATTCCTTAGTGAGGTCCGATGATTTTTTGGGACGATCCATACTTATTCAAGTATTGCTCTGATCAAATTATTCGTCGACGTGTCCTAGATTCTGAACATACCAAAATACTCCTCTTGGAGAAATGGTGATAGAGTCTGCCTTATTACATGGCTAATTTTTTTAAGGCATGATAAATTCCCATGAAACAAATGGTAAATAATATCAGAAATGGTAATGGCGTATATTTAAACTTTAGTATGAGCAAAAAGTAGAATTTCTTCTTGCCTGTATCACACGTGATACCTTAACTAACTTTTCCCCTGAAACGAATAGCAAATAATCGTGACAAATTTCCATTGAACAAATACAAAAGTTTTTTGAACAAATATTAAAGTTTTCTTAACAAATGACGAAGTCTAGGACTTTATCGTAATAATCAATATGCATAAAAGCAATTACGACACACCCTTTCACATATGGATTGTTAATGAGCTTAGGGTATCTTCCCAGAACTCCCAAAACTTTATTTCTAATTTTTGTTCTTCAGGTAAAGGATTGTCCACCACCAAAGATATTGGTTAAGGTAAAGGGTTGTCCACCACCAAAGCGGGGGGACCTTTGCGTCATAACTTATTTCCTGATCCTGAACCTGAATACAGGGGTTACCCTAAAACAAATGGCAAAGGGCTTGATCCACGTAGGTTTGGACCATTAGTGGACGATATTCCTTAATCAAATAAATCTTTTAAAAATCTTCATACTGATGTTCCTCCCTCAAATGAACCTAGTATTCCTTAATCAAATGTTCATCCCTCAAATGAACCTATGTTAACTAATGTTCATCTTTCAAATGAACCTATGTTAATTAATGTTCCTCTTTCAATTGAGCTCGAACCTATCATTAGACAAACTGAACCTTCAGGTAAGCTCGCATAATTTATCATTTGTGAGGTATATTTTAACATTTATTATCAAATTTGTATCATACTAAGAAGCATATTTCTCATTTGTTCAGCTGAATTTCGATTTGAGCCACAGCCTGAACAAATGAAAGATCTCGCGGATTTTTGGTTTAAATCTGCTACATACATGGATGATCTCTATGACTTTAGTAAAGAGTTTAACATTGGCAATCTATATCGAGATAAGATTGTACTCAAGAACCACATAAGAGCTTATGCAGTTGTAAACTAGTTCAATCTCATACACGTTATAAGAAACGAATATACAATCGTGGTACATTGTAAAGTTCATAATTGCTCTTGGCGGATTTACTCGACAAAGTTGCTCAGTTCTACCCTATTTAGAGTAAGTATTTATTGCTCCGTGCATACATGCATCCGAGTAGAAACTGATGGTGAGAACACGTATAAGTCAGCGTCTAGTAGATGGGTTGCTTCTATAATCAAGCAAAAACTGAGAAAAAACCCAAACTACAAACCTTCCAGAATTATTGATGATATACAAATTAATCACAATATTGATGTAACATACAATCTTGCCCAGCGTGCAAAAAAAAAACCCACGCAGTGTTATCATCATCTTATATGTCATTTGTTCCCCCATCACCTGTCATTCGTACTATAATATTTATCATTTTATCGCATGTCATTTGGTCGACTCACTGTGTTATTTCGTACTTGGATGTTTATTATTTTTCTGCTCCACAATTTCAATTAATTTACGTAATTATTTCATATGCGAGGCAGGTTTGAGCATGCATACCAACTACTTACAAGCTACTTTGCGGAAGTGAGGTTGGTTGACCCGGATTTGGTGTTTGACATACAAACTTTGAGTTGTAAGGATAAAATATTCACAAGAGGTTTTTGGTATTTTGGTCCACCCAAAAAAACTTATAAACTATTAAGACTCATTGTTGTGATTGACGAAACTTTTTTGAAAAGAAGATATCATGGGACTCTACTAACAACCATACTCATTGACCCAAGCAATCATATTTTTCCACTTATATTTTCAGTAACAGACTCGGAGACCATCAAAAATTAGGCATACTTCCTGGAGATGTTTGGGTCTAATTTCTACAGTTATGACACTCGATTCGTCATCATCTCTGATAAGAACAACAAAATTATAAATGTTGTACCCAAGGTATTTCCATTTGCAATCCATACATTTTATGCCTTCCATATATCGAACAACATTAAAACTACCATTGAAAGCACGAGGATCACATTTAGGATGGCAGCAGAGGCCCTCACCAGTATTGATTTCGATAAACACATGAATGCTATCCGAATATGAATCCAGTGGGTCTCCAATACATACTAGGCATTCCCAAGGAAACATATTCTAATCTATACATTCCAATGAGTAGGTAAGTTATCATTCTCTATTTATCAACTTGTCATTTGTTATATCAGGAATAGTCATCATTACACCATTTGCATACTTATTTGTCATTTTTTTGCCATTATTTGTCCTCAGTTCATTATTATTCCTTTTGCAGTTGTTATGTTTCCATTTGTCATCAGGTTATTCTAATTTGGTATTTGATTTCATTTGCTTATCATTTGTTCAGATACGGAGTGACTTACACTAATCATATCGAGAGTTGTAATAATATTATTTTAAAAGTGAGAGATCTCCCTATCCATGCGTTTATTGAGGAATTGTGTATAATCTTTTCATAAATGCCCTACACATATAGGGAGGAAGCTGAGATGAGTCAAGCTCACTTAACGCCATGGGCTACAGATCACTGTGAGAGCAGCAAGTTTATGACAGATTCACTAACCTTCAGGGTTTGTACATCACGTCACCATTTTTAGATGACTAGCTATGGCAAAACTGATTCAGTAAATATTGAAT
The DNA here is from genome assembly GCA_014058105.1 of Kingdonia uniflora. Lineage (NCBI taxonomy): Eukaryota > Viridiplantae > Streptophyta > Magnoliopsida > Ranunculales > Circaeasteraceae > Kingdonia > Kingdonia uniflora. The sequence continues at coordinate 239,036 of JACGCM010001410.1, read as the reverse complement.
ATGGTACTTGTTCTTGTCGTTGGTGGCAAACGATGGGGATACCTTATGAACACGGAGTACGCGCTCTCGGTCTTGCTAATGTTAATCCAACTACACGTGTATCTGAGTACTTCACAAAGGATACATACAAAGTTGTTTATAAACTGATATAGATTCCTATCAGATGAATTGAGCAATGGAAAATTTTAAAAACTGATCTACGTGTTCGTGCTCCTATACCAACAGTTTGAGCCAGTCATCCTCACACGCAAAAGAAGAGAAGGGAAATTAGGACATAAATTAACCAAGAACATGCAAACCCTTAAGCAAATTAGGACATAAATTCCCAAAGAAGAGGTACTGTATATACTGCTTAGTGGGATTTCTATGTATAAAGGACCACAGCCAGGTAACATTAAGGGGATGTGACTTTATAAGGTCTTGAATAATATAATTACAATTAGTATGGACTTCCAAATTAATAGCTCCATTATTAAGATTATTTGGATAACCCAACCTCATTACCCTGAATACAACTATATTTATAATATAGGATTAAAACAGTTGATTTTTTGTGGATTTCCCAGCATCAAGGCAATTCCAACTTTTGATTCATTGCCCTTGTGGCGGTTTAGAGCCACTACAAACCCTTGTGGAAATAAAATAGAGGAATTCCACATGAACAACAAATAAAAACTACGCAACATAAAAAGAGTATAGTCCAAAATGAGTAAAAAAAAAATAGTATACAAATAAAAACTAAGCGGGATAAAAGGAGTACAGTCTAAAGATGCATTGGACTCAAAAGCCACAAATCTAACAGCTTTAAAAAAATTGCAAAGCAAGAAAAACAAACACATTATAAAGTCTACCTACTACCTAAATAAATCAATCAGAATATTGTCATTATCACAGCCAGTTAATAATGCTATTAAGAGACTATTTTTTTTCTTCTGATTATGATTACTTATTCTGATTGCTGAATCTAGCACCTGAATGTTGAAGCTAAAACGCAAAAAACCTTGTTTGTTTTGTTTATGAATTTAAAGTCTGAACTGTGTGAAAACTGCCAAATTGTCAAAAATACCCAAAAAAATTTCTTTTTGTTCGAACATGTTAGTTCATAATCGCATTTAAATTTCAAAAAAACAGATATCAACTAATTTTTATTCTTCCTCTCTTGTTACTTATTTCGATATTACAATTGACCTCGAGCACAATCCACTAAAGAATGAGAATAGGACGGGAGTAATCGGGTTTTGATTCGAATGAGGGATTTTGATTTGAATAATAGAGAAAAGAGATAGAGAATTATAGAGAGAATAAATATAAGAAGAAAGATGGAGATAAACAGGGGTATAATCGAGTTTAAATATTTTTAATTAAGTTTCGTATTAATTTTGTAAACTTCAGCAAAAAGGATTTCAAATAAGTTTGGATCTTACCTTAAGTGATGAAAAGTGGGGGGCCATTACTAAAAAGAACTTTTTATAAATGGAAAAACAAACAAACTTATTTGACTTATTTGGTTAATTAAGTTAAATAAGTTAATTAAGTAAAAAAGCAAACAACCTCTAAGACTCAGAGGCTATTTTTTTCTTTCTGATTCTAATTACTTATTCTGATTTTTGATTGCATATTATGATTTATGATTGCTTATTATGATTTCTGAATCTAGCGTTTGAATATTGAAGCTGAAATGTAAAAAAATATGTTTGTTTTATTGCTGAATCTGAAGTCTGTAATGTATGAAAACTGTCAAATTGTTAAAATTATCCCGTTATTTATTTTTTGAATAACATGCATTTCCATAATCGCATTTAAATTCAAGTAAATTTTTTCCAGCATCAATCCATTAAAATAATTTTCAAACTAAAATTTCTTGTATTTTATCTAATTTAAAAAAACTCAAATTTGTACTTGACTAATCCCGTTTGCAATCTCCTCTCGCAAGGTCCACATGTAGGCTTGTTCATAATCTTCAAATACACCCTCAACATATAGTGTATCATTATTCATTTGAGCAGGAGGTGCTCCATTGACATTATCATTATCGTAGAGTTCAAAAAATGCATTCTCTGTAGTTTTCGCTTCATCCACCTTGTTTGCTTTTTTTGCCATCCTATAAAAGAAATTAAGTTTACATCAACTATATATATATTAATTATCTAGGTTTATATACATATATTTATCTAATTATCAAAATTAAAAATTACAAACATATGTTGGACAATTTCCATCAATTATTAAAACAATAGCACAATGAGCATTATTGACTACTTTTAAGTCTCTCCCACATTGCCTATTTCTACATTCCATCTCAAACATATCTTTCTCCTCCTTTACCAGGCAAGCTCTCTCTTTCTCTCTCTCTTATATTGTGAAGTAATGTATGGTATGGTTTTTGTTTGTAGACAATGGGCGTCAGGGAAAGGAGGAGAAAGATGGTTGAGCTCAAAGCTTTAATGGAAAGCAAGAAATCTCTTATGAATGTTATTACTACTACCACTGGCAATGTTAACACCAATATCCACAATTGTGCATCGAAGTTGGGAGCTGTAGAAAACTTCATCCGGAGGAAGGAGGCGCAGATAGCTGAAGCTAGAAAGGATGGAGAAGATATTGCAGGAGCTGAGGCTCAACTTCAGCTATTCGAGCGAAAGTACAATGAATATCAAGAAAGGTTGAGTGCATACTCCGTCACGTCCATGACACAACTTAATGTTTAACACAATTCCTACTTTGTCCAAAAATAGGACAATAGGATATTTGAAGTTGCTCAGCATGGGGTATCTAAGTAGTTGGGTTTTGTTAAGCATAGGATATCAAGGCAAAACTATCCGTCAACCAAACAACAGTTTTTAAGGCCATATGTCAAACACACGCAACTCTAATCGAGTCTGGATTTGATATAAACTCTACTAAAATAAGATGAAGTAAAGATTATATCAGAATACTTAGGTAGAGATTACATAAGAACACTTCTCAAACTGAGATGGAGACACAACAACTTAAAACTCCTACCACTTAAAAGAGTACAAATCAATCTCATGTTTCATAGCTAGGGTTTTGATAAAGCAAGAAGGAGAAAGAAAGAAAAAGAGAGAAGAAACGTATAGGGAAAAAATGCCAATAAAATAAGGGTAAATTGGGGTTTACATATTTTTATTTAAGTTTCCGTAACAATCCGTCAAGTTAAGGAGAATAGAGTTCAAAAAAGTTGGATTTTCTAACTTATCTTAAGTTCTGAAAAATGTAGTGTCATTACTAAAAAGAGCTTTTTAGAAAAGAAAAAAAACTTATTGTGAAATTTTACTTAATCTGGCCAAAATAAAGCAATTAAGTTAAATAAGCTAAAAAACAAACAACCCCTCACTACTACACACAAAATCCTTATATCGCGATTTACTTTTAGTTGCATAATAAATTAAACTACATCAACATTTTATAAATTGAAAAACAAACAAACTTATGTGACTTATTTGGTTAATTAAGTTAAATAAGTTAATTAAGTAAAAAAACAAACAACCTCTGAGACTCACTACAACACACAAAATCCTTATATCGCGATTTGCTTTTAACTGCATAATAAATTAAACTACATCAGTAACGATGACCTCTGCCTTAAGATCGCGTTGTTATGAACTGTGAGACCATTCGCTGCCAACAAGTAAGGCATAGGATTCATGTGATGAGGTAACTGCCCGTTTTGCTATAAGAGTGGAGATCTTGTTGATAATTAAAAAATTATTACTTAGTAAAATAAATATTATAGCATATAAAATAACTATTTCTATTAATAAAATGACGTATACTTTGTGATTGTTCTTTAGCATTCCACCCACTATAACAGATCTGCGAATAGCTATCTGAGAAATACTGTTACGATAGCAAAAAACAAATATATTATTAGTTAATATAGAGAGCATACGTTTAATAAATCACTATTACAGTAGGGGGGGGGGGGGGGGGAACTATACCTATGATTAATTATCTCTTTTGAGTATTATATAAATAGATTCACGGTATCAGCACCGAAAACGGTTCTCAACAAAGGGAATTTTGTCCCAAGTCTCACTTTTTGAACATGTCACTTTAATCACAATAAAAAAAACAAATAAACAGAACTATTAAATTAAAGTTTAAGAAAATAACTAAAAATTACAAATACATAAAATATTAAATTTACCTGAGAGGAGCTCCAGTAAAGACAAAACTCTTCGATTGACCAACAGCCTTATTGAGCCATCCCTCAGTGGAAAGCAGCAGGTGGGCTTTGAATCTGCTGTTATTAACAAATAGCTTTGCATGAACATCCCAGTTTATAGAGCTAGATGTACATAGAGCTGCAGCCAAAGATGTGTAGTTCCTATTTGCATATAATACACAAAGACAATTACAAACAAAACATCAAATAATCCAAAGAAAAATAAAATAAAAAAAAATACTTTGAGTAGCATACCCTCTTCTTTAAGAGATGAGGGTATAAGCACCAGAGAAATTTCCAGAAACTTTTCCATCCAACACCCCATCAAGGGATAAACTATTAAAAATAAAAAAGATGTGAGAAGCTAGTAAAATACCAATATGAACTTATAAAAAGAAAACACCAAAAGTTTTTTATGATTACAAATACAGAATGTTAAATAAGAAACTAAAACCTTGAATATTTAGGAAAAGTGAGACAGGAGGTAACTTTTACTCCAACAGAGGCATTGCCTTCTACCAATCCTTTCAGGTATCTGTTAAAAAAATTACAATATTTTATTACCAGACATGAGGTGCATAAAACTTGGAAAAAAAGTAAGACTTCATGTATACATTTTTTCATCTGCCATCCTCGCACGCAAAAGAAGAGAAGGAAATAAATGCCTGGTTTGGTTACCAAACTAAGATTTTGCAGCAGGTATCGAAAAAATAGACACAATTGTCGTTCTTGTAAGCTTTTGTAAATCTCATCCGACGGTAATACACGTCCAACAATGACACCGTCTTTTATGATGAGCAATGAGTCACCTGTGATCCCATATATGAAGATGTTGCAATCAATTTGCGCTGATGATTTTGGGTACTCTATGTTTAATTCGTTTGTATGATATTTATCGTCAGTTTTGTTAAAATCGTCATTTGTCTAATTATAACTATCATTTGTTTAAATTTTTTTTCTCATTTGTTTGTTTTAATTATATCATTATTTGTTTCTGAACTGTCATTGGCTCATACAAAATTTCTTATTTGTTTGTTTATATTATATTATTGTTTGCTTCTGATTTGTCATTTGTGCACAAAAAATTTCTAATTTGTTTGTTTCCATTATATCATGGTTTGCTTATGAACTGTCATTTGTTCATAAATAACTTCTCATTTGTTTGTTTCCATTATATCATTGTTTGCTTCTGAACTGTCATTTGTTCACAAATAATTTCTCATTTGCTTATTTCCATTATATCATTGTTTGCTTATGAACTGGCATTTGTTCACATATAATTTTTTTTTCCATTATGTCATTATTTTCTACTGAACTGTCATCTGTTTTGTTAAGTTTATCGTTAAACTTGTCCCCCTTATATCATCATTTTCTTACGGAGCTGTTATTGTTTTGTTTGCCTCATATCAGACGGATACCACTATTTGAAAACAGAAAGCAAATGAAGCAGAACAAAACAAAATAAAACAAAACAAATATTCACACAAGACCAGTACCACAAAAAACTAATAAAAGACTTAAAACAAACTAAAAACCCTAAAAACCAAAATAAATGTTCACAACTCCTCACTTGAGGATTCCAGATCACGTTCCGGGCATTCCAGATTACGCTCCAAAGCCTAGATCTTCTACTCGAGACAACTAATCTTAGAAATTGACTTCTCTCATAGTTTCTTGTGCTCATTCTGATCCAAATTTATGGCATAGAGTTGATCTTCTAAGAAACGCATATGAAACTTGAACTCTTCAAAATGCTGATATTTCTTTACAATAACTTGATACAGTTCTTCCTTCATTTTATCGAACTCTCCTAAATTTTCCCTAAAGTCTTCGTAATATTCTTTCAGCATTTGCGCCTTCTCACCGGAGACATCCTTCTCCATTAGGCATAATCTATTCAATTTGTAGAGACGTTGGTCACGGTGATCTTCCTACATCCCTACCGACTCAAACCAATCGTATGGAGTGTTCGAAGAGACATGGCTAAATCGAGTGGAGTGTGACATTTTTCTTGAGATGTTGAAAAAAGTTTAAGGTTAGGGTTTGAATAGTTGATAATAGTTGATTTGAGATTAGGGTTTATATAATGGGGAATTGAATGCATTGGGAAGGAACGGGTGTCAGGGATTACAATGTTTATGGTAAAAGGTATTATTACTTTGGCGGCGTCGTTACATGTTGTACACATAAGTCATAATCAATGAGAATTTAAACTGAGTTGTTTAATCGAGTACCATTATTTGTCACATTGACTTGACATATGTTCAAGAGAATTTTACATTTGTTTGTATCCTATATATTGTTTTTTTTTTTTCTGAATTGTTATTGTTTTACAAATAATTTATCCTTTGTCTGTTGAAATGTTATCATCAATTTTGTTAAGTTTAATATTTATCTATCATTGTTCATGGAGCCTTTATCATTTGTTTGGTTCCCTTATATTATTTTTTATGACGGAACTTTTTAGCAGTTTGTTTCCCTCATATCAGACGAAAATTACTATTTGAAAGTGAAAAAGCAAACGAAACAAAACAAAACGATATAAATATTCATAACTCTTCACTTGAGGAATTCTGATCATGTTTCATAGCCTTGATCTTATGCTCGAGATAACTAATTTTACAAGCCGACTACTCCCACAGTTTCTTGTGCTCATCCCGGTCCAACTTTAAAGTGCAGAGCTGATCTTCAAATAAACGAATATGGAACTTGAACTCTTCAGAATACTCTCTTTTCTTTTTTATAATTTTATCTAGTTCGTCATTCATTTTATCGAGCTCTCCTAATTTCTTCTTGAACTCTTCGTAATACTTTTTCAGCAGTTGCGCATTCTCACTAGATGCATCCTTCTCCATCAGGTAAATTTTATTTAACTTGAAGAGACGTTCATCATCCTGTTCTTCCTCAATCCATATTGCCTCAAACCAATCTTGAGGGGTGCTGGAAGAGGCACGACTGAATCGAGTGGAGTAAGAGTGGGACATTTCTTGAGAAGTTGAAAAGATTTAAGGGTTTGAATAGTCAAAAAGTTAAAAAACAAATGTTAGGGTTAAGGGTTTGAATAATCACGCGTGGCAGAGTTTGGGGCTTAAGGTTTAGAGTGGCGGAAACCACGTGGATGTTTTGGATAGATAGCTTGTTCTAAACATAATCAAAGTTAACTTTAAGCTAAGTTGTCTAATCAAGTAATAAAGATTGACTTGTCACATCGACTGTATAAGAAAGAGGCTCTTAGAATTTAAATGACTTATTTGTTATTTATTCTTACAAAGAGTATCATTTTAGTGCAGTTAATTATCACCATAAATTCAATGTCATTCTCCCATTAGTATTTGTCATTTATATTTAAATACATTGCCATTTTACTGGTGTGACTTATCAAACATTACATACTTCCCTATAGAGCCGGCAAAGTGACCCACGACCTGCCAACCCGACCCAACCCAACCCTATATCTGGCGAGTTTGGGTTTGGCCTTAAGAGGTTACGGGCCATTTGAATTGAACCCGCCTAACCCATTTAATAAATAAAGCGGGTTAGAGTTTAACCTAAGTAGTTTGGGTCGATCCGTGACCTGTTTAAGTAATTTGGTTTAATTGTAATTTTCTATATTAAAGTTATCATTTAAGTCTTTAACCTTTAGGGTAACAAATAACAATAAGTCTTTTAAGTTTCAAAGTTCAAACAATGCCTTCTCACTTCTTCACTTTGTCTGGTCCACAATCCTCACCTCAGCCTCCACATCTCCACTCTTATTACCACGACACCACCCACAATCATCTCTCACCTAAAATCTAATACTGAGTTCTCAAACTACCTTCTCTCGTCATCTTGATAAACCCCTCCAGTCCCCTCCCTCACATCTAACCCCCTAAAGTAAGAAGTTTCATATTCATGAGGCAACTCCCTAAATATCGGCGGTTGAGGGGGCAAGTTGTTCAAATGAAGTGGTGGATTATACAAAATACTCAATGCATAATCGGTAACCACAGACGGGATTTCCCTGAATATATCCAACAAAGTATGGAAATTATTCCCCAAATTTCTTATTCGGATTGGTAAAAGATATTAATAAATTTGGGAGTATCAAAGAAATGGAACATCTTTGTAGGTGTAATAAGTTCAGAAGGTCTGGCATTGGTGTAGGGTTTAGATAAAAGAACTGCGGGTCGTGGTGGTGATAATGTTGTTGGGATTGTTGTTGAGAATACATATCTTGCATCTATTGTACTCAACTACTTTTATGTTCTTGGAAAGATTAACTTGTCACATCGACTGTATAAGAAAGAAGCTCTTGGAATTAAAACGGCTAATTTGTTATTTGTTCTTACAAAGAGTATCATTTTAGTACAATTATTTATCACCGTAAATTCAATGTCATCCTCCCATTAGTATTTGTCATTTCTTTATAAATACATTGTCATTTTAGTGTTGTAAATTATCAAGCATTACATACTTCCCTACCAACGTAGATATTTTGGATAGATAGCTTGTTGTAAACGTAATCAAAGTTGACTTTAAGCTAAGTTATCAAAATTATGTAATAAATATTGACTTGTCACATCGACTATAAAGGAAATAAGCTGTCATAATTAAAGCGGAGCATTTGGCATTTGTTGTGACCAATGGTATCATCATAACAAAAGTTAATTATCACAGTAAAGATATCATGCCGTAATATAAGTTGTTATCATTTCTTTATAAATAGCTTGTCATTTTTAGGGATGACAATGGGGCGGATTTGGGGCGAGGGAGCCAATACTATCCCTATCTCCGCTTAGGTTCCCACCTCTCATCCCCGCCCCGATCCCCATTTAAATTAAGCGGGGATCCCCAAATCTTCTCCACATAAATATGTTAAATACCAGACTCGTCCCATCCCCGCCCCATTTAACTTATGAACAAAATAAATAAATTACAGCATTACATATTGACAACCTGCTAATATTCTAAAATTTTGAGCAAGGACATTATGAAAAAATAGGACCAAGCAGTGATTAAGCAAGCATATTATGATATTTAAAAAAAATAGTTTACAGGATTGCATATTATGAGTAACCAGTTTACAGCATTACATATTCTGATATTCTGAAAAAATAGGACCACGCAGTGATTGAACAAGGGATCTCTCCTGAGACTCTAACATTATCATCGTCTCTTACAAACGAAAGCAAGTAAAGCAAAAAGAAGAAGTTCTTATGCGTACATTGTATTAGTACAAAGATATAATAAAGACCCTAAACCAACCAAAATCATAAAGAAACTGAGGAAGATAAATTGGTTTCCATACTAATTCTGATCTCATCAGGTCGATTAAGTTCCCGTTGATCCCAAATTTGACATTAATACGCCTGAAAAGTAAAGAAAGGACACAAATGGAATAAGCAATAAAACTATTAAGCAGATGATAATAATGTAAAGACAATTTCCAATGAAAGACATACAAGTTCTAGCCTTTTAGGTTAGCAAAACATATATATGTGCGGTGGTGCAATCAGTTCATTAACAATGATGGAATATTTTCTCCATTTAATTTTGTAATCCTCTCCTCGTTACCCTTTTGCTTTAGCCACCACAAGCAGTAGAGAACCGGCTGTAAACACAAAAAGTAACCACACTTGATGGTATTAAACTAGAGAAAGTACAAAAAAAAAGGAATCCGCTGAAAGTTCATAAACCCCTATTATCACTATCCTTGTATTACAAAAAAACATGGAAACAAATCCAATCCTCTAACTCAACATTGAATCTCATCTACATCTAATCTAGTAGATACATTTAAGCTATAACGCTAAAAAGTTACATCATTATTTTTATTATTATTCATGTATTGATAGTAATCATAATTGAAGCATGGACAACTTCGCCTACTTAATGGTTGCCCATATGCCTGCATATGCTACTGATGTCCAATACTTAAAGTACTTGGAATATCGACACCTACAATTTCAATATTACTTAATGGTAAAGCATCTAGTTGAGTTCAAGCATTACATATTCCATAAAGAAACTTAAATATTAGTCCAAGACATCGCGACTTAATTTCGTAGACGAAGTCAGAAATAAACTAAACAAGAGTGATGTCGAAAATATTCCCGCGTAAATCCATAAAGTAAATACTCAATATCTTCTCAAAACATTTTTGATATCATCTTAAGCGCTCGTACTTGTGAGACATGGTTCCTATTAAACAATTAAACACATGCCTAGTTATATCTTCATAAATAAAAATGTTAACCATATTTAAATAACCCATAGTCAAATATGATCAATAACAATCATTTGCGTGATCTGCATCTACATTTTCACTTATTGAGCTTCTTGTAAATTGTGTTACCAAAGAAGGATCTAATCATACAATAAAAACTAATTAGTCAACCTTAAAATATAAAAAAAAAATCATTAATATTTAGACAATATTAAAAAAATGAATAGAAACATCCAACTATTACCTTTAATTTTAGCCCATAACCAGTCTTGCGCACACATTAAGGCTTCCAATATCTTTTAATGTAGTCTGCTAGGATGAGGGCTCACAAATCTACCACTAGTACTAAAAGCGGACTCTGAAGTAACTGTAGACACGAGAATAGCCAAAACATCTCTAGCAATACAATACAAAATAGGAAATCTACTCTCATTTGCCTTCCACCAACTTAATATCTCAAAGTTTTTAGTCCTAGGTAAGACACTCTCCTCAAAATACAAATCCAATTCTGACTTAACAATCTCAGCAGTGTTCGTATTAGAGACAAACAAATCAAACCTCTTTAAAAAATCATTCTTTGCAATTCGACTCTCCTGCGGTTGGGGAGGAGCAATTGAGGATTGACCTCTAAGATTACTTAAACGCATTTGATACTCCTCCAATATATCAAAACATAATTTGCGAATGTTTTCAATTTCTCTCGCAGAATCGTCTTCGTAAATGAGGGGATAGTAGAACTCAATCAACTTCATCTTGTACCTTGGATCCATAATTGTTGCCATAGCCATAATCGTATGAATTGCACTCTAATACTTCTTAAATTTTGTAATCATTTTTTCTCCCATCGATCTAACTTCGCCATAACTAGACTTAAGCTAATCATATATTGATATCTTGACTTCACAAATTTTAGAGAAGTACAAATTAGCTGTAGGATATTTAGACCCAGAAGATAATTATGTTACCTCAAAGAACAACTTCAATATCTTGCAAATCTTGGTTGCCAACAACCAATCAGTTGAAAGTGGCAAACATCTGTATTGGGATTCACGCTGCTTTAAACGAGGAAAAACTTCTTTGTAAATCAAGACAGTTTGAAGCATCAAAAACGTAGAATTCCACCTCGTTTTGCAATCCAATGCTAACTTCTTTGTACTTGAAATGCTCAACTGACGTACTACTTCAGCAAAAAAATTATGTCTCTTTGGCCTTGCACTCCAATAAGCAACACTATCACAAACTCTCTCAATACCATCTCCCATGGCATTTAACCCATCTTTCACAATCAAATTTAGAATATGGGCAGAACATCGCATGTGAAAAACATCCCCTCGTTGCAATATTGTGTCTAAAGGAAGCCTTTCTAAAATGATCTCAATCATAGTATCGTTAGTAGAACAATTATCTACTGTCAAAGTAGGCAACTTACGGTCAATGTTCCACTCCAACAAGCAGTCCATAAAAGCATTAGCAATCGTCTCTGATGTATGAGGACACGACACATATATAAATCTAACATAAAAAGAAAATGTAATATATATTACTATAAATAAATACTATAATCTCAAATCAGTTACAACTAAAAGAAAGATTTTATTTAAAATGTACCTCATAATTCGACTTTGCAAACTCCAAGTATCGTCAATAAAATGAGCTGTGACGGCCATGGATTCCTTCTTTTGGTAGTTAGTAGTCCACATATCAGTAGTAATTGCAATTCTACTCCGATTCCTCTCCAAAAGTGTTATTGTCTTAGTCCTCTCGTGATCATATATTTTTAAGATGTCACTTTTAATAGTGTTCTGAGAAACAACCTTAAACATTGGTTGGAGAGCCTTGCTATACTCTTTAAACCCATGATGCTCAACCATTAAAAGTGGGTACTCATGCAAAATTATCATTTTTCTGAGAGACGCCCTTACATTTTCTTGGTCGAATATGTAAGTATTGACCTGAACTCTTCCATCACTCATTTGAGATGTATTTAACGTTGTTTGCAAAGCGTTTCCTCGACGAATAACAAGACATGAATAATCAATATGATCAAGCAAATTTCTTGTGCCACCCCTAGTTTTCCCTCCAAGTAATTTCTTACAATGATGAAATTCAGCTTTCACTTGCCCCTTAACAATCTTCTTTGTGAAGTGTTCCCAAGCTCTTGATGTCAACTTCCTATTTTTTGTCAGTTGTTGTTCCTCATTAGCAATAACAATTGGAGTGTTGCTCGACTGCGTTTGAACTTCATTTACATGATCTAGAGGGTTACTTACACTTTGCATGACATATTCACCTAGAAAAAATACAAGCAAGAACAATTATGAGAAACTGCAAAGTATAAACCATAGTAGGACTAAAAACTAAAATTCAATAGTTTCAATTCGTAGTATAGATCACAATATAAATCCAATAGAGACTGTAAAGTATAAATCCAACAGATGCAAGCAGATGCAAACTATAATCCAAAAAATCCATCAGAGACTGCAAACTATAATCTAAGAAATCCAACAGAGGCTGCAAAGTATAAATCCAACAGATGTAAAGTATGATCAAAGTATAATACAATAGATACGAGATCAAAGTATAATCAAAGTAAAAATTCAAGAAATCCAACAGATGTAACAGAGACTGCAAAGTATAAATCCAAGAAATTTTTACTTTATCTTGCAGAATTGAATTATGACCCAAAGTATAATCCAACAGAGATGCAAAGTATAATCTGTTGGGCTTCCCTCTTCATGAGGTTGAAGTCCACATCGAAGAAGATTGTTGGGTTTCCCTTAGCTTTAGGTTGAGGTACACACATTGAAGGATTGGAGGTTTAGCCGAAGAAATAGGAACAACCGTTTCTAATTGTATTGTAACTATAATAGGACTCTTTCCTATAAATAGAAGAGCCTACTAGGGAATTGATATAGATAGAAGTGAATATTGAATTTTGTGTGAGGGACGAAAAAAGAGAGATGCTTTGAAAAAACTCTTGCATCGTTTTTGCAGAGTTGTAGAGAAGAAAAATTCTTATTGATCTTCATCGCTTTTGAGATCATACAGGTTGAATAGAGAGATTATAAGATCAGTTGTAATTGTCACTTTCTTCTTCTAGTAAAATCTCTTTACCCGTGGACGTAGGCATCGATTTTGCCGAACCACGTTAAATCTTGTGTGTGTAGGTGATCTTTACTATTCTTTGTTTTAGAATTGTTTAGATCGTGTTTGCCATTAATACTCTATAGACTTACATAAAAGAAAAATAAAAATCGATAGGGTGGATTCGATCTTGCTGTTCTCGATATTGGAACGTGTTGTTCTCGAGCATGAACTTGCTGTTCTCGATCTTGAATTTGTCTCGATCTATTTCTATCCCAACATAATCCAATAGAGAATTGAATTGAGATCAAAGTATAATCCAATAAAGATGTAAAGTACAAACTACTGTAAAGAAAAAAAGAGATAAGAGATGCAACAAACCTTGATTTTCCATAATTGAATAAGGAATTCCTTGATCAGAGAATGCAAAGTACAAAGAAGAGAATAACTTGTTGCTTAATTCCTTGATTGATTCCTCGATCAATTCCTCGATTGACTGCTTAAGATACAGAGATACAAAGGGGAAGAGATACAAAGAAGAGCTTGTTATTGTCAAACAATTGATTCAATGATTCCTCGATTGATTTCTCGATTTTCTACAGTGGAAGAGATACAGAGAGAAAAGAGGATTTGAGAGCTTGCTGTTGTCAATATAATGCTAGATATGGTTTATATTTTCTAATAATCTAAGGGGTATAATAGTAAAAGTATTAGTTAATATTTAATGGGGCGTATGCGGGGCGGATAACGAATTTTATGTTAGTAGTCCCAAACCTGCCCCGATCCCAAATGGATTTTAGGTAGCTTATATCATCCCCACCCCCATACCCGGTTAGCTCATACCAAATCTGCCTAGTTTGGGGTGGGGCAAATTGTCATCCCTAATCATTTTCATGTTGTAAGTTATTATCACCACCATAGAGTGTTAACTACATAATCTGCACACTTGCTTCCAGTTCTTTCCAGTTCTCAAGCATTACATACTTTCCTACCAACGATGCATTTCCATGTTTGTTGGTGCGGTGAAAATTGTGATTTTTGCCTCTCATGTACAAGCCTAAACTCTAACCACTGGTTCTGTCAATGCGCTCACAAATTTGGTGGGTATGGTTTTTGGGCGTGGGTAGATGAGGTAAAAAATACGATTGTGGTCTCATTTGTAGAGTCTCTAAATTGCCCAATAGGAGATTCTACCATTGCTCACAATACCATTGTCAGTTCAAAACTTGGTTTCGAGAATCCTCTACGCCTGATAATTCTAAAAGGCCACAATCGTCAATGGCGAAAGAAATCACAAATTTTGGTCAAGGGAGCAATCAGATCCTAGACACTATTACAAATGAAACTTACACTCAACTAAGGATCTCTGAGGTTAAAATAGAGATGCTGCAAGATTTTTTGTCCAAGTTAAAATCTCTAGATCTTAACAAGTAGTCAAATATGTAGGAGTGAAGTGTAATATTCGTTATCTCTAGTAACGCTAATTTATGGCTTTAGAATGTTAAACTCTTTATGAACAATTGTTTAAAGCTGAAATACAAATGACAAATAAAGATAATCGAACTATAAATTCTACTGAACAACAACATTACAAAAGATATGCAAATCTATGGTCCAAGACCTGACAACATCTTCTATAACGATTCAACTATGTCAACAATGCGCTCAAGATTCGAATCTATGGTTGTAAGACTGACAACCATCCTATTGCCAATGTCTTCGACAGCTGATTGAAGCTTCGTAAAGAAATTAAAAACCCTCCCTGAGAAGTTATCGTCCGTAGTTTGGTATTTCTCCCTTGCAAGCAGGTGGTTGTGTAGATGGCGTGGTCGGCCTGGATCTATTATGATTAATTTTGGAGTGGAACTTCACATATATGGAGTCTATTTTATATATAAGCAGAAACAGAATAGCGTAACGTGTTAAACAATCTTTTCGTCTCAGAACGACTTGACAAGACATGAACAAAATAGCAAATTCTTTGAAAATATAGTAAAAATCAATAATAATGATAAATGTTGAATAAGAAATGGTAAAACATATATAACAAAATGACAATATTTGCATAAGACCATGACATAAGATTAAAAATGACAAAAATGCAAAAACAAATGATAGACGACTAATGGATGGATGACATATATTTCATAAAATGACAAATACATTCAACTACACAGACACTATAATCATTTCCAATGTTCCTTCATGAATATCTGTTGTGGCTGTGGGGTCCCTAGAACCAATGACTTTGGTCAAGATTGCTGTGTTTGAATTCATTCTGACATTGAGAATTTGAAACTCAGTATTAATAGAGGTATGGTATAAATATTGTTGTGGTTTGTAGTGGCAGTTGTTTATTCGTCAAGTACTTAATTTATTTCATATCTTTTGCAACTATTCCTTATGTGACTGTTCTGTGAAGAATATGGTGACCACCATACTGTTGTGGTTTGTAGTGGCAGCTTCGATACTTTAAGACCTAATCCCTTGACCTTCTTACTCTCATTCCAGTGCGTCCTACCTTCCATGGCATGACGTATAAAGAGGTGGAAGAGGCGGATGACAATTATTATCAAATGGTCTGCCTTCATTATATGGTGACATCGGAGTAAGGGGCGGAGGGATGGTCTGCGTCTTCTGGCAGATGATGTTATTACAATGGCGGATGAAGCGGTCGGTGTACGTCCAATTTTGGTTTTTCCTCTTGCCAGTACCGAATTTGAAATTTATTATTCCCTGGGTCTGATTTTGTAAAGTTGACATAAAGTAGTATTTATTCTCATAATTTCCGAAATAAAAATAGTAAAAAAACTTTTAGGTGGAAGTTTAACACTTCACGCATTTCAACTTACAAGTTACCTAGAGAAAGTTTGGACGCATACAAAGAAGTTTGGACTTTTTCTTTTCTTTTAATTTCTGACTTTATACAGAGAGAACGAATGATCTTCATATACAAGATGGAGATAAACAAAAAGATTAGGTGAAGAGAGACGACGAAGAAGAGGCAGATGGGAGAGAGATGAGGGAGGAGATGGCTATGAAATCCAAGTGAGTGAGATAGTCTTGGATGACAAAATTCTTAGTATCTCAAAAACCAATTGAGTGAAGTACTTTAGAGCATCTCCAACAGAAAGTGCTCTTACAAAATGCGCCGAATGATTTGACTCATTAGTAATAGTTGCTGAATGATTCGGCAGATCAGATGGACACACCTTTCCTTCTTAAGGGGTTCCCTCCGTTTTATTTCTGGCAAAGCTTCTCTTTCTCTCAAATGGGACTCAAACCCCACAAAACCCTTCTCTCAAATCACCAAACATCTCAACAACAACAACCCTAATCTCTTCTTCTCTTTCCCTCTCTAGTTTCTGCTCTTTCAGTTAGCGTTAATGGAAACAACGATTTGTAGCCCAGTTTTGGCTCCAAGGTCCATCATCACACACAAATATCCATCTCTTCAATCATCTCTTTTCTTCAAATCTTCAAACAAACAAACACTCAATGCTGGGTATCTTAAAATCAACAAAGATTTAGGGTTATGTGATCGGGATTTGAGTGCAAAGAGAAACTTGGGGATACCCAAGTTTCCCCTACTTCGAGCTGTATCGCGGGAAATTGACGACGAAGATGAAGACGCAGTCGAAGAAGAAGAGGGGACCTCGGTGAACAATAGTTCTTTGTTTGAGGTAATTTGGACCATTTTTTGTTTATTTTTTCGTAGTTTGCATTAAAAAGAAGAGTTATTGATTTGAAATGTACAGCCAAACTTGACCTACATGTATCTATGTTGTAGTGGCTACTGTGATTTAGGTTACACTAGGTAGATTAGTGATACCCAAGTGGAGTGCAATGGAAATGGTTATGCAGGGGCGGAGCCAGGATTTGAGTGTGTGTGTGTGGGTGGGTGGGGGGGGGGGGGGGGGGGGGGGGGGGGGGGAAGCTAAATAGGGGCTAGTCTTTTCATTAAAAAAATATAGTTTTATGTATTATCAAACAACCAAAGTACATACTCAAAAGAAGATAATAAATAATATATCGTTAAAAATTAAAAACGAGGTAATGAACTCATTTTCTGAAAATTAAGTAATAAGATTGCAATACTACATCTAGTCAAGTATGACATAAATGATTACAAAAGGGTAAAATAAAATTAAACATTTTACCTTGATCATCAATTCAGGCTTAAACAATGGAGATATCTATCTTAAAATCTGAACGACGTGGTTTTGCGGTAGTAAAATCCTCAATGATTGAGTCTGTGCTAAAACTGCTCGCGATATCTTTCTCAATATAGATAATCATGCTATCTTCAAGATATTCATCCTCCATCTTGGTGCGAAGCTTGGTTTTAATTAATTTCATTGCTGAAAATGCTCTTTCATTCGTAGCTGTCGAAACTGGAAGAGTAACCAAAAGACAAATTGCCCGATGCGTAAGAGGGTAAGTGACTACTTTTCCTTTATTTACCATTTTGTGACACAGTTCGGATAAAGTTGACAAGTCTCCAAACTCATGATTCTTAATCACCCCAAATTCAAAAAGTCGCAACTCATATGGTAGTTCTTTTTCAAAAAATGTAAAGTCTTTGGGGTATAACCTATCAATTAACTTGCAAATGTCATCAACTTTGAAGAACTTAAAATTCTCTCTAGGGTCTAAAGCTGAACTAAGAATCAACAAATCCATAACATTCTCATTGAACCTCTAATTCATCTCCTGTAGTTGTTTGTCCACCATTTCATGAAAAATGTCAAAGCGATAATGATGTCCAGTCGTAACATCATGTATTTGATGGCGAAAGCGACCTTTACCCGCAACATAAAGACTATCCATGTCAGGACTATCAATATCATTTTCAGTGCAGAATATATTTACCTTTTCAATGAGCCCATTCCAACCATTGCCTCTGAAATCTTGGATAAGTTCTTTAGTGGTTTCGACTAATCCCATTGCATTCAAAATATCCAGAGTCTTACTTTGCAGGAGTTTACACAACCTTTGAGTGATAAGCATAAGTTCTTTCATAACATGCATAACAAAAACAAACTCATAAGAAACTAAATGCATTAATGCAGTCTCTGCGTCTGCACGCTGACCATAATTTGTTCTATTATCTACGACTTCTCTAAGAACCATCTTTGATGCAGTAAACATCTTCATTAAATTTGAAATAGATATGTAGTGTGATCCCCAATGTGTGTCCCCATCTCTTTGCAAAGATCCCATTTGATTCAGCTCCGTTCCCGATGTAAGTTCACCACAAGCAATTAGATCTTTTACAATTTCTGCTTGGGCAATATGTAATTCGTCATTGCGCTTACTTGAAGCAGACACAATATTAATCACGAAGCTTAAATTTGAGAAAAATTGATGGACAAGAGTTACTTCTTTTGATGCAGCAACTAGTGTTAATTGGAGACGATGTGCAAAGCAATGAACAAAATAGACATATGGGCACTCATTGAGAATCAAAGCTTGCAAGCCTTTCCATTCACCTCGCATGTTACTAGCTCCATCATAACCTTGCCCTCGAATATTTGTTATACTTAGGCTATTCTTAACAAGAAAATCTGTTGTCTTATTCTTCAAAGTTAATGACGTAGTGCCTTCAACATGAATAAGACCAAAAAAAATGCTCGCGCGAAATTCGCAAAGTTCCATAGTTATCCACAAATCGCGAAACAATACCTATTTGCTCTCTCTTAGATTCATCCCTTGCTTCGTCATCATAATACAAAACTTTGCATTTTCAATTTCACTACGAATTCCATCTCGGGTCTTATTTGCAATTACATCTAAAATATCTTTTTTTGAATTACTGGTGATGTATATTTTGTATTTTTTGGAGCTTTCTTTATAGCTTCGGCGGCATCTTCATTATAAGAACCCAATAACTTAACCATTTTGAGAAAATTATTACGATTGTTGGAAACATCTGTTTCATTGTGTCTTCTAAGTTGACAAGCTTGAAAGGTTAACCACCGAATAAAGTCGATTGAAGTCTTCAAACGTAACCGATTATCTAATTTCTCAACTTGAGATCTTTTATCAACAAGAGTGTCAATGTGTTGTGCCCGATGAAGTAGATCCCCAGAAGTTTGCTCAGCTTTGTTGTGTGGGGAATTTGTATCCTTTCCGACGTGACATAAAAATGCACATTTGGCTCCATAAACCTTATTCCAGTTTTGAAATCCTTCACTACTGAAAACATCTGATCCCGACCGATTACTACGGTTTGTATTAAAAACAAAACAAAACAGACAATACACCTTGTTGGCAGTAGGTGAGTACTCTAACCATGTCAAAAATGTTCGAACCACTTTAACTGAAAACGACGACGATATTTTCCTTTTCCGGTCCATGGATATTCCTCCTGATCCATCTTGTATTGAAATGGTTCATGGAGAAGATATGCCCGTCGAACTTCATCACGCCGATCTACGTGAAACTCATAGATTTGTTGATGCTTAGCAGGATTCCACTCCAATGAATTAATATAAAATTCTTTAGTATCAATTCTTGAATTTTAGTAGGACGTTCATCGTCCTCAATCGCAATATTAGTTGTAGGCGCGACATTCGAAATAGATTTTACGACATTTGAAGTAGAAGGTACGACATTTGAAGTTGGAAGTGCCTCTTTCGAAGTAGAAGTTACAACGTTAGAAGTTGGAGATGCATCATTTGAAGTAGAAGCTATAAAGTTCGGAGATGGAGTTTGAGAAAAACTTTATTTGTGAAAAACGCCGTAATTGGGATATCAGGCTTAGCCTTAGGCTTTCCCATGATGATCATGAACAAAGCTATTTTTGGGGAAAAAATAAATAATACATTACACATCAAAAGAAAAATAAATAAAAAACAAACATTACTAAATTAAATCTGTAATTAACTAATTTATCATCTCAAATTTTCAAAACAACATTGCTGAATTAAACAATTTATATAGAATTAGAAATGATCGTGAAGAATCGAAAACTAACCTCTTTTACAAAATTCTAAACATTATTACCCACTCGGAATTGTCCAAAATTTAGTGCAACTCTCGGTTTTCTAGAGAGATGTTTTATACTCTTATTGTCTTCAATGGTGGTGGTCGGCGGACCAAGGCACCAAGCATGAGGAGTCGAGAGGGAGAAAGACAGAAAGTCAGAGAGAGAAACATGAATTTGAGTTTTGTAGTTTACTTGAATTTGAGACAGAAAGTCAGGGAGTCTTATACTCTTAATTAATTTACTTTAATCTGAGTTTTGTTACTTGTAGCTTATTTACTAAAGCCTCCCTGTATAATATTAAGGTAAACATAAGGGGGTTTTTAATTTCATTATTTATTAATGCAACCTAGTCTTTTTTTTTACAAAATTCTTTGGTGGGCGACCCCCCCCCCTAAATCCGCCCCTGGTTATGCCCCAATTTATGATTTTAATAGCTTCCCATTGTTTGATTTTGATAGATTCATTTTTATTACATTAAGCGAATACTCGTTACGTGTTAACTGTAGGAGCTTCTATGCAAGTTAGAAGAGAACAATTAGATTGGACACCCTATAATATTTGGTGTTGCTGGATTTACTCCATTTTGAGTAGTGCAAAGATCTCTATTCTTATTAATGGAGGTCCGTGGGGGTACTTTTCAGCTGGGAGGGGTCTGAGATAGAGAGACCCTCTATCTCCCCTCTTGTTCTCATTTGCGGAGGAGGTCCTTAGTCTTGGCATATGAGCTCTTATTGCTACTAAATAAGATTCATCCCATGGTTAATATTAAAAATTGTGCGGGGCCCTCTTTACTTTTATTTACAGATGACATCTTCATCTTCATTAATGGCAGCTGGAGAGACATCAAAAATCTTCACGATTTTTTATGTATGTATCATAGATGTATTCTTTTTTGTTTCAAAAATGGGTATTCTTCCTAAAACTTATTTGGGGATTCCTCTAGTTAGGGGAAGAGTGACTAAGCATATTGTTTCTTCTCTAGTTGATAAGATCAAAAGGAGGGCCACTAGCTGGGCGGGGAACTTGCTTTCTATGCAAAGTCGAGTGGTTATAACTAACTCCATTCTTAATAGGATAGCCATTTATAAATGGCCCGGTTCGATCATTAAGGAATGTGAGCAAGTTCTTAGGAACTTCATTTGGACTGGCAATCCTTCCCTCAGGAAAGGCATTACCGTTGGTTGGCATAAAGTGTGTAAGCCTCTTTCTGAAGGGGGTCTAGGTGTGAAAAGTATGAAGGAAGTTAATCTTGCTTTGTTGATGAAGCTCGCTTGGCAAGTTGTGTCTAAGAATGGAGCTTGATCAGACTTTATTAGAGCCAAGTTATTTTCTTGCTCTGGAGAGATGCTCAAGTACTATAAGTCTTCTACAATTTGGCCAGAGGTTAAAGAGGCTCTTGAGATTGTTAAAGAAAATTCAGATTGGGTGATTCGTGATGGCACTAAAGTTGACATTTGTAGAGATGTTTGATTGGGCAACTTTTCTTTTCAGGATCTTATGCATGCGGATAATTTTGTTTTGAGACATTGCAAGGGTAAAGTTCACAACATTTATAACAACGGCTCTTGGTTCATTCCAGAGAATCTGCAGGTTGTGATGGATCGGATTGGGGTGTCTGTATCCTATGCTGTCAGGGGCGCCGCCGGGGCGCTCTGGGGCGGCGCCGGGGCGCCCAATTTATAACTATCCGCCCCGCCACCCTAGGGCGCCGCCTTAGGGCGCTTGAAAGAGCGGGGCGCCGCTGAGGCGGGGAGCCTCTCTTAAGGCGCTGGGGCGCCCTGGGCGCCCTGTTTTTTTTAATTTTAATTTTTTTATTCTAGTTTTTCCAATTGTTTTGGCTTAATAATAAATAAATAAATAAATAACAAAAAAAACAACATAGAATTGCCCAATCATTTGGCTTAATTATTTAATAAATAAATAACAAAAACCAACTAACTGTTTTCAGTTGCGATCTCTCTCTCTCTCTTCAAAGTTTTCAAATCTCTGTAACTCTCTCGAATTCAAATTTTGATTCTCTGCAACTCTCTCACAAGTAAATAATATCTCTATTTCAAGGTTATTTTGATTGATTGATTCCAATTCGAAATTAGGGTTGGAATGTTATTTTGATTGATTGATGATTCTAATTCTCATTGTGAGCTGCTTTGTTTAGGGTTGCTATCTCTCTGATCTCTGAATTGATTGATTCCAATTCAGTTCTCATTGTGTTCTTCATTCTTACTTATTTTTAGTTGACTCAGTTCTTGCCCTTTTTTTTTTCTTCTGCAAAGAGCCAAATACTAATTAGATGTTTAATAGTTAACATGTAACAAGGGAAGAAGAGTATAAGAAGATGACTAGTAACTACTTAGATGTTTGAAACTTTGAATTAAATAATTACACATACTACAAATTACACATTGACATGTTACAAATTTACAAATTTACACATATATTACACATATTACAAATTTACATTCTCCCGCCTAGCGCTCCGCCCCGCCTAGCGCCCCGCCCCGCCCTGCCAGTGACCATGCCCACCGCCTAGCGCTCCGCCCCGCCCCTGACAGCATAGTCTGTATCTCAAGTGTATCTCAAGTCTTCTCTGACCTGAATAATAATGATACTTGTATCTGGAAACCTGACAATAATTATCTCTTTTCAGTGAGGTCTGCTTTTAGCTTGATTAGGGATCACAAACCTTCGCCTTGGTGGTCTAAATATGTGTGGAACCATGTTTTGCATCCTAAGGGTTCCTTGTTCGGATGGCTTGCGTGGTTCTTCCTAACGATGATGTTGTTTCTAAAAAAGGTATTTGTGTGACCTCTTGGTGTGTGATTTGTTAACAAAATTTAGGCTCTTCTGATCATCTTTTTTGGGAGTTTTGCTTTGCTCTTGCCTTGTGGAACTGGATTGAAGGCCTTTTTCATTTGACTAGGCCTATATTTGATCTTAAATCAGTTTTTGAAGTTGGGTCTCGTATGAGCCCTTTTATTTTTGATCTTTGGCGAGGGGCGGTTACTTACTGCCTTTACTTCATGTGGTCTACTCGAAACAAGTGCACCTATGAAGATAAGGAAGTTAATCTTTCTGAGTGTAAGGGGCTCATTTTATCTTTTATTAAGGATTGTTCTCAACTCTCTAAAAGTTGTATGAACTCCCCTTTTGATTTGATGATTGTTTCAAATTTGGGTGTTTCTTCTCATCTGAGGAGGGCTCCTAGGATTCGTTCTTGTAGATGGATTCTTCCGTGGTACGAAGAAGTCAAAATCAGTTGTGATGGCTCTTCGATGGGTAACCCTGGCATGGGTGGAGTTGGTGTTGTTTTTAGAAACCACGAAGGGGAAGTCATTGGAGTTTTTGTACATAATCTGGACATCGTACCTTCTTTCTTTGCTGAATGTTTTGCTATCATCGATGGTTTGTCTAAAGCCAAAGAGAAAAGGTGGAATAGAGTGTGGGTGGTTTCCGACTCCAATGCAGCTATTCTTGCTATCCAATCCAACAAGATTCCATGGAGGTTACAACCTAAGTGGAATGAGGTCAAAAATTATTTCATCTCTCTTAGGTTCTCCCAAGTGTGGAAGGATTTTAGCTCCGACTCGGCTGCAAGGAAGGCGAGTAGAATCATGGAGAGTTCCAAGGAATAGTATAGTTCTAGGCCTCAATTTCTATTTAGGATTGAGGATCCTATTACCGAATATTTTAGATTTGATTAGCTTGGCTTCAGGAGCCTTGTGTCGTCTCCTGTTGTTATAACTCTTTCCCCTTCTCTTTTGTTTCTTGCTTTTTTGTTTCCCCTGGAGCCTTCTTTTTTCCTTAATATAATGTCTCACTTAGCGGGAAAAAAAAAAAAAAAAAACTCATCCTCCCTATATTAAAATGTTCTAATCCACTTCTGGAAAAGCGGTATTTACTTTTCTCAAAAGAATTTGAGCCCCAACCCTTGAACCCTTGTATCTGTATTAATCGGCTCCTAGTAAAGAGGATGTAGCTTCCCACCGCTATGGGTACAGCTTTAACTGTTATTTGGCCCTACTAGCTATTTTGGCGCTATCTATGTAGAGACAGTTAGCCCAGTTAAGTATACCGTATACCATATTGTTAAGGGCATAGAATTTATAGTTTTCTCCTGGTTACAGAAGTAATAAACAGTTTTTCTCCTAGTTACTAGAGTTAGTTGACTTTTCCTATCTTGTGAAAAGGTCGTAACTCATGCTCTTTAAAAGTTTAAATATTTCTTTTGTAAAATATAGACATTAGATGGATATAGAAAATGGCTACTTCAACATTGTTGTGAGGGAATCTTCCATATTGTGAAGGGTAATTCGAGTCAAGCTGGAAGTAGTGAAAAGATTCCGGAAAAAAACAGACCTGTAACTCCTCTTGTAGTTACACATGGAAGTGGAGGCTCAAGAACTGGGCTTTTTAGAACACCAATTTCTGGTGGTGTGCAGAGCGCAACTTCAGCCCATGGTCTACCTCGGCCTGCCTTAGCTGTTCGCAATCTGATGGAGCAGGTGAAGGCTGTTCCTTTTCTATACTTTAATGCACTAACTTCCATTTAGGGGCTTCACCTGGATCATTCTTTTGGTCTTACTAATGCTACTCTTTCCTTTTGTAATTCAAGGCCAGATTTGCTCATCTATGTACTGTAATGTCTCGGATGCACCATCGTCGAGTGGGATATCCATTTGGTTCACTAGTCGATTTTGCACCGGATTCAATGGGACGTATGTTTTTCAGTACTGATTCTTCAGCATAGGTTATTTATTTATTTTTTATCTTGGACCCCATCTCATGATATTTACAATTGATTCTTTATCTTCCTATACAGATCCAATCTTTTCATTTTCACCGTTGGCTATTCACACAAGAAATCTGTTGGCTGACCCCAGATGTACACTCGTTGTTCAGGTTAGTGGTGTAAATCTGTTTAAGGCATGTTCACTTATATACATTTTGTTTGTAATTGTGTGTTTGGTGTTTGCTTTCAATCATAGATACCTGGATGGAGTGGACTGTCGAACGCAAGGGTGACAATTTTTGGCGATGTGTTCCCACTTCCTCAAGATCAGCAGGTGTATACCAATCTAAAAGTTCTAAATTATAAGGAAATTGTAGTAACTTATGAGTAGTTTTCTTGAGATATACTAAAGTTCAAAATTTCTAAATCGATTCGTATACGGTCTCTGTCAAAAGTGATTCTTGTTGGTCAATATAACGTTGGCTGCTACTTGCAAAAGGCGAATCAGCGGAGTTTTTCAATACCCTTTAGTATTTACGATAAATGTTTAAGGTGTAACCTTTGAATCTTTATTCCAGACTATCTTCATTTGTGCTGGTATGATATATTCTTTTTATAAATAATTTCAGATGTTTATATTCTATGCATGGTTTTTGCCAGGAGTGGGCTCATAAGCAGTATGTTGCTAAACACCACCAAGGGGCTTCCCAACAATGGGGCAACTTCTACTACTTTAGGATGGACAACATAAGGTTTTTTGCTTTAATTTTTTACTTATTTGATAGAAATCATATATAAACAAAAATATGACTTGTTGGTTTACGATCGTCTGCAACTTTGTCGCTGACCATTAATATGTCTAAGTTCTTATGTTCTTCTAAGCGCTATCATTGTACAATTACCCGTACAGCTTGGGGTAGTTTGGAAAGCCTTAGAAGTCGGGTTGTCATATGGGTGTATTGATTGGAGAGGCTCTCTTAATGCTTAGGGTTAAATTTGAAACAAGTAGTCTTTGGTTATTAGGGAACGAGATTCAGTTTCAGAAAGATTATGATGCAGAAAGGCTTAATTGATGACGGACACTGTTATGTATTTATGGCCATGACAGATCCTTTCAGATTTTATAACTTGGAATTTCTGTTTACTTTGCCTCATGGAGGGACTGGGCATTTTTGAGAATCGGAGAATCCAAAATTAATTCAAGTATAGGGGGTATGATACCATGGCATCATCACTACTTAAATGTTTATCTTAGCTCCGTTCATCCTGTTTTTGACCATGCGTCATGTTTGGGATTAGAATATCTGTTGAAAGTTAAGTTTAATTGGTGCACATTTTTTAAGGCTACTTTGGGTACAAATAAAATATGATAATGTTCAAGAAGATCGACCTTTCACATTCTTGTAACCTATTTTCGTTTTCAATTTTGTGTGGTTTATTAGGGTGAAGTAAAACCTCTTAAATGAGTAGTGGGGTGTGTAGAAACTTCTATAGTACCTACATATAGGTGTAGAGACTTTGTTTTGATATATGAGTTCAAGAATACATCAATATATGAGTGTTCTTTGCCTATTCCTCTTGTAATCCGAAAATCATCATTTCATTGTTCATATCCAACATAGTGGTGTCAGAGCAACGAGATGAACGGTGGTGGAATGATGCTATTTTAAATCCCTCGCCTAACCAAAGAGAATTATGAGAATTGGTGCATCTAAATGAATACGCTTCTTGGAGCACAAGATGTGTGAGAAGTTGTTGAGAAGGGGTATGTTGAACTCGAAGATAAGAATATGCTAGCACAACCTCAAAATAACACACTCAAAGATTCGAGAAAGAGGGACAAAAAAACTCTCTTCTTCATCTATCAATGGTTAGATGAAGCCGCGTTTAAGAAAGTTGCATATGACACCTTGTCAAAACAAGTATGGGAAATTCTTAAGAATTCCTACAAAGGTGGTGCGAAGGTGAAAAAGATTCGTCTTCAAACTCTTAGAGGGGAGTTTGAAGTCTTACGTATGAAGGAGACGGAGTTGGTTTCCGAATATTTCTCTAGAGTGTTGGCGGTTGTGAATCAACTAAAAAGAAATGGCGAAAGCGTGGAGGATATTCGAGTCGTAGAGAAAATTCTACGATCTCTAGATTCAAAGTTTGACTACATTGTAGTAGCTATCGAAGAGTCCAAGGACTTGGATACCATGACCATTGATCAACTCATGGGATCTTTGCAAGCTCACGAAGAACGGTTCAAAAAGAAGAAGCAAGAACCATTGGAGGAAGTTCTCCAAGCAAGTCTTTCTTTAAAAGAAGGACGTGAAGAATATCAAGGCGAGCAAAGTCGTGGAAGAGGCCGTGGGGCGAGGTCGAGGTCGAGGAAGAGATGGACATGTGTTTAACAATGGTAGGAGAAACTACCAAAACAATTATTCAAGAGGAGAAATATTCGAAAACCAACTTTGTCTCCTTCATACGTAAGACTTCAAAGTCCCCTCTAAGAGTTTGAAGACGAATCTTCTTCACCTTCGCACTACCTTTGTAGGAATTCTCAAGAATTTCTTATACTTGTTTTGACGAGGTGGCACATGCAACTTTCTCAAATGCGGCTTCAT
Organism: Kingdonia uniflora; assembly: GCA_014058105.1. NCBI lineage: Eukaryota > Viridiplantae > Streptophyta > Magnoliopsida > Ranunculales > Circaeasteraceae > Kingdonia > Kingdonia uniflora. The sequence goes on along the minus strand of JACGCM010001410.1, from coordinate 211,232 downwards.
CTAATCTTTGATAGATGAAGAATAGAGCTTTCTTGTCCCTCTTTTTCGAATCTTTGAGTGCGTCATTTTGAGGTTGTGCTAGTGTATTCTTATCTTCGGGTTCAACATACCCCTTCTCAACAACCTCCCACACACATCTTGTGCTCCAAGAAGCGCTTTCAGTTGGATGCACCAATTCTCATAATTTCTCTTTACTTAGGCGATGGATTTGAAATGACATCATTCCACCACCATTCATCTCGTCGCTCTGACACCACTATGTTGGATATGAACAATGAAATGATAATTTTTGGATTATAAGAGGAAAAAGCAAATAACACTCATATTGATGTATTCTTGAACTTATATATCAAAACAAAGACTCTACACCTATATATAGGTACTAGAGAAGTTTCTACACACCCCACTGCCCATTTAAGAGGTTTTACATCACCCTAATAAACCACACAAAATTGAAAACGAAAATAGGTTACAAGAATGTGAAAGGTCGATCTTCTTGAACATTCTCATATTTTATTTGTACCCAAAGTAGTCTTGAAAAATGTGCACCAATTAAGCTTAATTTTCGTCCATCGACCATTCCAAGCATCTCCTTCAATTTCGTAAATACGTTAACTTTGAGAGGCTTCGTGAATATATCCGCTACTTGATCATGAGTGCAGACGTAATTGAGTTCAATTTCTTTCTTCTTCACACACTCCCGAATAAAGTGGTAACGTATGTCAATGTGTCTGTCGATGTCTCTACTCCTTTCATGAAAAATGAGATTTTTGGCTAAGGCTATTACAGACATATTATCAACACAAATCTTTGTCGGTTCATCTTGACGAATTTGAAGTTCATTGAGCATACTTCGTAGCCAAAGTGTATGACAAACTCCCGATGAGGCGACAACATACTCGGCTTCACATGTGGAAAGGGTCACGATCGGTTGCTTCTTTGAGGACCATGTGAAAACAGTATTTCCCATAAGAACACATATCCGGTAGTGTTCTTTCTATCATCAATATCTCCTCCCCAATCACTATCGGAATAGCCTACAAGTTGAGAGTCATTAGATGATGAGTAAAATAATCCATTATCACAAGTACTTTTGATGTATCGAAGGATCCTCTTTGCCGTCTTCAAGTGAACGGATGATGGTTCTTCCATGTACCGGCTAATTAGTCCAACACCATAAAGAATATCCGGTCTTGTACATGTCAAATATCGAAGACTCCCAACCAAGCTTTTGAACATTGTTGGATCAACAAGTTCTCCATTATCATATTTTGACAACTTAATGCCACATTCTACGGGTGTTTGCACGGGTTGACAATTTTCCATCTTGAGAACTTCTTTCTCATAATCTTCTTGAGAGATAAAAATACCTTTCTCCGTTTGCTTCACTTCAATTCCAAGAAAGAATGGCATTAAACCAATGTCAGTTATCTCGAATTCTCGTACCATAGATCTCTTGAACTCCTCGAACATGTTCGGATTATTTCCCGTGAAAATTAGATCGTCCACGTACAAGCAAACAAGCAACATGTCTCCGTTTTCATTCACCTTTGTGTAAAGAGCATGTTCATATGGGAATTTGATGAAGTTGTTATCTTGAAAGTATTTGTCGATTCTACAATTCCATGCCCTTGGAGCTTGCTTCAAACCATAAAGCGCCATTTTCCACTTTAGAACATTCTTTTCATGGCTTTTCTTAATATACCCCAATGGTTGTTCAACATAAACCTCCTCAAGAAAGCCATTTAAGAATGCGAACTTCTCGCCTATTTGATAAATCTTCCAACTATTTTGAGCCGCTAAGGAATTTATTAATCTTATAGTTTCCAAGCGAGCTACCGGAGCAAATACCTCATCATAGTCAATCCCATACCGTTGCTTGTATCCTTTGACGACCAACCGCGCTTTGTATCTCTCAACTCCCCCATTGGCACGCTTTTTCACTTTATACACCCACTTGACTCCTATGGCCTTTTTCTCCTTAGGAAGGGAAGTTAATTCCCATGTATCATTTCTCTCGATCGCATTGATTTCATCATCCATGGCTTCTCTCCACTTTGGATGTTGCGCCGCATCATCAAATCCAAGTGGTTCACAATCGGCAAGAAGAAAAAAAAGTGTTTGGTCATTTCCATCGATAACTTGAGTTACTTCATAAAGCTCCGTTAGGCTTATAAATTGTGGTGTCTTCTCATTTGTACTTTCTCCGGAAGATGATGAGTCATCACGAGGTTGTGGCAATGGAGATTGAGGTAGAGTTGTCGGCATCGAAAGTTCTTGAGGTGCTTGAATGTCTTCTCCGTCCCATGCAAAAATCTCATAATCTACTTCTTTGGTATTATAATTTCACGTGTCTTCTTCGTTCTTTTCATCATTGGGATTGTACAATTTGTAGCCTTTTGCATACTTTGCAATTTTATCATCTAGCTTCGATCTCTTTTGGTCGGGTACATGTGCATAAACAATACTTCCAAATACACGTAAGTGCGCCACACCGGGTTTTCTTCCACTCCATGCTTCTTGTGGTGTCATATTCCATACACTTCTTGATGGACAACGATTTTGCAAGTAGACACTACAAGCTACCGCCTCGGCTCAAAATTCTTTAGGCATTGTCTTACTCTTCAACATACTTCGAGCCATATTAAGGATAATCCGATTCTTCCTTTCTGATACGCCATTTTGTTGGGGCGTATATGGAACCGTTAAAGGGCGGCGAATTCCATGTTCTTCACAATGCTTTTCAAATTCTTTAGATGTAAATTCGCCTCCTCTATCGGATCTCAAAGCTTTAATAAAATGACCGCTTTCTTTTCAACAAGTGCTTTAAATTTCTTGAAAGCGCCAAAGACTTCGGATTTTTCTTGAGGAAAATACACCCAAGTCTTTCGGCTAAAGTCATCGATGAATAGAAGAAAATAACGATTCTTACCAAATGTTATTGGATTGATTGGTCCACACACGTCCGTATGAACGAGTTGAACCGGTTCGGTTGCTCTTTGTGTTGCTTCCTTTGAAAAACTCTTTCTAGGATGCTTGCCAAGAAGACATCCTTCACATAATTGTTTCGGGTGTTTGATAAAAGGTAGACCTTTCACTATTTTTTTCTTCGACAATAACTCCAATCCACCGAAGTTGAGGTGTCCAAATCTCAAATGCCATATCCATGATGAGTCTTTATAACAAGCATTTAAACATTGGGCAACATCGTTTTGAATGTTTAGCAAAAACATACGATTTCTTGACATTGTCACGTTTGCGACCAAATTCATTTTTTGATCTCTTAGCCAAAGACTACGATCCTTCATGTAAATATCATAACCTTTTTCTAAGAGTTGCCCCATGCTCAAGATGTTGGTATTCATATTTGGCACATAATAGGCATTTAAAATATATTGGTGATTACCATTCTTCAATTGAATTAAAATTTTACGTTTCCCCTTCGCCGGAATTTTTGATGAGTCTTCAAATGTGACGTTTCCATTAATCTTTTCGTCAAGTTCAACAAATATTTCTCTTGACCACACATATGGTTGTTTACGCCGGAGTCGAGATACCACGTATTACTTCCACCATTTTGTCCATCCGTTTTGTTATATGCCAACAATAACGTAGACTCTTCATTCTCAATTTTCTCTTCCACATAATTAGCTCTCTCATTGATATCTCTAGGGCCCTTGCATTCCAATGCAAAATGTCCATACTTCTTGCAATTGCAATTAAAGCATTGGACATGAGAGTTTTTATGAGGTTTTTCGTACCTTTGCCTTCTATATGACCAATTACTCCTTGGAGATAAAAATACCTTTCTCCGTTTGCTTCACTTCAATTCCATGAAAGAATGACATTAAACCAATGTCGGTCATCTCGAAAAATGTGCACCAATTTGAAGTATGCTCAATGAACTTCAAATTCGTCAAGATGAACCGACAAAGATTTGTGTTGATAATATGCCCGCAATAGCCTTAGCCAAAAATCCCATTTTTCATGAAAGGAGCAAACACATCGACATACGTTGCCACTTTATTCGGGAGTGTGTGAAGAAGAAAGAGATTAAACTCATTACGTCCGCACTCATGATCAAGTAGCGGATATATTCATGAAGCCTCTCAAAGTTGACGTATTCACGAAATTGAAGGGGATGCTTGGAATGGTCGATAGACGAAAATTAAGCCTAAATGGGGATGTTGAAAGTTAAGCTTAATTGGTGCACATTTTTCAAGGCTACTTTGGGTACAAATAAAATATGAGAATGTTCAAGAAGATTGACCTTTCACATTCTTGTAACCTATTTTCGTTTTTAATTTTGTGTGGTTTATTAGGGTGATGTAAAATCTCTTAAATGGGTAGTGAGGTGTGTATAAACTTCCCTAGTATCTATATATAGGTGTAGAGACTTTGTTTTGATATATGAGTTCAATAATACATCAATATATGAGTGTTCTTTGCCTATTCCTCGTATAATCCGAAAATCTTCATTTCATTTCGTTGTTCATATCCAACAATATCATTGGAGATTGACATACTATCTGGTGACGTTCTGAGAACAAAAAAGGTTATTGCTAAAAAGAGGATAAATTTTAGATTGCTTTATGTGCAAAAGTAATGGTGAGAAGTTGTCCACCTTTTGCTCAACATTGAAACGAGTCAATATCTTCACTTGGTCTTATAGAGGTCTAATTATATTGGAACTTGTAGGGAAAGGAATAATCTCTTCAGTTGCCTAACTCAGTAAGCGAGTGGCATCATTTACATTTCAAGGGGTCTCTCTAATGTATAGGGGGTGATCAGGGTCACTTTGTTCAAGGGTCTGATGCTAAGATTACCATCATCCACATGTGCATTATCTTGGAATCCTGTTTGAGAGAAGCTAAATTTTAATTATCTCCTTTAGTTTTTGGATCTGATTTTCAAAACCTCTTTTTTTATGAAAAGAAACACAGTGGTGGCTTGGAATATGCAATTGATATTATTTTCTAGTTATAGTTTATCTAAGAGGTGGGCTGATTTGGATGCTTCAATCGACCAATTACTGATGTTTAGCCCAACTTCCCTGGTCAGAGACATGGATTCGTTTTCGCTATTCAACTTTTTTAGGACAATACATGCCGTTCAGTTAGTTGATTCAAATGTTTCATATGCATCTCTTACGTACAAATTTCCTTGAAAAAAATGCGGTATGTGGATCAGTACCGCCAGCACTGGCAGTTATAGTAAAAGAAAAGAGAGACATAAAAAACTAATACAGAACAATAGAAAAAAGGAAAAGAACACGGGTGAAGATTAGGAGGTTAGTTCTATTTCACTTAACCCAGAAGAGCACATGGCAACATAACTTAAGCAGAAGGCCAAAAAAAAAAAAGTGAAAGAAAAGATACCTAGAAAGCACTGCAAACCAAACCCATCCTCATTGGCTGACTAAAATGTCCCCTTTTGAAGATAAAGTCATCTAAGTACATATGCCCTCTATTTTTAACTGTTTACATTTTTATTTTGACTTTGTCTGTATGTATATTTCATTTTTACTGAAGGAAGTAATAGCAGCAGGAGTTTGTCCTTAGCGCACTGACATGATTTTTCTCTTTTGTCATCAGTGATATATATTTCATTGGAGGTTTTGGTACCGTGGCCTGGGTAGATATCAAGGAATATGAAACTCTTCAACCTGATAAGATTGCAATCAATGGAGGGGAGCAAAATCTAAAGGTAAGGTTCCTCAATGCCTAAATTGTCTGTCAATTGATGTTGTGAAGGGTACATGATGTTCTGTGTGAGTCTCTGATGAGTTAGAATTTGCTCTTCTGTAGGAACTCAATGCAATTTTCTCTAAACCGCTTAAAGAGCTTTTATCCACTGAAATTGAGATAGATGATGCAGCTCTGATATCCATAGACAGCAAGGGAGTCGATATCAGGGTGCGGCAAGGTGCACAGGTACTTCTCTTCCTTTCTCTGTACATAATTTCACGGGCGTTCCTTCACCATTCCAAAAGACTGATCTGAGATTGGCTTGCTTGGTAACAATGCAAATAGGGGAAGGAAGGTGGTGGAAGACACTGCAAAATAAGAACAAAGTGTAATTTATCCCACTTTGCAGTGGTTTTCACTATTTGTCACCCTTTAGCACTATCATCTATGTCTCTTCATTTCGGCCCTTTTTTGCAGTTCAACATTCAGAGAATATCATTCGAGGTGGGGAATCCTGTGGAAACTTTGGAGGAGGCAAAGGCATCCCTTCAAAAACTAATAAACAAAGATTGTAGGCTGAGATTGTAGACCAAATGTTATATTCGCCGACAAACCACTCTCGTTTTCTCTTTCTGACAAGGAAGAAACAGAATGATAAAATAACTAGAAGACCCAGAAGTGGAAGACAACATGGATTTGGTTTCCGTCCCTGCCCGAGGAAGTTCCTTCTTTCAAATTTTATCTTGATGTGTTTCTGAATTTAAATGGAAATTAATGTATTCTAGCGGCTCATGATTTGATAACATAGTTAAGAGTTTACCTTCAATTGATGTGTTTCAGACTTACTTTGTAATATATCCTGGAGTTTTTTTTTGACTAAGATGTATCTACAATTGGAGATATGGTATTATTATGGTGACCATATTCGTGATGTATTTTATGCAAGTCATGTGTATCTCCAAAGCGCCCTGAGTCTGTTCTATGACTTGATTGTTAAATGAAATTGTTTCGAATTCAGTTGAATCAGACCATTGCTCCATTGATTAGATTCCTAATGTTTGAAAGTGATACTTTGAAAGTGCCTAAATAACTTGATTTTTGAAGTATAATGTCTTCACCACAAAAATTATCATTGGAAAGGCTAAGATGTTTGTCCTTGAAACACTTGCCCAGGCGTAAACCTTAAATCGCACCAAGTGGCCACATCTAAAGACTAAGTCATATCCCATAGGACATTTGTTCTTGACATTTTTTTTTCCGGATGTTCTCTTACAACCCAATTAGTGTCATTTACAAGCCAAAATTTTACTTTGACATGAAAGAAATGACTGTTAAGTAGGTCTCAATTGTCTTTTTCTTTTCTTCGTAGGCATAGTGAAAAGATCCCTGATTTGCTAACTAACGTGTAGCTACCCCATAAATAGAATTTCACTACCTCACAAGAACACAAATGGGCTACCTTATATCTCTAATCGACTTTCTATATTGGCTTAAAGACAAATTTGAAGAGCCAAATCCTTATAAAACACCTACATCCGACTCTCCAAATTAAAGTCGAAGTCAAATTGCCTAAAGTCATATTGGATCATCAAATTTGGTTAAAACTAAAATAAAATCTACTTAAAAATTAAAGATTTTATAGAAAATTAGACATGTGGCATTAAAAGTACTTTTTGAGGAGTGCAATGCAGGGAAATAAATAATTAGACTTTTCTAAGTTGTGGCTGCCTTGTTAAACCAATGAGAATGAGTGGGTTAGTTATTCACAAAATAAAAATATTCGTTCGTCTATTCGTAACAAAAAAATAAAATAAAAAATCCTTCATCTCTATCTTAGAAGTTCACAATCCACTAAAATTTGTTGCGGCCATCATTTCTAGTTGTTTCGCCATCCATCAGTAACAGTAATATTTGTCATTTATCAAACAAGCTATGGGGATCTCTTGTTTGTTTGCAGTTAAAAACAAAAGATGTCACAATTCAAATGTCCATCCGTCTGTCCCTTCTCTTCATCATCTTCTTCCTTATCTCTCCGCCCGTTCGCTCACTCAGGTTTTTCGCCCTATGGGGGGTTACTACTTTACTAGTAGTAGAATTGGGACCATTGGGAGTTCAATGTTTCCCTAAGTATGAGAACATAAACCATGTATTATTCATTATGACAAAATGACCAACCAGTCCCTCTCTTAACCTTCTTCTTCATCATCTCCTAAACCAAAAAAAAACAAAATCAAAAACCAAAAAAAAAAAAAACACACAGAAAGGTTAGACTCACTTCACATGAACCAAACAAGAATCAAATCACAAAGATATCAAAACCTTCATCACCATCATCAACAACATCATCATTAGTTGAACCCCAGAGAAAAAAACCAGACTTTTAATGGCAGAGAGTAGAAGCAACACTTCAAACAACATGTCTCACATATCAAACATAACCCATGACCATATCTTCTCAATCCTTCTTCTCTTACCTATCAACTCTGTTCTCTCCTTCTCCATGACGTGTAAAAGATTCAAATCTCTGGGTACATCTGATACTCTATGGGAAACAATCTGTAGGAGAGAATGGGGGAATAGCTTTGTTGATGCTATCTTATCTTCTTCTTCTTCTTCTTCTTCTTCTTCTGCTGCTGTTATGGGTGATGATGTTATGTATTGGAAGAGGCTTTATTGTGAAGTTTCAAAACTGGGGTCTGTTAGTTGTCTTAGATTGGCTTGTGTGGATGATGATGGGGTGGAGGAGTTTCCAAGTCCAAGAGCTTCTCACTCTCTTAATTTTGTCTCAAATTGTTTGGTCTTGTTTGGTGGTGGTTGTGAGGGAGGTCAGTTTTTTCAGATACCCATTTTCTTTGATTTTGATTTTCATAGTATATGTTTGATTGAAGATTTGGATTGTTGGTTATCATCTGCTTTTAGTTTCCAATTAAGATGATATATGCAAAGACTCCATTTTTATTGAGGCAGACCACTTATTGTGATAATAAAAGGTTATTTTCCCATTTATTATTGAAATATTTGATTCAATCTAGTGGGGTTTTGAGTCTATTTGTGAATCTCTTATAAAGAATTTGTATGTTCTAGTCTGTGTTTAGTTATTTTGTTCAAGAGTGCTCTTGTTGTCCCATAAGAACCTTTTATTACAAATGATTTATTGTGCGTTAATCAAATCATAGATGTTAAGTTTGTCTGAGGGATCTTGATTGACTTTAGCTACTTGTCGTGACAGCTTCTTGTGTTGTTCCTTTTGTTATACTTGACATCCATGACATTATTGAAATAACAATATGTAAATCGGTTGTAAATGACTCTCGTGGGATCTCTATGGGATGCGATAGAGTGATTTGTTCTTCATCTATTCTAAATTGATATTAGTAGCTTCCCGAGGGCATTGATTGAGTCATACCCCTGAAAATTGTTTTCATTAGATATTGTCTTAAGATTAAGCAATAGTACTTTGGAAGATGTATGTACCAACATTTCATCTGTCAACTACTATTGAAGTCTGATGTTTAGATTTCAATCTATAATTCTGTGAACTGGTTAAGACTCTGGTAGGAAATTTATTTGTTGGTATATTCTTTTAAGTAATAATGTGTAGGATGGAGTTTCAAGGTCAAGCTACGGTTTTGCCTTTCCCTGCTACCACTTTGGTGAATTAATTTTCAGTTATACTTCACTACTCTCTAAATTTTCTTGAATCTTTCAACTTCAAGGTATTTGAAAAGTCGAAGCAGGATTCATGGAACTTGTGATTGGAAGCATTGATTGAATAGTAACACTAATTGTACTCCATTTTCTTTACAATTTGTAGGACGGCATCTAGATGACACATGGGTGGCATACATTGGCAATGAGTACAGAAGGATTTTGAGGTGGCAGAAGGTAAATTCAGGCACTCCTAGTGGGCGCTTTGGACAAACATGTGCAGTATTCGGTGAAACTCTCGTCCTATTTGGTGGTATAAACGACCATGGGATCCGTCAAAATGATACATGGTTGGGGCACATTATGAGGAATGGAATGCTTGAAATCAGACTCTCATGGATGCTTCTTGACGTAGGTCCCATTGCACCTCCCCCTCGTGGAGCCCACGCTGGATGTTGTGTTGATGACAAAAAGATGGTAATCCACGGAGGAATTGGACTAAATGGGCAGAGACTGAACGACACATGGCTCTTGGATATCTCGAATGGCATGAGATATTCTGCATGGCGGGAGATCGTGACTCGTGTATCGCCACCAGCTCGTTCAGGTCATACCTTAACATGCATTGGTGGGACTCGTATGGTTTTATTTGGTGGAAGGGGTAGGGGTTATGAGGTGCTTAATGATGCCTGGGTTCTTGATGTTAGAGATGAGTTTCCTGAATGGGTGCAAATAACATACAACTCCGAGCGTGTACCTCTACCACGCGTTGGTCACTCTGCAACCCTCATTTTAGGAGGACGGTTGCTGATTTATGGTGGTGAAGATTCGTATAGGCATAAGAAACAAGATTTTTGGGTGTTAGATGTTAACGTGGATTCTAAGAGAGTATCAAAGACAATGTGGAAGAGACTTAGGGCTAATGGACATTATCCCAGTTGTAGATCATTTCATCGAGCGTGTGCAGATTGCTCAGGGCGATTTATCTACGTGTTTGGTGGGATGGTTGATGGGTTACTTGAGCCTGGTGAAGCTACTGGTTTGAAGTTTGATGGAGATCTTTTTCTTGTAGAACTTGTACTTCAGTGATACAGCAAGATGTTATTGTACATATACATACATATATTACGTATGTATGTATGTATGTATATATATATATATATCTCATTATGCGAGCCTCCTGTAAACGTTGGCTGTTTTATGTGGTTCTATATCTGGTGTATTGTATGTTCCATGATGAATTCAAATGATCAGAGGTACTAAAAATGATATTTTCAGAGTTTTCAGCTTAATTTTGTGTGTGTATACTATATGCTTAACAGAAACAAACCTCGATCAGCTTTGTCCGTTCAGATGTTTGGTCAATATTCAAAACTGGAAAATTAGGCTTGTGTCCTATATCAGTCTGATTGTGAAATTAGTTTGGAAGGAGGTCAAAATAACTTTTGCGAAGTTCCCCGTCAATGCTTATCTGAATCTGCATAGATATTCCAGATAGAAAAAACTACTAAGCCCCTCAAGCGTGTGCCATATGTACCCCACAGGTGACCCACATTGATGTAGAGTTGATCTCAGGACCTTGAGACATGGTCCCTGACTGTTACTATGACGATTCTCAAGATCGACATCTTGGTTCTCTGAGAATCTTGATCTCTCTTCAAATAGAATAAACTCCCAACTTCAAAGCCTAAACAAAACTATTTTTAAGACTTCAATCTTAAAATGTTACTACATTACATTACTCTCATTTTATTACTGTAAGTGTTTATTTCCACACAAAAATTATGTCAGAGATTCAAAAACAAGGGCCAGATTCATAACAGGCTGTGATGCAGTTGAGTAAGGGGGACCTTAAAACAAAATTTATTAAGGGAAGGAAGATGGGTGAGTACTATGACATTATTGCTAAGGAATTAGTACAATTGTTGTGTTGTGTTGTGTTGAGATTTTGATAAAAAAAAAATTCATTTGGGTCCTATGATGGTAGGCACAAGACAGAAACGACACAATAAACTCTTCATCCATAACTCTCATTCTTGTTTCCTAGCATCTACTTTTGAAGATTTAACTCTTGAATTGTTATAATCAGCTCAAGAGGTTGTTGTAGCTTGTTGTTGTATGTCTCGTTAGTTGTCTCTGCATAGGTTTAGCTACTCCACATGAATGTATGTGGCAATATATTCTGCAACCAAGGTGAAAATAGGTAAGGGGTGCTCAATGTTTCCATACCCGGGGCAAAAACATTATCCCGTGGAGCATATTAAGATTTTGGCATATGAATGATAACATCTTTATTCTTAACAAACCACAATGCAAGCAAAATCCTTTGGGAACTAGCTGAAGTATGATACTCTAAACTTCAGTCACCAGAGATGCAATGAACGAGCCCTGTGCTCTTTCATAAGAAATAAAAACGCTGCACCAAAGCTGAGACATCATAATCTAAACTCAACAAAGCAGTTGCATGATGCTTAGGTCTATTTCTGCGTAAAACTTGAGAACTTGCTTAACCTGAATAAAAATGATCACCTTAATATCATAAGTTCAGTTCCACCACATGAAATATGCACTCCCACATTCACCAAAACCATAACATTCTGACAGATACACAGACAACATACATGAAATATGTCTAAGGCGACATTGGCATCTGTTGACGAACAAATTCAAAGTGGGCATTTAATTTCGACAGATATCTCTTCTAAAAAAGTTATCTTGCAGGTGGTGGGGTTGAAGAATATGAGATTATTAGTAACAGAGATTACTTGTACAATTATTATTCTTTAAGGAGACACAATTTGTAGTACACAAATTGGGACTAGACAATAAATATAGTACTATCCAACTTGTCTATGGTGCCGACTTGGGTGCCCACCAAATAAAGCTTTCAGTTTTTCAACTAGGGCAGATTATGTTGGCTTGAATCCATTAGTGCATCTTTTAAAGTGCCTCACTGACTTGCTTTCCAAGGTGCCACGTAGGATTTTCGAGCTCCAATAGCACTTAATTTTTTATTTTTTATTTTAGCCTTGTTTTCCAAGACTCAACCTTGCTTTCTTACGTACAATTGGGCGCCCAAGTGTTGGGCGTCTGTTTGTTTTCTAATCGGGCGCTCAATTGTTTTTTTTGTTTTTTCACAAAAAATTCAAATCGTGCCTAAGACTTGGGCGCCCAATTGTTTTGTTTTTTAATTCAAATCGGGCACCTAACAGTTAGGAGCCAGATGAAAAATTTTATTATTATTTTTTTTCAAAATAAAAATAAACGGGCGCCTAATAGTTAAGGGACTATTAAAGAAAATAAGTAAGGTATTGTTGGAAGAAATAAAACCCCACTCACTTGGATTTGGCATTTTTTTCAACCAAGTGAGTGAGGAACTTTACGAGATGTTCGGATCTAGTTTGTGTTGGAGTATATAGTGTGTTTACAGATATACACACTATATATGTATAAATAAGAAGGGGAAGAAAATATTGATATTCCAAAATTTTAATTATTACAAGTTTTACTGCTCTTTAGAAGGAGTCATTAAACTACTATTACTAGCCAATATGAGACTAAAAGATGAGTATATGTGTAAACACACTATGACTCAGTTTGGTTCACTGAAAACATGATGCAAATGCAAACAATTTGCATTTTTAACCGCTTCCATGTGTTTGGTTCGATTTGCAATTACAATGTAGTGCCTATAAAATATTTGCATGTGTTTGGTTCACTTTTGCAAAACAAACAACTTGCATTTCCATGCAAAAGCTTTCTCTTTGTGCTTGCAGTGAAAATTTTCTACAACAAAAGTTTGCATTCTTTGGGAGAGAAAATAAGAGAAAAATAAGAATCTTTTATGGCATAGGAAATGGTAGTTATCATTGGCATTTGAATAACATTGCACTTAACCAAACACAAACATCAATATGCAATTAGTTGCACTTGCATTACATTGCATTCTTGCCTTTATTAAAAAAAATCCCCTAACTTTTATTGCAATGCAAATAATTGCAAATGCATCGAATTTGCATTGCATCGTACTTGCAGCGAACCAAACTGAGCCTATATACTCCAATAGTTTACAGTTTGACGAGATTCGAATTACTATGCATTGTAAAAACTATTACCAAAGGACTAAATTGAAGTCTTCACAAAAGTAAATGACATAGAGCCATAGAGGTAAGAAATAATAGATCACACATACTTACAGATACACAACATGCATCAGAACTATACAAGAGTGGAGGCAATTAACATGAGCAAATACTATAAAATTGAACTGAATTTCAGTCATTGAATCCACTTTTTCTTAATTACACAATAAATGAAGCGAAAACAACTTGGGACAAGCTTGAGGACATTATTAATTCTAACATTCATAAAGCGTTGATCCACTAAGAAATAAGCAGACTTAAAAAGTTGAGCCATTGAATCCAAAGAACGAACGCTGCACAATAACAGATAGGTCAGAATGAAATTGAAAAAATAAAATTGAGACATAATAAAAGAGGCTGCATGATTTTATGAGCTCGCTCAAGCATTGCCGAGTATGAACAACCAACAGTATGATAAGTTTGTTTTTCAAGTTACAGGATAATCAGGAAATTGGCCATGATAAGCAGCATTCTATTGCATCTATAATAATTTAGAACATTGGCATAATATTGTAATCCATAGATCTCATGGGGTGCAGTAGTACCTAAAATTTCCAATCACTTGTTAAATTCCCCAAACCTGTGGAAATCATCGACCACCTAGATCAAACAGAGATCGCATACCAGGTGATTTGGTTCCATCCTAACTTTTTACCAAAATGTTCCTCGTTTGTATATATTTCTGAATCCAATTTGAATATTCTACCTAAAGGGGATCATTGTCTTCCTAAGTTGCCATGACTAAACCACCTTTATCAGCTTTCTTTATGTTTTTGTTAATATGCCTATGTTTAAGTGTTTCAAACTCGCAGGATTCAATTTTGCCGATTTCAACCATTTTGCCCAATGGCTGTCACCACCACACCATTCCAATGACCTTTCCACAAGTTGGTCACTAATCAGCTTATGCTTTGACCTTTGGTGCTTGTCAAATATAAACGTTTTACCTTTGAGATGATATCAACCAACAACTTTCATCTATATTAAGAAAAAAATAGCTCAACCTCTGAGGCTAAGCCATAACTGTCCATCTATGCGATGTGGTTTTCGAGGATTATTTGGATAGTCTAGATAATATTTGGCATATAAAAAAAATAAAATGCAATTTTGGCCATTCAAAAAATTGTGACAAAGAATTAATTTTAGCTCTCCTTTTAGAGCAAAAAACAATTCTCGAGGCAGAAAAAATGAAAGACTTAATTTAACTTCATCTATCTCTCGAGTCTCCTCTCTCTTCTAATTTCTCTTGTGTACGCACATGCGATAAAGCATGCGTAATTGCTCGTATAAGAGAAAAAAGTACCATGAAATAAGTCAGACAAATTCCCCTACTTATACTATATCGACTTGTCTAACAAAGAAATATTGTTTTCTAGAAACTTTGACGTGAAAGAAAAGCATATGACAATACGTTGAAAAAAAGAAAGAAAAAGGAAACAAGCTCAATAGACTAACCTCAACGTCATAGAATTTGATATAGAATCTAGAGCTATCCAAGGAAAGTTTGGTTTCAAGAATTTCTGCGATGGCTGAACTAAGCTTTCCGTTTACACTTGGACCAAGCCCTCCAATTGATATCAACTCCCCATAGGCAGCTGGTTCTTCAGTTCCAGCAAATGCAATTGGTACTCCCCCATTTATCAAAATCATAACATACTGACCCATCATCCATCATCCATCATTAGCCAAACACATCAGTAATTTAAACATGAGATTGTTAACAACAACAACAACAACAAAATAATCCTGCCCAAGTAGAAAACTGATATGACTCAGAAGTCACCAATCCAGTATTACACAAGTATCACCCCGATCATGAAAACTATGATGTTTTTGAATTAAAGCAGCCCGGTACTCTTTGTTGAGATATATAGTCCCACATCGGGAACATAGAGCCTTGCAACTCAAAATATAAGATCTTGGGGCTACTCCTCTCATTGCCAATTGATTTTGAGATGGAACCTCCAGTTCTAGTACTCTTCTTATCCACAACACATGAGAGATATGAACTATCTTCCTTCACTAGAAGAAAGCTATAAATAGCACACCATATCAATTAAACACTTCTTCGACGAATGCCCACATTCAAGTCCAAACATATTTACTTAGAAAAACATTTTTCAAAAACTAAATCACCAACACTGCATATCATATTCATAATAGTACACAAAGATTAAAACCTACCCCAGTGTACTAACACTGATTCTGATTAAAACCCAATATTTGGGATACACAAAGGATTGGAAACAGCGCAAATAACATAAACCCATTTCTTACATAGTAAACATATCAAACAAGTGGTGCTCAAAAAGAAGTTTTTTTCATAAGTATTTGTTGTTGGACTTACAGATTCAGGCTTGCCAATGATCTTTGCAACAGCTTTAGTTGCATCTTTGAGGATGTCTGAGGCCACAACAGCATCAACTGGAACATTGGTAAACAAATTCAATGTTGGCATAGTTTTAGCTTGTTTTAGTTTTCAGATAATAATTAGCTCTACTTCTATTAAACTTATATGTTGCACTTGTACTGTGGTAGTAGTAGTGGAGGATAATGTTCAGTTGAGGTTCCTCTTTCAGAATTTAGGGGTGAGCAAAAAAAATCCGAAGAAATCGATAAACCGAACCAGGTTGATCCGAATTGAACAGAATTGTTCGGTTTTTAGGGCTTCGGTTTCGGTTCATAAATTAAGAACTCGAAAGAAGTCGGTTTCATTTTCGGTTTCTCCATACAAATAACCGACAAAAACAGAACCGAATCGAGAATAAATATTATTAGTAAAAAAAACTCTAAATGTAGTTTAACTCTTCATTACTCTATATATTTTTCAAGTATTAAAATGACAAAATGTAGTATTATCAAGTAAATGTTTAAGTTACAAATAAATTTACAAATTTTGATAGAATGCAAACCGAGAAATCGAACCAAACCGATCTATTTTTTAGTTTGGTTTCGGTTTCGGTTCCTCCTATTTATTTCGGTTCGATTTCGGTTTCGATTTTGGTTCTCACCCCGTACACTAGATTCTTAGGGCTGGCAATTTAACCCGCCCCACCGGAGCCCCGCCCTTAATGAGGCGGGTATGGTATGATTATAGCGGGTATGGGGCGGGTTTGGTAAAAAAAAAAAAACTCATTTATTAATTGGAGCGGGTCTGGTTTTAGCCTTAAATAAACGGGGGCCCGTCACCCGACCCAATTATATATGATATGTCCTAAATACCCTTATGAGTTATGAGAATATGAGTAACCTAATTCACTTAATCACTTTTTTCCCCCTCTCTTACTTCCTTCAAGTTAAACCTCCACAACCTCTACAAATATATTTCAACCTTTGTAATCAAACATCAGTCTGTACCAATTACCAAATTTATTTCAATCTTCATCCTCCAAATTCAAGGTTACGAAGATTCAAACAACAATTAAGTCTGCGATCATTTTATAATTCAACTTCTACATCATTCATTGGGAAGTTTACGAAGATTTGATAGATTACCAATCTATTGGAACAACATTTACATCAGTGATCTATTTCAAACCAATCTCTACATCAGTGATCTATTTTAGGAAGTATACAACATTTGCAAATTATAGAGATTACTAATCGATTCAGGTAACTTCTCCAAGTCTCCAACAATCCAGAAGCTTGAAACACCAATTAAGTCTCAACGTTTACAAGTTACTAAGATTAGTCTCAACATTTTTAACCTTAATTCTGATTTGATCCATTTCAAGTGATTAATAAGATAAGAATATAACTATTGCAGTGCAGCACACTCTATGATGCTTGTTCTTACTGCAATGTGCAATGTAGCGCATTGCATGATCTTTTATTTTGTGTGTGTGTGCACTATGCACCTGATTGAGTTTAGTTTTTTTTTTTTTTTTTTGTACAGGTGATTTATATTTTTTTTTGTAAAATTTCATAAATGGGGCGGGTTTGGGGATCCCCACTTAGGATAAACGGGTGTTAAATTGGTGATGGGGCGGGTTTGGTATTGAAAAATTTAAACGGGGCGGGTTTGGGTATTCCCCATTTAAGTTAAATGGTAATGGGGCGGGTATGGGGGTATGGTAATTTGGCGGGTATGGGGATGGTATTACTCCACCCGCCCCAAACTCGACCCATTGCCACCCCTATAGATTCTTAAGTATCTCTCAAAACATGTGGGCTTTAGGCCAAAATAATAAGGGTCCGAAAGACACGGCAACTAAGCACCGGGCGATTTGGTTTTCGGTCCCGAGTCCTGACTAGAAATAAATCATATAAGGTGACGATAATAACACGATCTCATAAAAAAAATATTATGACTTTGTTGAAGATGTATATGATTTTTCTTATTTGCAAACCGGGGTGATTTGGGTTCATAATTTATCACCATTTGCTTGACGGACTAATCCCTGGGGCATGTCACAACCCCACGTGACGTGCCTGATTAATTCACCGCTATACTAACCCTGTTGGTTTATACACTTGCTTGATCTTTCTTGGGGAGCTCTCGTATCTTTGTCGCTAAATAGGCATTACAATACTAAGCATTTGTAGTCATAGTAGTCATTTTACCTTGAAGCAAAATTTATCGATTGTTAAGAAATTGTCATATTTGACGCTCCATTTGAAAACTAAAATGTATAGATAATATTTTTCCCCAAGTAAGAGATAAGCTACAAAGGCCAGAATTCCTCGAACTTTATTCAGTTATTAGTCTTTACAATTTACGGTAGATAACAGAAGACGAAGAAAAAAAGACTTAAACAACGAAACAAATAACTTTGGCTATCAAAATCTGGTGAAACAACTATAAATGTTTGTAAACGGTATGAGTAAAGTTATGCAGATAGACTTTGGCCATCTTTATCCTTATGGCTCTATAGCAGGACTTATTAACGAAGAACTAGTGCTTTCTTCCCAAATCTTCTTTTTCTCAATATCGCCAGCTTTTGCCCACAAAATCAGATATAAACCTACAACCACCAAAACTGCGCCGACAATGCTGTAATCATTTGAACAAAGAAACTCATATTAAAAGTTGGAACATTAACTTACACTGATTCAATAGCTAAATCACCCATGCAGTAGTTAATTAGTCCTTTTTCAAAAAGAAAATCTACTGACCTACACAGATGAGCGGCTTTCCCCAAGAACACGGTCTCAAGAAGAAAGGAGAAGACAATGAGTAACGGGGAAAATGCTGATGCAAAGACTGGACCCTTTTTGTGTATGCACCATGTTTGAGCGTAGTATGTAACTCCCGTCACCACAATTCCCTGTCCGCAATACCAACCAACTAATCATAATCTAGTAATTGAGATTAAGAGTCTCCAAGGATAATTTGGCCAGTTTTTAGACTCAGCTGAACTTAAGTTATTTACAAAAGTAATATTTCTTAAAGGTTATGTAACATTGACACGGGTACGCGTGTAGGTGTTCGAGACAGCGAGAAAAAATAAAGTACCTTGAAAATATGCCGGACACGTGTCTGCGTGTCGATTTCGGATACGTATGTACACATTTTAAAAAAACAAAATATGCCATGCCTTGGAGGTTATGTATTAGATTTGAAAATTACCCCATAAACAATTGCAAGAAGTTCAAAGCTCCCATCAAGATGTAATTCCCAGGACGATGCCTCTCTCTCTGTTACAATCGCGACAATGGCCACTTGAAGAGTGCCAAATAAGGTCATCATTGCAGCCAGACACATTTTCGCTGGATACTTAGCTGATACTCGTTCCTGCATTTAAATTTATTGTTTGAATCAAAACTTTTGTTCCCCTACAAGATAGGAGGGTTATAACGAGTAACAATAACGTATTTGTTTTATTTCTTTTAACATTTTGCAAAACCATTCAGGAGTCAGTAAGTAATATTTACAAATAACGATGCCATTGATACTTACCACCAATATAATCCATGTGGACGTGGCGAGGATCCCACAGATGACCATAAGGACCCCTGCCAAATGGTTTTTGTTTAAACCTGCAAGTCCAAGCACCTCAGGTCCAGGATAAAGCAGCGTAACGATAGCACCCAAGAATGATAAGGCAATCCTCCATAGCTTGGCTTGGCCATTAATCGTACAAACTGTAAAAACTTCTTGCCGAAAAATCACCGCAAGAACAAAAACAACGGCAGGTGTGGTGTTCAAAGCTGTACTCAGAAACGTCGCAGATATGTATCTAAGACTTGAAGTTAACAGTAACTGGCAGAGTGTAATCCTTCACATACAATAGAAAATGAGAGATAAAATTAACATGCACCGACAACATCAATTAAATGTTTAGAAACGTAGAGAGGACCTAAAAGTAGTAAGTATTAAGTCATTGTCTGGGTGTGGTTGTGTGCGTGAGTGAGTGAGAGAGAGAGAGATAGATTACTGAAGGAAGCCCAAGAGGAATGCCCAGCGAAGTATGTAGAAGGTGAAGGCTGGCCTTTTTCTTCTGCAACATCACACAACATTACGTTAGATATTAGATTATGGCTACACTTGGTACACCGGAAATATTTATGATCAGAAATGTTTCTGGGGATTTAGACAATTCCTGACCATTGAATTAGCTAAACTTCATTCTCATGCATGAATCCCGTAGTTAGTATTATATCAAATCACCTGATATGTTTTCCGATCACAAACATTTCCAGTGTACCAAGCAGAGCCTAAATAGCAAGATGAAGCGGAGAATGTGATTACCTCTCAAAGACGAAAGCGAGTGCAGAAAGAAGAATTGTGGAGAGCGAGTGCTCATACAGCACAAAAACAGGACCATTAACGCCTCCTGAAATTACTGATTGTAGAAGAACAATAAAAACAGCCAAACACAGATAGCATAGTGTCATCAACATATGAGGTGTGTATTCCTCTAAGACTACTGCAATTGTTCTACACTTCATCACCTCTAATGGTGTGTGAGAGGGAGAGGGAGAGGGAGAGATAGATAGAGTACTGCAACAAAACTTGGCATACTAATAAGGGTCAGAGAGGGACTACTAAGCCCACACTGGACAGTTACTTAATGCCTACTCGAACCCACATCTTTTATGTCTTGGACAACCATAGGTTTAGAAAGCTCTAGGTATCAAACCCTCAGTGGGAATTAATTTGTTATAGGAGTTGAGATTTAACGCAGCTCAACCCAGGCTTGAACCAGCAAAGTTGACACAAGTACAATCAACTATAAAAGGGTAAAACCTCTAGCCGACGAGATATTCTCTTGAGGTCCACACGAAAACTACTGGATTAACAATCCTTTTCTATAAAAATATAATGTCATAGGACAGATATTTAGTGGACATGCCTGCATCCAACTGCAGCTGAACCTTTTAGAGGTGTGCTTAAACAATGATAGCTCCAGCTTAAATATGCAAATAGATTTTGACCATCTTTAGCAGGGAGGCTCTACAATAGGGGTAATTAATGGAGAAAAACTTGTATTTCCTTCCCAAATCTTCTTTATCTTAGTGTCAACAGCTTTTGCCCACAGAATGAGATATAAACCCGCAACCACAAAAACTGCCCCGGCAATACTACAATCATCTCAAACAAAGAAACCTATGTTAGAAATTAGAGCCTTATATTGCACAGATTCAATAGCTAAATACTAATCTACTGACCTCCACAGATGAGCAGTTTTCCGCAAGAAGGTAGTCTCCAGAATGAAGGAGAAGACTATGAGTAAAGGGGAAAATGCCGATGTGAAGACAGGACCCTTTTTGTGTATGCACCATGTTTGAGCGTAGTATGAAAGCCCTGTGACCACAATTCCCTGTTGACAATACCAACTAATCGTATCATCTTGCAGTAATTATTCCTCAAGGTTTATATATAGTTCTGAAAGTTACCCCATAAATTATTGCAAGAAGTTCAAAGCTGCCGTCAAGATGTAATTTCCACGCTGATACCTCTCTTTCTGCTACAATCGCGACAATGGCCACTTGTAAAGTCCCAAATAAGCTCATCATCGCAGACAAACACATTTTTGCTGGATATTTAGTTGCTACACGTTCCTGCATTTAATAGTCAATGTTTGCAATCACAATTAATATCATTTTATTCACATTGCACAATACCATTGAGAACTGTATATTTAACATTTTATTACGCCATTGATACTTACCACCAATATGATCCATGTGGATGTGGCGAGGATTGCACACACTACCATAATGCCCCCTGTTAAATAGTTTGTGTTCAGAACTGCAAGTCCGTGTAGCTCTGGTCCAGGATAAAGCAGCATAACAGTAGCACCCAAGAACGATAAGGCAATTCCCCATAGCTTGGCTTGGCCGTTAACTGTGTAAAATGTAAAAGCTTCTTGCCGAAAAATCACCGCAAGAACAAAAACAACGGCAGTTGTAGTGTTCAGAGCTGTACTCTGAAATGTGGCAGATATGTATCCCAGACTTGAAGTTAACAGTAACTGGCAGAGTGTAATCCTTCACATACAGTAAAAACTAAGAGACAAAACTAACATGCACCAATTAAAGGTTTAGAAAGATAGAGTGGCCTAAGTGTAAGAACTAAGGTTACAGGTGTCTGTGTCATGTGTGCGTATGAGAGGGAGAGAGAGAGATTACTGAAGGAAGCCCAAAAGGAATGTCCAGCAAAATATGTAGAAGGTGAAGGCTGGCCTTTCCCCTCTGCAATATCACACACGACACTAGATCAGCGAAACAATATGAGAACTTGGCTCTGCTTAGTACACTGGATATATGTGTGATTGGAAATACATCCGCTTTTTTTGACAATGCTGAGCTGACCATTGGATTAGCTAAGCTTCACTCTCATAAATACATCCAAACTGATATATCAAATCATCTGATATGTTTTTTGATCACAAACATGCAGAGCATAAATAGGAAGACTGAAGTGAAGAACATGATTACCTCTCAAACAAGAAAGCAAGTGCAGAGAGGAGAACTGTGGAGAGTAAGTGCTCATAAAACACAAAAACAGGACCATTAACACCTCCTGAAATAACAGATTGTAGAAGAACAATGAAAACAGCCAGACACAGAGAGCATAGTGTCATCAACATATGAGGAGTGTACTCCTTTAACATTACTGCACCTCTTCTCCACTCCATCACCTCTAATGGGTTGTGAGATGGAGGGGGAGTATAGATCCCACACTCCATATAATAATGCAGGTCAGAGAGGTCCACACACGGTTGAGTTCTGACAACGCCAGGTCATTAACTTACACTCGTTTTTCGAACTGCTGGGAGAGTAAAAGTGCGGGTTTTTGGGTTTCACCCGAAATTGCAACTGCCCGAGATGCTTTAGCATTCCCCAGTTCGCATCTTTTCAATGCAGATAACAATGAATAAGAAAGCTTCAAGATCCAAACCTCAGTGGCAGTTTATCATCGAAACACCTGGGGACTTCTTGAAAGTTCCGCAAATATGTTTTAGAGTTTTATCAATTAAGAGCTATCCTCGCAAGTTTTCTGTTTCAGCTGTAGTCTTTTTTGTTGTTTGATGACATAAGACGGTAAATAAATAACTTAAGGGGAGCAATTATGCCAACAAAATAATTATTGAGGGAAACTGAACCCAAGTCAAGAAGCAATGATACAACAAATTTCAGAAGAAGAAACAATGAGACTTTAAATTAATGGTTTTCACAGCTAATTTAACAATGGGCAAAACTGCAAAATTCTAGTAATCAAAAAATTATTTCCCAAATTCTGTTTCTACTGAAGAAGCAATCCGTCTAGCCACCGCCAGAAAAGTCTGTCCTTCGTTTCTAGCAACCTTCTTCCCTTCCTCTGTGGCAGAGCTCAAAAGCTTCACAACTGGGTCGGCATTAAGCTCTTCCTCCCCTATCGCTTCAAAGAGAGGGTGACCTTCCAAACAATTTTTCATCCACTCTCCAAGTTCTTCCACATCTGTGATTGTATATATAATTCCACCCACCTCAAGCGTGTAAGCATACTCATCTAGCAGCTGTGGGCTAATTACACGTCTGCGATGGTTTTTCTCCTTGAAATGGGGATCAGGAAATAGAAAAAACATCTTTGAAAGCTGTCCTTTTTCGAAATAGTTAGGAATGTATTTCATGGAATTGGTACGGACCACAGATATGTTCTGATACTGACCCGGATTACCTTCTCTCAAGGCTAGAACCCGTTCCTTCACGTACTCTGTCACTTTATCTCTAATCTCCATACCAATCATAAGTGTTTCAGGGAAGAGTGTGGAGAGATCAACGAGTAAACCCCCAAAACCGCAACCAATATCAGCAAACTGAATTTTCTTCGAACTGGCTTTTGGAAAGAACACCTTGGCATTATTTTTGTCATCGTTTTTAACTGATGGAAAGTAATGCGGAAAGTGGAGGGAGTAATCAACATGCGATGGTGAGATTGGGACTGGAAAATGTGAGTCGCTTAAAGGATTGCTGTGAGCTCGTGCCCGGTAGAAGCGCTTTCGAGGTAAACCAGATGCTTTATTGGCCTTTGGGTTTGTTTTCGACATGCTAGCAATTGAACCAACCGCTCCTTTCTTTACTAATCAGGGCGGATATCTGTTTTGCTCCCTTCACCAATGACGCCTAAACTTAACTCGCTGCCTTGGCCAAAATAAAAATCAACACCTATATATTAGATATCACCAAGACAAATCTGATTACTATTGCTACCATTCTTCTGTAATTCAAAAAACATTAATAAAGGTCAACACCAATATATTGGATATTCATTCTTCTATAACAAGATAATAAATCTGATAACTAATCTTCCACAATGGATCCTGATGTTGGATATCCTAAATAAATTGGGCAAGTCTCCAAAACCATACCAATCAGGCGTGTTAAGCCAAACTCGGCTTTGAATATAGTATTGAGGCAACAACTTCTCTTTTAACTAGAATCTCTCTCAGTCCTACTCTCTAAACCAAAGAGTGGTCAATATACATAATCCAGAAACGATTTCTACCCGAATAATAACAATAACGTAATGGGGTTGTCGCCTAATTGAAGCATTACTCTCGACTCACTCCGCAATCATCTTGAAACAATTTCTATTCTAATTTGAGGACATTATTCACTAGACTATTATACCTTCATTGCACAATAGATAAATTTCTCAATCTAAAGAGTTGCCTTAGTAACTATAATGATCAAAAACCCTAATTGATTCCTAAAAATATCAAATTACATTGTAAGAAAGCAAAACAATGTTAAAATTAAGAGGATAGAATGACGTACCAATTCAAGAAACCAAGATTTCCCAATTGAATAACCCTAACCCTAATTTTCAATAATCAAGATCGAGGCGGTCTCCCTTCGCTCAGTAAGTATGGAAATGAAACCCTAACCCTAATTTTCTTAATTTAAGGTTTTGAGAGATTATTATAAAAGAAGTTGGAGCCAGTGAAATTGAGCAAGTTTTTTTTAAGCTAGTAAATAGTAGTATACACTTGGGGTGTGGAGGACGACCTTCAAATATAACGTCGCCGCGTCTGTCGGGGTCGGGGAGACGCGAACCTATTTGTGGAGTCAAAATTGGCAATGGGGCTATTTGCTGAAGGTTTCGTAGTGGTAATGTCTATAAGAGCTATTTTCTTAGAGCTAACTCTTCGGGGGTCTGGAGTCATTTAGTTTCCATTCAGTGACCTTCCCATGCCAACTTGCCTGAAATCTCGACAAAACCATTCGCCAACTTGCCTGAAATCTCGACAAAACCATTCCAAGTGAAGTGACGGATTACAACATGACAAACATTTGGGACACTTAGACAAAAATGTGACAAGATTTTGGCAAAACATAATGGAGTCTATTTCAGCTGAAAATACAATGTACATACACTATTGAAATAAGTTGTTTCCCGATTAGAAACAAAAAGCGAAGATTGTACTGTAAGAAAGTGGAGAGACTGAACAGAGATGAATACAAATTTTGAGCCAAAACCAACATTTACACAAACATTTCTCAACATTATAAACCCAAACAAATCCCATCTTTCAAACATATCAACTTCTTCTTCTACTATATAATAACCAATCCATCTTCGGGTACAAAAGCTTTTCAATCCTAAAAAGAAAAAGTCTATACAAACAAATAAAGGAACAACACCACCCCATACACACTCTTCCCTAAACTGCTTGCTATGAACCACCACAACCATCACCACAATCATTGCTAAATACACTCCAGAAACTAATCTTCAAAACATCATGTGTACGTTGGCAAATATAGGAAAGTTTCCTCCCCTACACCTGTATTGCATCGATCTTTGTATCTTCACATCTCAAAACAATACCCTCAAGATTTACTGGAAGTATACACTTGGTCCATTGGCATCCTGTGGAGAGTGGTTCAGGGGGAGGAACGATCATAAGCACATTATCATTCCGCTGGACAACTCCCATTACGCTCACAGTGCTGCCCTCTTTGATATACCTATCAAAACAGGAACAACCTTAGTATAGGCTACTTCGAACAGGTCAAATTAAGAAACTGTGGGCTCATATGCATTATTAGTACATCAAAAGTGTTAAGAGTACTATTCTTGAATATATATGTGAGAAATGAAATCATAGAACAAAACAAGCCTTGGGAGAATAAGTAGGTTATTCAAACTTACGGAGAATTAAAGAAGAGATTTGTGAAAAGATATAATAATTACCCTTCCTTTAATCGCATTATTCGGTCATCACTTGAGAGGTTTCTCTGACTCAACCATCTCACAAATTCTGGAGACATATCTCTGTTTGACGGATTAATGTCGATAACCACAGACTCGTCAACATATGGTGTGACCCTCGCACCACAACCCGTCTTAACCAATGCCCTCAAACCAGACTGGAAATCAGAGATATAGAAGTCCGCAACATGTCTCTGCCAAACAGATCAATGATGTGAATAAAATGCATAAAGAAGTGGCTAAAACAAGAAGCAGTAAAATGCGAAACAGCAATTACAAACAAGTAGATTAGAAAATCAATTATATGCGTCCATTACACGATAAGTATGAATGACAATATGCACACAAACCTCTAGAGATCGGACTCCCCAGGTGAAACGGCGATGAGCAGCATTAGCAGCTTTTGAATCCCATCCACGATACTCATATAAACTTGTAGATGTATAGACACATCTAGAAACCCTATGGAAGGAAGATTCGAGGGGCACGTTTCCACAAGTAACTACCTACAAAATATTACAACACGTCAGCGAGATCAGTACAAATCAAAAAGTTCACGTCTTGGATCCAAGTTATGTAACAACGACACTTCACTTTAATAAAATAAAATGTGTCCGACACTCGGACACACGTGTCCAACACTATTTGCAGGGTACTTAACAAACTTCTGCCGTTTCCGACACCCCGAACCCGTGTCGGGCACCGACACCCGTATCCGTGTCATTACCTAGGATCCAACACATAATTCCTATTGGTAAATTTGCACAGTATGATTCTGAGGTCGTTGAAATTGCAATCAAGTTCCACAAAACAGAAAAACCCAGTGATGTTCCTGTTTTTGGGAATAGTAGAGGAGTTTTATCAGCATTGCAATGCCTCTACATATGAGAAATTTGGTTGGGAAGAACAAGGTAGTATTTTCAAAAGCTACGAAGGCAAAGGAAAAGTTATATTCTCCGCAAATCTAGCACACACCTCCTCTCAACTATTCCTGGGGTTAAGTTTGTAATGTACTCTGGTATGGTAACAAAAGCAATTTTAAACCTAGTTCTAGTATAAACTTGTAGGATGATTCAAAGTTCCCCCACTCAATCTGCCGATATGGTTGAATAGAACAATGAACATATTTTTGTCTCTCCCCAGAGAGCGATTATCAATCAATGTCTTCTCATCAATAACGATAGGTAAGAAACACTCAAGACCTAAGAAGGCCAGAAGCTATACAGAAACTGTGATCAAGATACCTTTTTTTAGCATACTATAAATCAGGTGCCTTTTTTAAGGTATATGCATATGTTTAAGTAACATACCCCAGAAACCTTGACATATTGCCCATCTTTAGCAGTTCTGAGCTCGGCATCTGGATAGCGACCAATGAAACCCGTGATAGCTCTTCTTCCCCAACAAGTATTCCAAGTGAAAAGTGCAGCAACGACAGCAAAAAGAACAGCAACGACAACGAGAAGAGTAGAGTTGTGGACAGCGCCAAAAATAAAACCACCAGCAATGAACCCCATTACAAACAGAAGAATCACTGTCCATAGTATCCACTTGGGGAATCCCCTTTTGAAGGAGTAGTCTTCTTCTTGGCTCAGATTAGTGACAGCCTGGTTATGAACAACAGAGGCACTCTGTAATTTGACTGATCCCATAGAGTCTAATGGACCGGAAAATTTCCGAGGAGCGCCAGAAGCACTAAGTGGCCCAGAAGAGATGGGCCCAGATGTAATCAGGCCCGTTGCAGGGAGGGTAGGTGCAAGAGGCCCAGAGTTCTGGCGGACAACAGGTGTTACTCCTCCAGATTGAGGACCAGATGACTTCTTAATTGGATCACCATGCTTATTGAGTGGACCTGAATTTGACTTCTGACGGTTTGACCCGCCTGTTACATAAGAACCCGAACCTCCGACTCCGGCGGAAGATACTGGACCTGATGTGGAATAACTAGCCCGAGCTGCGGAATTCGGCATGATTGGCCCTGAGTGTGAGGCTGCTCCTCCAAATGAGCCACTTCTTAAAGGGGCATTAGTTATAGGTCCAGATTTTCTAGACTTAGAGCCATCTACATTAATATCAAACATTTTCCCAAGTTCTCCAGACTTTTTGATATCACCACCAGTGTAAGGCATGGCTGTTGAGCTCATCGTAGGTGGCCTTTCTTTTGGCTGTTGGTCAGGACGACCTGATACATATAGACCGTTACTCAGCTGATGCGACGGAAATCTCGAACCCATGGCGCTTAGTTAAAGTATTCCTCAAAACAAGCCGATCACTCCAAACCCCAAGAATATAAAGATTTGTGCTTCGAAGTTATACAGAATTAGAGTAGGGAACCCCCATTCAACGACGTTATTGTAGTAGTAACCTGCAGCACAGTCGAATTATATTGAAGTTATAGAAAAAGCAATGCTTAAAGTCCCTCAAAGAAACAGAACGCAGATCCCATTAGATCATGCTTAACATGAATGAAAAAAAGCACAAACATAATACTTCCAGAATAGCAAAACTCAAAGTAAATAGAAAATCCTTAAAGTTTCAACAGTTTTTTCAAGAAAATAGACCAATATTTGTGAAATCCAAAAGAATAGACAATCTTATCCTGATGATGATTTTTTTAAATGGTTTTATCTCTTAGATTCACTCTATATAATTTGTCATCTGGAATTCATACCTGTATATTCTATCCATAATTCTTACGGGTTTCTATCTCCGCATTCTTTTCCCATTTTTTGTACATTAACTTGGCAAGAAATTCATTTATAGAATTCCATCAATTATATGCTCTTACTTGCTACTTTTTTTTAATTATATTATCATACAATCTCTTGATGCAAGAGTAGGAAAATAAGACTCAATAAAGTTGTGGAGAATTTTTTTTACAGGATTTATTTATTTACATTGTAGCAAATTTGACAAGAAAAAGTGTTTTAAAATTATAATCGTTATTGCAAAATCTTATTATAAAGTTGGATTTTATTTAAATATATCGCTATTATTCATATGCTAAAAAGTTTAAAATTCAACCTTCTGAAAAGAAAAGAAATCACAAGGTAATGTTCACGTTTACTTCTTGTTGTATTTGGGTAATCGCATAACTGACATATGGGTTTTTATGACTTACCTCTTGAGTTTTGGATATTTAGATTCTCCTTTATTGAGTTAGATATAGCCAATGCTTCGGCTCTAGCCTTATTGGCGCCACTTTCTACTTCGAAACAAATTTGCCTATAAAAGGCTGTCGTCATCATCGTCACCGTTACTAAGATATGTATAGTTGTTTCTATAACAGTCTACAAATGTTCCAAATAACCATAACTTTCGGCTAAAATGGCTTTCATCATAATCGTTTCTTCTGTTTTTTGTATTCTAACAAACTGAATCCACGCGTGATTACTCACTTAAATTGTATCGATATGGCATGGGGTAAGATCGACATCAAGAACATTGGTCCAAATCTAAGAACTGGACACAAACACCAATCTAAAACAGTTTACACTTAACTAACATCAAATCTAAAACATAAACTTCAAACGCGACCAGATCACAAACAATTTACAGATCATAAACACTAGTGAAACTGCAAAACTCCACCCATTTCCCAAAAAGGCCAAAACCCAGTCCCAAAATCCCAAAATCTACCCAACTAAACACCCCATCGACTAGATCCAAACTCCACACCATTATTAACATCTAATATCCCAAAACCCCAAACAAAGACTCTAAATCAAAACAAAAAAAAAAACCCAACCCCCCTATCATTCATCAAAATAAGGACTAAATCAGAAAACCCCATCTTTACTTAGTACGGATTCACTGAAATCTACACTTTTAAACACCCAAAACCAAAACTCATCTCACCAAATCAAATAAACAACAATACCCACATCCCACATTTCACATTTTACAACTAAACAAGCAAATGGGTATTCACACCAATCAACAAATCTAGATTCAAAACTCCAAAACATAAGATTCAAAAACAACAACAACAACTGAAAGAGAATGAGAGAGAGAGAGAGAGAGAGAGACATCACCAGACCTGCAAATGACACTAGATTTGAATGAATGAATGAATCACAGCATAACAACAAGTCCTCCTCCGATCGAATCTACCATCATCATCAAAGAGAGAGATTTGGAAGTCTGGTGTCTGTCTGGTAAAGAAGAAATAATAAAAATTAAAAAAAAAGTGAAAACATACCTTTCACCTTCCCCTCTCACTCTCACACTCTGTCTCTCTAATATTTTAGTCCTCTTTAAATGACACAAATGCCCTCGCTTTTTTTCTTTCCCGTTCACCTCATCAGGTATTGAACAACTCCGTTCCGTTACTATTTTCTTCTCTTAAATATCTATAAAGGAAGAAAAGCCACTGTACTACACACACGCTTAAGAGCGTAAAATTATGTCGTATGTTACGTCATTTTTTTGGTTCACGACTCTTTCACGTTGTATGTTGCAGTTTGAAAATATAAGATCATGGGGGTACTCCTCTCATTGCGAATTGGTTTTGACTAGGAACTGGTGGTAACTAGAAGACATTAATCATATGACCTTTTCTTCTCCGTCCATGATGGATTTTCAGAAGCAGGTTGCATTCCTGGGGGGCAAAGCTAGATACAGGAGCGAGTTTATCCTTTATGCATATTGTCCAAAGCTGAAGCTATTCGGGCAAAATAAATTAATATTTTTTAATTGATGAAAGGGACAATAATATGCTTCACAATAGTGTATAATTTGTATTTTTATAAGAGCACTGGCTGCTAGGAGGACACTAGGGTCGTAGAGCATAGTGACCACGAATGAGAGTGTCACCTAGCTTTTGTGTAACCTGTAAATTGTTTTGTTTGAAGATATATAGTTATCATTCATAAGACATGATCTTGAATTAAGTCTTGACTTTTCACAACAATTTTTTTTTTTTGCGAATGATATACATCGGTTGATGCAAGTCTTCGAATACATCATCACTTAATTACATGTACGCTTATTTGACCTACATTAAGTGAATATTTTTCAAATTATGAAATAGACCATAATATGCTTCACAATAGGTATAATTTGTATTCTTATAATGACCGAGGCCGACAATTAAATTGACAGTCTCAATATTTTTCCTTGTCTCTGAATGATAAACATGGAACAAAAGCGAAGTGTTGTAATGTTTTTGGTATCTAAGAAGTATAATGAAAATAACGTAATTTTTCTTCTCTTTTTGCTAAAAAGACAGAAAATGCGTAAAAGACAAATGTCCTTTCTATTGAAGTCGTTTTTCAAAATGTCGTAAAATTAAACATGAAGATCAGCGAAACGAGAAGGTATATGTATTTCATATGGACCACCAATATACGTATATGCTTACAAATAAACATATTTCTGCAATGTTTATTCAATCGAACTTCAATGTACGTATATGCCATTTATATCAAAGCTTTCGGTAACGCGACTCATTCTTCATTTTGTACTTTCTGAGTCGAAAGGAATATAAAATGTATACCGTACAGTATACAGTGTAGTCATTAAGGTTAAACAACCTTTTAATCCAATACATGTGTGTATCAGGCCATCAAGTCTAAGGGTCAAAAAATTATTTTGGATTAAACATCTACGACGATCATGCACGACCTGTTAATTATCTATATTAATCAGTACATCTGACACTATTCCACTGTGGCAGTGGTACGAAGGCATCGGTGCAACACAATGTTGCTGACTCCAGCGGGGTTGAGCACATTCTATCTAGTTGTTGGAATGTCGAGTATTGTAGGTGAGACTAATGCTTGTTTAAGTGAAGAAAGTTTATGATTGTGTTGCATGTTAAGTTTTATATTATGTTTTAGCAAATCGATTGTTTTTAATTGGTTTCGAAAACTTTTTATGTTAGTAGTATTAAATTACGTAAATATTGATTATGTTCACGCTGAATGTGATCTTCGTGTCTGGATTTCATGACTAAGATCTCGACTATTTGAAGGATTTAACTCGGGATATCCATGTTTCTGTTTTCACCAATATAAATAAGCCTTTACCAGGGTGAAAATTTCGAATGTAGGAGATATTGGCCTAGATATCAGAAATATGAGCAGAAACATTGCCCTGTAAATATCACATAATTGTGTCAGATCATTGAACCCTTCACGGCTTCACCAACCTCCATTATCAACCTCAACAATCTCCTTTACGTTCTATATTTGTAGATGTTACACGAAAACTAGTAATCGCTTTCTTAATATAAGAAGCAAATTTTCAACTTTAAAGAAAATCTATTTTACAACACCGAAAACAAAAACTATGTCCACACATTAATCACTTAACAATAAACGAAAGGTGGTTTAATTACTAAAACTCTTTGCATGTCGATATATGATCAAGTCCATCAACATTGTTTGACAACTCGGGGTCCCCTTATAACATCATGATGTTGGCTGGTTATGGTCAAGTTTGAAACACTACACTAAGTTTCCTCAAATTGGAGATTACGAAATCTCCATTAGGTGGTGAAGTGCAGCTCACAATGTTTCACCAAAAGCTGCTCCAATACAAATAAAAATTTCTAATTATAAATGACATTGACATCCCAACTACAATTAAAAGGTAATATATCTAACAGTTTTGATACTTAACAATGATCAAACAGTGTGAGATATCAAAAATTAGCCATAGGAGTGTGAATAGGTCCCGTAGAAGGGTAAATGACCCGCGACATATCAGGCTCATGATTCATTCCCATATGAGTCGTCTTCCCCCGTTTCATCATCATCAGATGCCTCTACCTCAGCAACAACTTCACTGTCTCCGGCCTTCTTCAAACTCCGCTCTATCTCCTCAACCACATTCACCAAAGCCATCTCTGCATTGCCATCAGAACTCATGAAAATCTCTGCAATATCTGCTGGTGTTATCTTCACAAAGGGCAACACTTTCTCAAAATAGTTCTTTGCTAACATCTTGAACGCGTCGATCCCACAATAAGAAAGCTGAATGTGTTTATTCATCCGACCTGCTCTCAACAATGCCGGGTCGAGCTTCTCCTTGTGATTTGTTGTAAAAATTATTAACCTCTCCCCAGCACAACATGACCATAACCCGTCCACAAAGTTCAAGACCCCGGATAAACTAACGCCCGAGTTAGACCTCTTCCTTCCTGGTTCCACCTTCTTCTTCTTCTTCTTCTTCTTCTTCTTTTGGTTAGAAAGATCGAGTGAACAATCAATATCTTCTACAACGATCACGGACTTACTAGAAGTATTAATTAAGAGATTCATAAGAGAGGAATTACTATATACCCCAGTTAACTCAAGATCGTAAATATCGAAATCCAGGAAATTAGCAATTGCTGCAATCATACTAGTCTTTCCCGTTCCAGGCGGACCGTACAAAAGATAACCCCTCTTCCAAGCCCTTCCTGCATTTGTGTAATAATCTTTACGACCAATGAACCGTTTCAAATCTTCTTGAATCTTCGTTTTCATAACCTTGTCCATCGCTAACGTCTCAAACGTAAAAGGATGCACAAAGGGCATGGGGCGCCATCCACCTGGGCTATCTAATCTATTAGTGTAAAGGCGTCTTTGCCGATTCTTGAATCTGATGGATTCATAGACCTCCACTATATGAGATATATATGAATATGAATCTTGTGAATAATTTTTTTTATTGAGGTATGCACAATTAAAATTGAATAGGTTGTTTTATGTTATAAAAGTTCTCTAGCCACATAAATTAATACCAATATTCTTTTAAGTGAGTTTGGGTATTTATAGCTAAAATATTTTTCAAACCAAGTGTAGTTTGAAAAATCATTGTTTTAGCGATTTAATTGATTGTTATGGGTTCGATTAAGTTTTGAGAGGGTTTTTTCTTTTTTGTTCCTGGTGAGAATGATATTTTTTAAGATACATAAAATCTCAGGTATATTGAAAAATAGAGAAGGTTTCTATTTTTATGTGGGTCCCTCTCTGATCAAGGAGGATCTGGGTCTTTTTTAGATTTTTTTTTTAAATTCTATTCAAACAGACATTTAGTATGTTTGAATACACCATTTTTTGTTCAAACAGACTTTTAAGTCTATTCGAACAAACACATGTCTGAGTGTTTTTATTTAAATAGGCATATAGTATGTTCGAATACACTTTTTCTGTTCGAACAGGGGCGCGATTCAACATATTGTTTTAAGCGTTTAATGACTTAATTGTCTTAGTTTTGTAACTAGAAACTTGTAAACATCATAGAGAGGCAAGGCTAGGCAAGAGAAGATCAGGTTAGATCAATCCAAGTTTTAGAAGAGAGACTTATGGATTTGAGAGTAATTCGATTATAATCAAATCCATTGAGCAATTGAAGCTCTAAAAGGGAAATTCTCCCACCAATTTGTGTGTTCTTCGTATTATTCTTTGAATTATGGTATTCTCGATTCGATTGTAGATTACTCTCCTTGCTTTTCACAAAAATGTAAACTAGAAAGTAGTTTTCAGCAATTCCTTACCATTAGGAAAAACTATCCTCGCTTATAAAGTTCCTTGTGTGTGATAGGCTTAACAATGATCTTTAGTTTATACTTTATACAATACAAAATAACATTACATATATGGCATGGGATATAGTTCAAAAGAGTAGTATTTGGGCTAGTTACATGAAAGCTAAATACTTCACTAAACAAGGTGACATTATCCAGTATTATTAGAAATCTTCTAAACGGGCTGATATTAATCTGTTTACTTACTCTACAGTCTTAAATGATTCAACTTGGATAATTGGCACTGGTTCTGTTATTAACGCCTGGATGGACAATTGGACAAGTATGGGTGTCATTAGTAATATCCCTGCTCTTTCACACCTTCCTTGGAAATCATACAAAGCTCAAGTCTCTGATATCCTGATTGATGGGGTTTGGAATCCAAATCCTATATTTTAAACTTAGCTGGTATTGAATTGAACTCCATCTTCTTAAAAAATACAGGGGTGGATACTTACATCTACAAGCCTGACATATATGGTGTTTTTAGTGTGAAAGTTGCACATGAAAGCCTGAGAAACAAGTTCCCTGCATGTTGGTGGAAGAAATACATTTGAAGAAACTCTTGTTATCCTAGACACTCTAACATGACTTGGAAAATTATTCAGAATGCCGTTCTAACTGACCAGAAGATTCAATCCAGGTCTATTCAGTTGGTGCCTCAATGTAGATTGTTCAAGTATGATGTGGAAAATACTAATTATTTATTTTTTGAATGCACTATTTCCAGGAGAATTTGGAGTTGGTTATGAGACTTATTTGGTATCAAAATTGATAAGTGGGAGCTGAAACATATCATTCAATTCGCAAACCACTACAGTTCTTATGTTAAAGATCTATGTGTGAATGGAGCTATGGCTTGTCTAAACTCAATTTGGTTTATCTGGAATAAACTTAATCATAACAATCCAGCTCCTTCTGCTATTTTCATCAAACAACTCATCCATACTACTATACATGACTCTGCATTCAGATTTAAAGGGTTATGAACAATAACCATGTAAAAATGGCTCTCCTGAGCAATCCGCAAATTGGGTTTAAAAGAAGGAAAGCTTTCAGGATTAGATCCCGCATGTGGGAGCTCCCATGGTATGAAGAAGTCAAGATAAACTGTAATGGATAAAGCCTTGGTAATCCAGGTACAACTGACACTGGTTATACTTTCTGAATTCACAATGGCGATTTCTTGGGGGTCCTAATGGTGAACATTGGCGTTACAAGATCATACTATGCTGAATGTTGCAGTATCTTGTTTGCTCTTAATACTGCATAGGACAACAATTGGCTAAAAGTATTATTACTTTCTGACTCTAAAGCTGCAATCAGTGCCTTTATTAATAACAAAATTCTATGGGAACTCAGGGATAGATAGGAGCTTCAAATCAGGTTTAAACAGAGGCAAACTCGCAACGCGGAAGCTAAATCGAGAAGCCTTTTACGCTAAAATCAACCTAAAACTAAATTAGGGCTAAACCTTGAACTTTATTCAATCACAACTAAGAAATAAACTTACGCCACCTTCTCCTTATATTGGCCTCAACCCTAATCCTTCTACAATAGCAAGTCCCCTACCTCTTCAAATTAGAATCTAATTAGACTTTAAAATAAAAATATCTCCAATAGTTAAGCTATTAATCATAATAAACTAAAATAAGAAGACCGTCAACGAGTGGACGACGTGCACTAGATGATGTTCACATCAAACCATCTATCTTTGGAAAATTTTGACCACGAAATTAAATTGGGCGTGATCCTGGCGAAGCTCGTATCACCTTGGTAACACCTTTAAAATCATCAAACTCATCTTGCATGTCAAAATCAACAATTCCATACGCCTTAAGCTTTGACCCTCGGATCCTACCTCGAAACTTGCCATATCCAGCCGATGTGCCAATTGATGTTGCGACTGTGTTTTGACAACTTCTCCTTAAGCCAAAACCTAGCAAACGACGTGCTCTAAAAATTACTTGCAATTGATGTAGTTTCCGTGTCGCTTGACTTGCATAACGAGCTTTAAAGTTCTCCCAAGTTGGATCAATAAACGCCTATAAATTTATAAATTGGAACTTTTCCTCTTCTAAAAAGTCGTCATAATCCCGCCTCTTATCAGTTAAAGATCACAAATACTCATAGTCATCCGAATACTCATCATATATTAGAGGTAATCTTCCATCATCAAAATATGGTTGGTGCGCGTCACAAACAACATCAAATATCGGAGATAAGCTTTTCACTTCGTAACTAAAAAGAAATAAAATTTTATTGATCGTCGCTTCCATCTTTTGAAACGTTCTTTTAATTCTTTTTATCGACGCTTCGATACGCTCAACACGTTCTTCAAGACTAAGTGGTCTCCCCATTGGGATCATACTTGCCATAAAGAAGGAAAAACAATCTGATTGAACAAGAAACAAATAAAAGAACAAAAATTATCCTATCTTTTTTAACTAAAATTATTGTAACAGACGACACATAAATCACTGTAGAAGTACAAAAATCACTGTAGCAGACGCCGAAATTATTGTAGTGGTCACAAAATAATGTAACAGATGCAGTAACACTGTAGTGAATCACTGTTGCAGTATAGAAAAACAAAATTATAATCTTCAGAACTGTTTCCTAGAATTTTAAATAACGAATCAAGAGAGAATCGTTGTAAGAAACACCGTGAAAACCCAAGAATTATCCTCGCTCTGATACCAATTTAACCTAAACTCTCAACGGGGAAGCTAAATCGAGAAATCTTTTACGCTAAAATCAACCTAAAACTAAATTAGGGCTAAACCTTGAACTTTATTCAATCACAACTAAGAAATAAACTTATACCAACTTCTCCTTATATTGGCCTTAACCCTAATTCTCCTACAATAGCAAGTCCCCTACCTCTCCAAATTAGAATCTAATTAGACTTTAAAATAAAAACATCTCAAATAGTTAAGCACTTAATCTTAATAAACTAAAATAAGAAGACCGTCAACGAGTGGACGACGTGCACTAGGTGATATTCACATCATAAACACTCTTGGTGGGAGTGCAATTTCAGTGCTGATAATGCTGCAAACATAGCTGCTAGAATGGCTATTCTTACTAAAGTTTGGCATACTGCATACCTATCTTCTTACACAAGATTGAGGTCCATGGGTGGAATATTTTAAATTTAATTAATTCTTTTAATAATGTAATGTTATAACCCTTTGTTATTATTTGGAGGATTACTGGACTTGTCTATAATCTCTTATTATTTCTTCAACATATTTGCTTACCTTTTGCTAAAAAAACATTGCATATTTTATCCGCACATTACTGATAATAAAAATGATTCTGCACGCCATGTGAAAATTAGTAACATTCCATAAATACCAATCTTCTACAAAAAATTCGGTTTATGCCTTCATTTGTTCTAGAAATCGTAGTGTGTGGAAACTTATCTGTTTCCGTCACCGGCTGTTATGAATAACTTCTATCTAAGATGAAGGAAATGATTGTGAGTCGTGACCTTATATATTATTCGAGATATCTCCTAAAGTATAATCTCCTCTTTGCTAATGAATAACTTCTATCTAAGATGTTGTGGGGTGCGATAAATACCTAACTACTCCATTCATGATAGATGGTATACTCTAAACTTTAAAGCTCAAGAAAATAGTCAGATGGGTTTAACTATTCAGTTTATTTCATGAAAATATTAGTTCTTCTGCAGCTCTGATTTTTGTTCAGCCACGGTGGATTTGTTTTAAAGTGCTATGAAGCCTCAATGTGAGTATTCTTAGAGCATCCACAACAGCCTCTCTATAATAGGGAGTAGTTTTGAGGAGTTTCAACCCAACTTTGATGTTGTGGATGTAGCAGACTCCCTACAAAAAGGAGCCACATCACATAATTAACTACCTAAACCACTTCAAATTAGTTAAGTTTAAAAATAAGAGGCAAAAAATAACATTTTTCTTTACTTTAAACCTCTAAAGTAATTTTACACGTAATATAAGAGTCCTACGTGGCCCACCAAATATTTCTCTAGACTCCCTATACTTGAGGAGAGAGAAAGAAAAAAAAAGAGATAGGGAGCCTCATAAGGAGCTTATAAAAGCCAATTTTTTATTTTT
This sequence comes from Kingdonia uniflora, assembly GCA_014058105.1. NCBI lineage: Eukaryota > Viridiplantae > Streptophyta > Magnoliopsida > Ranunculales > Circaeasteraceae > Kingdonia > Kingdonia uniflora. The sequence continues at coordinate 172,494 of JACGCM010001410.1, read as the reverse complement.
TGCCTCCCTAAAATAAGTTTAGGGAGGCTGTTGTGGATGCTCTTACTTTCTGGATGGTTTGTTTGTCAAGGCATTTAAATCGTTCTCTCTAGCAGTGAAGGATAAGCCGGTCAAAGTTGTGTGATATTTGGTGCTTCTCCATATTGGCGCATGTACATGGAACCTCCTGGTCCTCATGGTGGAAGGAGAGTGATCAGAAATCATCTAGCGCAATATGTTGGTGGTTTTGTGGTAACACTGGGGTGTGTTTGGTTCGTGGAAAACGGTGGAAATAGCGAATTGGATTTTCATGAAATCTGTTTTTTCATGGTTTTAGTCAAAACCGTGGAAACCCATTTTTAATAAAGTAATTTCCATTGTTTGGTTGGGCTTGAAAAATGATAAAAAAAAAAATAATTATACAATATGCTTAAATTTAAAAAAAATTGGCAAAAATTTCCATTAAAAATGAACTGTAAACCACTTAAAATCACTCTTCGAGTGTCTTTAATTAGTTTATGGAAAACGGCAGAAATGGCGAATAAGATTTCCATGAAATTTATATTCTACCGTTTGGTTCGAGATGAAAAGTAATTGGCGGAAAATGGTTTTTCTATAGTTTTTGAAAAAAAAAACAAAAGATTGAAAACCCGACTTCTTTTTTCAAATTAGTGTTTTTTTTATTTTCCATGGTTTTTCATAAATTTTCATGCTTAACCAAACAATGAAATTTAGTTCATGGAATATAGGTTTTCTATGATTTTGAAAAAAACCATGGAAATCCATATTTCATAGAAATCTAGTTCACCATTTTCGCGGTTTTCCACGAACCAAACACACCATGGGTCTGTGATCTAGCTGACATTATGGTATGAAGATGCTATTGCACTACCTCAGGAGATGAGAGCTGCTATGAAGATTGAAGACTTTGATAGATATGGGCTATTTTAAACTACATTGAAGAGGTTGAAGGAAGGTGTACGTTCTGAAATTTGATTACTATTTTGTGGAGGTTCTGCATGCAAGGGCTTATTTCCCACTCTCGAAATAAGCCTAGATATCGACCCCCGCACCAATAACTCGATTCAACGAACACGCGGAGTTAATGAAGTCGTTACAAGAAGAAGAGTTACTTAAGCCGTTACACAACCATTACGAAGACTCATCAAAACTATGATTGTAACGTTCGCCATTAAAGTAAATAACGGTCATAAAATGATCATATTATAAGACCTATAAATAGGATTGGAGTACAGCAGATTAGACATAGAAAATGAGAGACAGAACTACTCAGAGCGTTCTTTGTAATAGTTAGCAATCGTCAATTGTCACCCCCCCAAAATTGGCTTCTTAATAAACTATTAAGAACGCAAATTCTGAGGTGTAACGTCGGGCATCCTGAAGATGAACTCCCAAAAAATGTACTACAATTTAAAACATATCGTAAATACATCAACAACACTATGAAACTACGCAGCAGAAGAATAATCAAAAAATATATATAATCAGAAATAATACCACAAAGATGACAAAAACTCCAAAACAAGCAAGTCCAGCTTGCACCAACTACTAGCATCGCTACTGCAACGATTCATCTGAAAAAGTATATGTGCAAGGCGTTAGAAAGCAACGCTCTTCAAGTACAAATATCCATGGTCATAAGACAAGATAGATAAACACGGAAAAGAGACATGAAGAACCCACAGGTAGTATAAGAGAAGATCAACCAAGCTACGAGTTTGAAAGAAGGTGGTCTAAGTAAAACTAGAAATCCCAATACGATAACAACAAAAGCCTAACCTTAAATCTAACTACTACGACCTAAAAGGTACGGTAGATGTGGAAAGAGAATTAGGAAGTCAAGTACACAGGGACACTTTTAATTTAGTGGGACCACACTCTCGCATCTTTCTATAATTAACAGAAACGCATCCCTTATTGTCGAGCCAATGATTGGCAGATTCCTTTTTATTGAGCCAGGAATTAGCGGGTAATACACCTGATCAGGGTGTTAAAGGATTTTTAACCTGTAGGTCTAAAGCCTAATTTATTTTCACTATTAGGGATCTATGCCCACGGGATGCTCGCGAAGCAGCCGAAAAGTAACTGAGGTATAATTTTTAGGGGATTGCAACCCTGGAACACTGACTAGCAGTAACCGAATCTTTTGTTTATGGAATCAAACCCAAGGACCGTAATAGCATAGCCCTACTGTGTACATTAACTCGAAGTCGCCCAACGGATTGGAAAAGATAAAGTTTGAATCCTAGAATAATCAAATGATCTGCCTGCCCCTATCTAATCAGCATCAGGAACAATATCAAATGACTTACCACTCTTACAACCAGATGATCTATCTAACAATATGATAATATCGAATGGAAGTCCTAAACCTGAAAGCGACTCTAAGTCGCGACTTACCGACTCGTGGAAAATCCATAGCTATGTTAAACTATCACAGAAGACATACCAAGGAAACATCTAAGTTCTAGAATAAAGGATTTGCCCAAATGTCTATTAAGTATAAAGATCTTATCACCAACACAATATCTAACGATGATTATTGGACCATATTCATACAACTAGATGAAATATTCCATAAATAAACTCCTATCATAATCCAGTTTAGAGTACGGTAACTCATCCTATAAAGATATCACATCAAACAATTCATACTATGAGTAATGCTTCAAATTCTAGAACAATGAAATCAGACCCTATACAAAGAACTAAAGCCTATTGTTAACAAGTCCATGCTATACACCTAATAAGAATTCTCTATACAAACCCATTACGATCCAGATGACTTAATAAACCTAATTTTGAAAGTAATCCATTAGTATGGAGTCGAAGATTAATATAATTGCCCACATAAAAGAGTGATAAGGTAATATGAATTGAGTAACAAAGATGAATACCACTAAACATGGACTGGTCATACTTATGATGATATGTTGATAACTAAAGGTTGCATGCTAAGAAATCATATTACTACAGACTGAACTATAAAAGCTAGTCAAAGATATAGTCTCCAAGCATCTATACTAAAAGATGTTTAAAAAGAACCTAATAGGAATCAAGAACTGGTAAAAGATATGGCTAAACCTTAAATCAACAATGCCAAAATTTGAGATAAGAAATCAAGAACAAGAGCATTAGTAACCGAGTCAGATAGTATACATGAGTATATGTTCAAGTAAACTAAATTAATGTATAATTTCTTCAGGTGTAAAACCTTACTCTAATCATGGCATAAGAAGATGGAAAAGAATACTAGGAACCGGATCTCTTATGACTTCACAATTTAAACATTGGCTAAACAGGTCATCTAAAGTAGTACTGGCATTGCTTTCTATTCCTTAGCATATGATCTAGAGAGAAATAAGATAATTTCCTTTAAAGGAACCTAAAATAAGAACCTGATCAACCCCGTAAACTAAAGCAACTACTCTAAAACAATAAAGTACATGATGCTCTCTAAACTATGCCAACACAAGTATCCCCTAGAATTTCAGCAATTACCCACATACCGAAAGATGTAGGAACGAGGTCTGTAATCTAGTCTAACTCTAGAATATATATAAGTCTAAATTCAGATTTATAATAATGCGATCTTATCATGAATTGAGTATGAATCTCGTTATCAAGAATGTTTAATTGAAACCAGTAATATACTAGAAAGACATGCTCAATAATTGTAGATTTCTCAAACTAATCATCCATATGAACAAGGATAAATGTACTTACCTGAATCGATGAATCCAAGGGTTATAAGAGAACAAACACTCGCCATCAATGCTCCAATTTACTGTTACTCTAAAGCACTACAATCTAATTTTTCTGAGATTAAAATTAAATATGAGAATTATAACATTGTTCTTCCTGTCGGCTAGCTATGGAGTAGAATGGGAGTTGATGGTTTGTGGAGAAGAATAAGGAAAGATTTTGTGGAGAATTTGGAGGAGAATAAGGAGGAGGAGTTGGAGAAGAATTGGGGGGAAAATAAGGTGGTAGGTTTGAATGAGTTTTGTATTAGGATTTGGAAAACATAAGCTATGATAACAAAGAGGTGCAACCTACTACACTACCACGGCTAACATGAAAAGACTTATAACAGGGAAAGCAAAAATGTGGGGCGCTACATCAATAACATCTCTCTTTCTAAATTCTCAATAAAGGTCGTGGTTTTTAACCTATTCAAAGGTTTTCTACTCTAAATATTGTGTTAGCGGTTATTTATTGCTTACTAACGTTTTGATTATTATTGGTGTGAGAGACTAAATTCGATATACGAAATTAGGTTCTTACAATGCAAATGTGATAGTACATTATCAGGGAAATACATTCTTAAACGAAGATGAGCAAGGTTTTTATTATTATTTATTAGTACATTTTACAAGAGGATCTATATATATCACTTAAGAGAAACCTAGGGACTTTAATACAAACAAGCATCTTTATTTGGATTACTTCAACAAGAATTTATTCAATAGTTCTCTGGAAACCGCCTAAATTTGGATTACTTCAACAATTTCTTCCATTGCTTCATCATCACCATAATCACCATGATTACCATAATGACCCTGATCACCATAATCAACATAATCATCATGGTCATCGTCAACGTCAACGTCATCGTCATCGTCATCGTCATCGTCATCGTCAGATGCCTCTACCTCAGCAACAACTTCACTGTCTCCGACTTTCTTCAATCTCCGCTCCATCTCCTCAACCACATTCACCAAGGCTATCTCTGCATTGCCATCAGAACTCATGAAAATCTCTGCAATATCTGCTGGCGTTATCTTCACAAAGGGCAACACTTTCTCAACTTTTTTAATCACTTCGTGCTCCTCAATGCCCAAATAGTTCTTTGTTAAAATCTTGAACCCGTCGATCCCACAATAAGAAAGCTGAATGTGTTTATCCATCCGACCTGCTCTCAACAATGCTGGGTCGAGCTTCTCCTTGTGATTTGTTGTAAAAATTATCAACCTCTCCCCAGCACAACATGACCATAACCCGTCCACAAAGTTCAAGACCCCGGATAAACTAACTCCCGAGCTAGACCTCTTCCTTCCCGGTTCCACCTTCTTCTTCTTCTTCTTCTTCTTCTTTCGGTTAGAAAGATCGAGTGAACAATCAATATCTTCTACAACGATCACAGACTTACTAGAAGTATTAATTAAGAGATTCATAAGAGAGGAATTACTATATACCCCAGTTAACTCAAGATCGTAAATATCGAAATCCAGGAAATTAGCAATTGCTGCAATCATACTAGTCTTTCCCGTTCCAGGCGGACCGTGCAAAAGATAACCCCTCTTCCAAGCCCTTCCTGCCTTTGTGTAATAATCTTTACGACCAATGAACCGTTTCAAATCTTCTTGAATCTCCGTTTTCATAACCTTGTCCATTGCTAACGTCTCAAACGTAGAAGGATGCACAAAGGGCATCGGGCGCCATCCACCTGGGCTACCTAATCTATTAGTGTAAAGGCGTCTTTGCCGATTCTTGAATCTGATGGATTCATAGACCTCCACTATATGAGGTATATACGAATCATGAATCTTTTGTACGTGTTGTTCATCAAACGACAGCTCCAAACTATGATGAATTGAATTGTTACGACCAATATCACTTGAACTTTGATCGTTCGATGACTGCTGCAAGGACCATTGAACTTTGACACCCTCGAACGTGACTTCAAAGCTCTGATTGGATCCCATCTTCTTGATGATTTTCCGAGAGTTCTTATGTTTAGAGAAATTGAAAACTTTGGGTGAGAAGAGACATTGTGAAGTTAGATATGAGTGAGCCGCGTCATAGAGGTCGTTAGAGTAAGAGTTGTCGTCCTCCTTAATGACAATTGTTCCCCGGGATTCACAGGTGAAGCTTAAAAGAAGGTCTCTCACAAATCTTTGGAACTTGGAAGGAAGCAAGTAAAGGAAGTAATTGATAGCGGTTTGTATCACCTTTGAAAGAAAGTCTCTTACACATCTTTCAAACCCGGGAGGAAGAAATTGACGGAAGTTAGTGATAGCAGTTTGCATTACCATTATCGATGCTAGCATCGTACTCATCGACTGCCAACTAAAGAGGAACTCCATGAGTGATTTCTCCATCTCTCTCTGGAGTCTGGATCTGGCTCTGGATATGTTCTAGGTTTAGAACTAGACAAACTGAGAGAAACCCTTACTTATAGTTATCATTCATAAGACATGATCTTGAATTAAGTCATGACTTTTCACAACAATTTTTTTTTTTCCTGCAAATGATATACGTGGTCGATACAACATCACTTAATCACATGTATGTTTATTTGACCTACATTAAGTGAATATTTTTCAATGATGAAATAGACCATAATATGCTTCACAATAGGGTATAATTTGTATTCTTATAATGACCAAGGCCGACAATTAAATTGATAGTCTTAATAATTTTCCTTGTCTCTAAATGATAAACATGAAACAAAAGCTTATTCCAAAGAAGTCTACCTCCACACTTTTGCAGATTTTAGACCCATATCACTTTGCAATGTGATATATAAATTCATCACCAAGCTCTTGGCCTTAAGAATGAGAAATTTTATGGATGCTTTGATTGATCCTTGCCAATCAGCCTTCATCAAAGGGAGAGTGATTCAAGATAACATACTATTAGCAAATGAACTTGCTAGGGGTTTTGAGAGATCAAATGGGGCTGATAGAATGATGTTAAAGATTGATGTTCATAAAGCATTTGATTCAGTCAGGTGGCCTTATCTCCTATATGTTCTAAAAACTATGGATTTTCCCAATCAGTTCATCAGTTGGATAGAGGTGTGCATTACATCTCCTTGCTTCGATAGATATCAATGGGCCGATTATGGGGTTCTTCAAGAGTACTAGAGGGGTAAGGCAGGGAGACCCACTCCCCTTACCTATTTGTGATAGCAATGCAACCTCTTAGAGCATAACTAGCATCGAGTGCGGGTTTGGGTGTGGGCTCTGATATGTTGGCCCACAAAAAACTCAACCCAAACCCAACCCTTTCCAGCAGTGAGTGTGAGTTTTTTTTTAGTCCACGGCAATAATCTTTAGTCTGTGCAACTATTCATCTCTCTCAAACATCAATAAAAAATTAATAAAAAATGTTTAAACACGGCGGTAATCAAAACACCGCCAAACTCATTTTTTTTAGTTTGAGCTCCTAAAAATCGGTTGGATTCTGACACGTCCAGCTCAGCCAACCCACACCTATTTTTTCACTGCTGGGAGAAGAAAAGTTTGAGTTTGAGTTGACAAACCCAACCCAAACCCAAACCCTGCTGGAGATGCTCTCAGAACTTCTGAATAAAGCAATAAGAGAGAAAATAATCTTAGTGTTCCCGAGATGTAAAAATACAAACATATCACATCTACTATTTGCAGATGATGTGTTGTTATGTCTCAAAGCTACTTCAGAGAGGGCCACAAACATAAAGATAATTCTAGATGATTTTGTCTCTATATCTGAACTTAAAATCAACCCTACAAAAAGCTCAATATTTTTCTCTGAATCCATAAATGAAGAAACAAAAACTGTTATTTCTGATATTTTATAATTTGGGAGAGAGAAGCTACCTGTAACATACTTGGGTCTCCCACTTCTTTCTTCAAAGCTGTCTGAAATGGACTGTGAGCCCCCCTTCTCACAAAAATGTCCAGAAAAATCCTAAATTAGAAGAATAGGTTTCTATTATATGGTGGAAGGGTAGAACTTATTAAATCTGTGTTACAAAGTTATACTGTCTACTGGGCTGCATGTTTTGGTTTTCCAAAAGAGTGTACTAAATAAAATAGAAGGAATCTTTAGAGATTTCCTTTGGGCTGGAGTGGAGATCAGCCAAAACCAATTTCAAGTGTGGCATGGGTGGATGTTTGTGTTCCAATAAAGGAAAGAGGACTAGGCATAAAGAGGTTAAAAGAGTTCAATGATGCCCTTATCTTGAGAACCATTTGGAATCTTATTTATGGTAAAAGCTCTTTGTGGTCACAGTGGATCAAGAAGAGATATCTCAAAGAGGAAACATTATGGACTGTATCTATTCCTAATGAGTGTTCATGGGGGTGGAGATCTATGATAAAGAAAAGAGAGATTGCTCTAAAATATGTTAATCACATTATTGGAGATGGTCAGAAAACCAATTTCTGGAATGATCCATGGCTCAAGGGAGGAGTTCTTTCAGCTAGGTATGGAAGAGTTAATATGATCTTATCTAATGAAGAAGATAGAATCATTTGGAAACCTACCCCCAATGGTCAATTCTCTTCAAAGTCCTCTTGGGAAGTAATAAAGACAAAAAGCTTAAAGTGCATTGGCATAAGATTATTTGGGGAAAAGATAGTGTTACCAAGCACTCTTTTATCTCCTGGTTGGCAATGAGGGATAAATTAAAAACTAGAGATTTCCTCGTCAAGATTGGTAGACTAGATCACTCTTACTGCTCCTTTTGTGATGACGAGGAGGAAAATAGGGATCATTTGTTCTTCAACTGCTCCTTCTCAAACCAAATATGGTCTAAGGTAATAAACAATCTTGGATACTCAAAAGCTATCTCAGGATGGGAAGAGTTTAATTGGATTGTGAGAAAAACAACAATGGATTCAGCTATGGGAAAAATCTTGAAAGTAGCCTTCACAAATACAGTGTACCATATATGGATTGAGAGAAATGCCAGACAATTTAGAAAGGAAATTACGAACTCTGAAACCATCTAAAGAATGATCTTCTTTGAAACCTCCTATAAATACAGTAAGTCTAATAACAAATTCTAGTACAAGGATAATTCTCACACTTATATTAGAGACTGGGGTTTGAACCCTATTATAAAGCAGCCAAGGCAATTAAAGTGGATACAATGGAAACATGAGTTTTGATCATATGATTGCGTTAAATGTTGATGGGTGTAACACATCGGACAGACAAGCTTATGGTGGCATATTCAGATTATCTAATGGGATTCCCATAGTAGCTTTCAACAGAATTGTGTTAGAAGATGAAGAGATTGAAATCATTATAACAAAGGTATATGTTTTGGGTATCTCAGAAGTATAGTGAAAATAACGTAAAAAAATTTCTTCTCTTTTTGCTAAAAGACAGAAAATGCATAAAAGATAAGTTCTTTCTTTTGAAGTCGTTTTTCAAAATGTCGTAAAATGAAAAATGAAGATCAGCTAAAAGAGAAGGTATATGTATTTCATCTGGACCACCAATATACGTATATGCTTACAAATAAACGTATTTCTGCAATGTTTATTCAATCGAACTTCAATGTACGTATATGTCATTTAAATCAAAGCTTTCGGTAACGCGACTCATTCTTCATTCTGTACTTTCTGAGTCGAAAGAAATAGAAAATGTATACCCTACAGTATACAGTATAGTCATTAAGGTTAAACAGCCTTTTAATCCAATACATGTGTATCAGACCATCAAGTCTAAGGGTCAAAAATTATTTTGGATTAAACATCTACGACGATCATGCACGACCTGTTAATTATTTATATTAATTAGGGTTGTACTCGTCGGTCGGTTCGGCCCGAGTCCAGGCCCATGGCTAATCCGACCCGAACTTACCGGGTTACCAAATTACAAACTTGAACCCGAACTGAACCGGGTTGGTCGGGTCGGACCGGGATCCGAGTTCTGTTTGTTTTTTTTTTTTTTTGAGATGCATTGCAAACCGAGCCCAGATGCAAGCCCAGTACCACCAAATAGCCCAGAATTCAGATGCAAAAAATAAAAAATACACCAACACCATCATCAATCACATTATCACAAAAAAAAAAATTTAAGACCACCAAATTTCCCAGACCTCAACTTGATATTTGGGGAGTGTTAGAGACTTTGGAGATCATCAACTTGATATTCAGTAGCCCAGAGATGCACTCCAACACCACCATCATCAATCATCATATACAAATACACCAACACCATCACCATAAAAAGCATCCCTTGCTTTACACCCAAACAACACCATAATCGAAACGACTCCACCGATGATCATTTCACACATACACAATAGTTTCGGCACCTTCGCCATCTCCTACATATTTCACAGAAATTGGTAATTGGCATGGAGACTAAGGATCTCACCGAATTGAGAGATTGGGGTGAAACAAGAGGAAAAAATATAAGTCGGTTCGGTTTGAGCTCTTGTTGTTGGAGGGAGGTTTCTAGAGAAAGAGAGAGGGGAGGAGATTGTGATGAGAGAGGCTGTCGGCTTGGCTTAGGGTATGTGAAATAGGTTTCAAAGCATTTATATAAATCGGTCCGGTTCGGGTCTGGTCGGTTCCCGATCCCAACAACCGAAACCAAACCGGCTATAACCGGGTTTAAGATATCTTGATGTTAGATATGAGTGGGCCGCGTCATAGAGGTCGTTAGAGTAAGAGTTGTCGTCCTCCTTAATGACAATTGTGCCCCGGGATTCACAGGTGAAACTTGAAAGAAGATCTCTCACAAATCTTTGGAACTTGGAAGGAAGTAATTGATAGCGGTTTGCATCACCTTTGAAAGAAAGTCTCTTACACATCTTTCAAACCCGGGAGGAAGAAATTGACGGAAGTTAGTGATAGCAGTTTGCATTACCATTATCGATGCTAGCATCGTACTCGTCGACTGCCAACTAAAGAGGAACTCCATGAGTGATTTCTCCATCTCTCTCTGGATCTGTTCTAGGTTTAGAGCTAGACAAACTGGGAGAAACCCTTACTTATAGGACAAGTTTGAGAAAATATTGGGACACAAACTTCTAATTGTATTGGAATTCTAATTGTAGTTCTACTTTTTCTTAAACAAAACTTGTCATGCAAGTTTTCAATCCTATAATCTCTCCTCTCTTCGTTTGGTCGTTTATTAAGGATTGATGGGAGACCTGTAAGATGATCGTTTATTAAATTGTTCTCTAAGTTATTTGCCTGATTTGTTTTATATATTTACCATTAATGAAAAGTTTATGAAATACGTGATTTTTGTGTTATTGGCTTTTTTCTTGTGATGAAATATATTTGTGTATGGGTAGATGGTGATTACAAACACATTACATAAGGATCTCTGTTGTTCAAGGTACAGGTTTTGACTTTTGAGGGAGACACTCGGAGATGGCTTGTTCAAGAACAACCATGGATATAGGGTCTACAAAATATCATGGGGCTCAAAAACGGGCAATGGTGCTAACGAGATTCCTGCTCCTGCTGTGGTTATCTGTGGTGTCGACTACCCCTGTAATGTATGTCCTGTGAGCTGGGGTAACATTAAAGACCTACTCTGGCGCAATTCGTAGTTTCATTTCTACTGCCATATCTATTTTTTTCCCAATTGATGCTCACATTTGCCTCCACATTTAACGGGGATTTCTACATTGTACATCAGAGTCCTCATAGCTAGATAGTTGATTTTTCAGCCTCTTAAGTCTTGCTTAATTATGAAGGCATTTTCGATTCTTTACTATTTAATGACGATTCTCGTAGAGTACTTCGAAACTCTGGTTCTCCAGGTTATAAAGGCCTACTTCGCAGCCCCAAAGTAGTGTATCCTCAAACGGTACATAGTCGTTGGTGAAGTATATGCAATTCCTATTGCACCCAATGACATCTGAGGAAACCTTGAGTGAAAAAGAAGTATCGAAGCCTAGGAATAAGGCATAATCACCTATGCTTTATACGTGCACCCACTTGTTTTCAGGTTCTACTAGTTTATAAATTTCAAACTTTCCGAGTGGAGCAGCGGCATCTTCTTCTTCGTTGTCGTTGTCGTTGTCGTTGTCATTGTTGTTGTTCTCAACATCTTCTTCGTCGTCATTATCACTCTCGGTATCTTCTTCAGTGCTAGGATAATCTGGGTATTCAAAATTCCATTCTGTCCTTGTAACGAGTAATAACTCACCTTCTAATTCAACCAGATATCGATGTTCTGTTACTTTCTCAGATGGTGGCGGTGGAACAAATTCAATAGTTCTAAATTGAGTGGAAGAACTATTAATGTCAAAAGTATCAATCCCTCCCTGGGAATATAGAGCGTAAAACTGACCCTTGCGGTATATGACGTCCAAATAATATTGACATACATAAGGAGTTTCAATAGGTGTCCACTCCCGCTCTCCAAGTCTGCAAAAAGCTAATCTAGGAGCATGTCAAAGAGCCAAAACAAGAGTATCTGAAGTTGAACTAGTAGGATTAGAGGATATCACGGCCTTTTCGACATAATATTTGGAGAATTCTCTAAAGTTTTCATTTGTTGGTAGTGTTGAGCCGCACTGCGGAAGCCGACTACCGATTTGATTCGATTAGTTATGAACAATCTAAAGGAATACACACAATCAAAGGACAACACACATTTACTGTGGTTCGGCGAATTGCCTACGTCCACACAAAATAAAAAGAGTTTAATTCAATGATGCGAAGGTTACAATCACAAACCAATTTGAAGTCTCTTAAGGGTATTCTCTCAAAAGATCCCTTACAAATAAATCTTACCAAGGGTGACTAAGAAATACATTAAGTCTATCTTATATACTTGGGAGACTTATTACAATCTTGAGGCAAAACCAACGGTCTAAACAACCTCACAAAACAAACATCTGCATACTCGTTCAAACGACTACAAGCCTCGTTCGAACGGATTCAAGCAAACCAAACAAAGATTGTAACTGAGTCAGTTTCTAGACAAAACACTGATTGTCGTTCGAACGACTATAAGCCTCCAACATAGGATTGTAATTGGGTTAGTTTTAGGCAAAAAAAAGCTGAGTCTTGTTAGAACGGCTATGAGGCCCGTTCGAACGACTATGACCAACCCCACATTCTCTACCTCGGTAAAGATTTTTTCAAATTTGAGCCGAACTTTACCAACCCACCAAAACGTACCCTCTTTCACAAATGTCCCCAGAGACCCAAAAGCAAACTCCCCAAAGGACCAAAATCGATTGCCCCAAATCAATGGTTGTATATAGACCTATTTTCGGATCGGATTGGAAATATAGGGGGTCAGAATTTTTCCAATTTTTTTCGGAACTATAAAATCTATCCTATTTTTTTCGGAACTATAAAAATGAATCAGAATTCGAAAAATTCGGAATTTTCATAAATTTCGAAAATTTCATAATTCCGACTATATTAGAAAAAATTCGGAATAAATTTTGGAATAACAGTGTTCTCACTTCTTCAAATAAAACTATAATAACAGAGTTCTTACTTCTCCAAGAATCAAAGATTTAGAATCAAAGCTAGATAAAATATTTAACTTTTCTTCTTCGCTACGAATTAAAATCGAAGCAGTGGATATTTAACTAAAGAGTAGAGGGAGGAAGAGACAGTGGAGAATGCCCTAGGTTAAGAATCTCAAGATATAATATTTTATGTTTCAATTCGGATTATTCATAATTAAATCAGATCAGAGGGATATTCGAAATATTTTTTGAAATAATCGGATCAGAGGGTATTCGGAATAATATGATCGAAAATTTTGGAATTGCACAAAGCTATCCGATTCCGATCCAAAAAATTTCAGAAAAATTCAGAAATTGGAATTGCAAAATAGGGTTCCAAAATCGGAAAGATTGGAAATCGAAAATTAGAAAAAATTGGAAGTTCGGAAAAAAGTTGCAGCCCTAGTTGTATACATACCGTGGATCAAGTCGTTTGTGTACTCTTATCTGCATGAAAAACCAACACCTCTTAAGGAGATGATCGAGTCTAGTGCATACACACTATCTCCTTAAGACAGATTCTCCCCTGCCACAGTGCTTTGTAGGAATGCAGGCCCCTGTCTCCCAGAATACAACGATCAGTCGCAGAAAGAAGAAAGCACTTCTATTTTTCTGCCAAACGAAGTTTGATTGCGTCTGTTTTCTCTTTGTAAAAAGACTCAAGAAAACTCTAAAAAATTGATGATAATAAATGAAAACGAAATTGGGTTATATAGAGCATAGGTGACTCTTCACCAAGAGTCAGACCTCAAGTTAATGTCTCTTCACCAAGAGTCACACCTCAAGTTAGTGCCTCTTCACCAAGAGTCACACCTTAAGGTGCGTCTGTTGGAGACACCCCCAAACCCAAAAAATGACTAAGTGTTTATTAAAGGAATCCCCATGATCCCATGGCGGCTCCAAGGCCCCAAGGCCCAATCATAGACTTATAATAATAAGCGGGTTTCCTAGGTCGAGCAAGCCCATGGGTAGCCCATGCACCCAAGCTAGCTTGCACACATGGGCCGCACATGTCGTACATGCGCGTGTGACCCACCAACTCTCACACTCATTACAACAAAGTAAGTGTTTGATTTACTTAAATAGGAGAGTTGTGATTCCCTCATATCCAATGTGGGACTAAAACCACTTAGTTCCACCATTCAAACTTAAAGGAAAAACAAATCATATTGTATTTTCCAACAGTTTGTAGTTCCCAATTTTCTCATTAGGGGCCAAATCAATTCATATGAAGGATTTGAACCAATTCCAAACAATGATTGAAGTTAATCCCATAAACAACTTTTGTAAACATATCAGTCGGGTTATTACTCGTGTGAATCTTCTTCAACAGAATCTCACTTTCTTCGAGTACCTCTTTGACAAAGTGGTAACACACATCAATATGTTTCGTTGATGATGAACTTGATCTTTAGCCAAAAAGATAGCACTCTGACTATCACATAACACATCAAGATGCTTCATCTTAATGCCTAAATCGCGCAAAAGACTATTCGTCTAAATGGATTCTTTAGTCGCTCCAGTAACCGTCAAATACTCTGCATTAGTAGTATATAGGGCCTCCGTTGACTGTAGCGTAGATCTTCAACTAAGTGGTCATCCACCCTATGTAAAAACATATCCTGTAATAGACCAACGTTTATCCAAATCACTCATATAATCATAATTCAAATAACCAAGACAAAACTGATTAGTCGAATTCTGCTTACGGAATTCCAAACCATTATCCACAGTACCTTTGATATACCATAGAATCCATTTCACAACTCGACAATGATCTCTTCCCGGATCATGCATATATCTGTTAACCATCCCAATTTCCTATGAAATATCTGGCCGAGTACATACCATTGCATACATCAAGCTACCAACAACACTAGTATAAAGAACTTGACTCATATAATCATGTTTTTCATCAGTTTTTGGAGACATAGAAGCTTTAAGCTTAAAATGAGGAGCTTGGTCTTTTCTGCCCTCTCTTAAACTAAACACGTCATAACAATCTTGAACCGATGGTCCGAACTCTCACAAACCACACAAAGTGGCATCGCCACATGGTTAACAAAAGAAGTGGTAGGGTGTTTTTCCCTTTTGCAGGTCTTTAATAAGTTCTCAATTTTATTAAGAATGGTTATAAGAATGACAGACTCTGAATTAGAGTCCACTTGGTACACATTTATAATATGATATGGTCTTTCCTCTCTCATCATTTGCCATTAGTAGGTCTTATCCGCTACATTATTTAAAAATGTCCAAACTTCGGTGTCAATTTTCTCATCGAATGTGCCCGCGCACATAGACTAAACGCGAGCTCTAATGTCATAGTCTAGACCTTCATAGAGAGTTTGAACTATATCAATCAGTTGAATCTCATGATGTGGGAATCCTTCCTCTAAATCCTTAAATCTTTGTTGGTAGTCATATAATGATTCTCCTCGGCTTTACGTGAAGTTATAGATACTCTGTCGTATCTTAGCAGTTTTGTGGTTAGGGAAATACTTTTTCAAAAACTCCTTAAAAAGTTGTTCAAATGTGTTTACAGAGTTCTCCTCAAGAGTATACAACCAATCGCGTATGTTTCTCATAAGAGAAAAAGAGAGCACACTTAATTTTAGAGAATCTTCGGTAATATGTTCAAAGTTTAATATAAGCGTATGATCATCCATAAAGTCCCTAAGATGGTTATACGGGTTTTCAGTGGGACTACCATGGAATTTGGGGAACATAGACAAGAATCTCTGTTTTAACTCAAAGTTTCCTATATTTTTGGGAATCACAATACGCGAAGGTTTATTAACCACTGTAAGATTCATTCGATTGCGAAGAGTGATTCTCTTCGCAGCAGCAGTAGGTTCGGGACCGCTCCTAGCAGCAGTAGGTTCAGGACATTTCCCATCAGTCCCGCTCATATTGATTTTAGCAGCGTTCTTAGTCCGAGTTTGGGTGTTCCCCCAATTAAACATACAACTCAATCAATAGATGTGAACACACTAAAAGACCTAAGAATTATGCAAGCACTCAATAATGTTTTACTAGTCTCTATTTTAAGTCAAGTTGTGAACCCGGTCTCAGGGTTTAATACTCCTACTTCTTACAGTGGATCGGTTCGCACTTGAGTTGTTTGTACTCGCTTTGGCGATAGCTCGCGTGCGGCTCTAGTCACCTAGAAGCACCTGTGCTGGAAGGCGGAGCAAACCACTTAGAGTCACCTATCCACACTAGCAATGCCAGGGAATGTACGTCCTCCAGCAAACGTAGTCACTTATTGGGTTTTCCTATTGAGCGTGTTGCTCCAGATCCGAGCGAAGCCTTTTGATTAACTATGTTTTTTACGGGTTCTTATCTAAATATTTTTTAAAGCGGTCGGGACTATCGATACCGAAAAGATTAAAACTGGTTAATGAACTCCCGGGGTCCTAATGTGTGGGTACGCACAGGGTGATGAAATCCCGTTTTGGTTCACCCTTATCTAAGTGTTGTTGCAAAAGTTAACATTTAACCAATCAAACAATAATTAAAAAATGATATACTGCGACAGGGAGGGTACGGTGAAAAGATGATTACTTATAGGACAACCTTTTTAGGGGCACGTTTGGTTACCCTGGTAAAACCATTGGGAAGGCCCACCCAGGATAGTTGGCGAAGTACGCATTGAAATGATTTCTGGCCTGAATGGGGGTTTCAAAGTTGTACCTGCAACAGAGTACAATTTCCTCACCTTACAAAGTATCACTCAATAATCTTTACACATACATTCATCTTAATCCTTATAATACTAAAAATACATAAAAATTTAAGAAACTAGAAGTCTTCGTCGCTTTGTCGTTTTGCTTTGATGTTGGCTTTACAAAGCGTCCAAACTTTTACCTTCTTAATCAACCATGTCCATCTCCTTTAATCTATTCATACCCAAATTGGTGAGGTTGACACAAGTGAATTCAAGAATTTAAACCAAAGTACAACCTTGAGAAATCTCAAATCAAAACTGCCACAATTTACTCGGGAAAACTCGACAATCAAACCCCAAACACAAAGGAAACGCAATTACAAGAACCAGGAAACTCGAACCCTTTCCCAAAAGAGTACCAATTAGTGATTACAAGAGAGAAAGAGAGATATACAGATAAAACAGATAAAGGGAATGATTGAAGGACAAAACTTGAAAAATAGTACTTATGTATGCCTGGGTTCGTGAAACAAGTATGTAGCAGAAATGCTACCCAACTGTCTAGATCGAACAATAGATATCGTCGTTCCCACAAGATGAATACCTAGGTAGAGCTTTTGAACAACAGTTGTTAAATCATACTCGTTCTTGGCAAGAACAAGCTCTATAATACTTGGTGGATGCGAACAGAGTTATATTGAAGAGACTGTATTGCGACGAAGATGACGATAACAACTATTATAATCACATACTACCACAAAACCCCAATTCCAACAATTCAACAACCACCCAATTCAACAATCAACCTAGAACAACACACACAAACAATCACCAGATATCACAAACCCCAATTCAAAAATTTAGACTAACACTAATAAATACCGTCAAGAATCAGTCACAACCACCACGAAACTCCCACAATCAGTTCAACAATCATTAATCAACACCCATAAACTAGCAAATCCAATGTCACACGTTTGTGAAATTTACAATAAACTAAACATAAAAAGCCTGAGATCAATAATGCACAAAACTAATAAAAACAGCAGTAGCAAACTTACGCAGACAAGAGTGGAGGAAAAGTGCGAGGAAGTGGTGAATTGGATGAACCCTAGAATGGAACTGTCGAAGACAATACGCAAAATTTGATCGCCAAACACTGTAAATCGAAGCCCAAATGCAAAGGGAAGATAAATCAAACATGTACCCTCCCTCAATCGATCACCAATGGAGCAATATTGGAGAGGAAGAAGCAAGGTAGGAAACGGAAGGAGTCGGTATTAGAGAGAGATAGAGATGAAACCCCAAAACTGTGAACGATTGAAGAAAACTCTGCAATTTCGGGTGTACTCCAAACTTCGGTTACTCCACTAGGACTCCACGACCGTCTCACCTTTTCTTAGCCTACACAATAAAAAGAAAGAAAAAAAATCTTTCAAATGGAAACGAAACCGAACAAACTAATAGTAACCTAATTTTAATCAATTATCAAACAAAACGGAATTTTAATAAAAGACGCATGATTCGAAAATCATTGCATCCCTGGCAACGGTGCCATTTAATAGTCCATATCAAATCCGATGTTGCAGTATAGATTAGGGTTGTCGTTCTCAAGGATGCGTAGCAATTTATATGTCTTTTATCAAATTAAGTACTGAAAATTGCAATATACTATAACAATTATTGATCATTAATTAAGAAGAACTTACATTGATTGACAAAGATCACTCCAAAAAGTAACTCCAAACAATAACACAAATTCTCTCCTCTCTCCAAGAATACAAGAAAGCTACAGTGGTGAAAACGAGATAACTCTCCTCTCTCTCAACTACTCTATCTTCATAACCTAACAAAATTATCATAACTCTCAACAATTCAGATCTTGTGGAGATCTTTTAGCCAGTCTTGACTACCAAGTCTTCCAGCTGCTCTTGACAACTAGGTCATCTCCAGCGGTAGCCTTTAGCTTATAAGTGGGGCTTTCAGAACGGGTTTGGTCACAATTGTCTTATTACCTACAATAGTCAAACATACTTCAATTAGCCATAGTAAAACATGAAATAAGGTTCTAGATCATGTAATTTGAAGGGAAAAATATACATTTTTCATGCCTATCAAGGGTCAAGATTAAAAACGATTTGATTAAAAAAATGTTTATATTTCATTATATACAAGTGTGAAGATTTAAGGCTGACAGACGATGTTTAATATTGAATTGTTCTCGTACATGAGATTCAGTAACATGGGTGCTCACTAAGTTAAACCTTACTTTGTGAAACAAGAACTGGGGTTCGTAGTGTGAAAAATGAGATTAGATTTCTCAATTGCAGAAAGCATAAGGGCTATCTACTCAAAATGCAATGCAACTGTATAAGCATCACACAAAAACATGTTTGACTCCTTTAGAAAGAGATGCACATATTTTCATGGAACAAAATTATTGCAAGAGCAAACATTGTGTTGGACTTGGCTATTTTCTGCCCGTGTAATTCTCCCATGAAGCCTCAACTTTGGAAATTTATTCACTCTTGGCATAATAGCATATTTTCTAACTATGTTTCTGCATATGTACAGTAACTATGGATATTGAAAACTTATTTACCTTAATTGCAAATTATTTTCTGATGTGTAAACATTTTCTTGAGATGATGAGGAGAGAGACGGAGGAGAATGCCGGAGAGAGATAGTGTTTATAGAGAAAATCGAGGGAGAATTTTATCTTCTTAGAAAATCTTACAAATATAGAAATTAGAAAAAATGAAACTCTTTTATTTAACACCCGTTAAGTCTCTAGCCAATGAGAGAGTTTAGCGAGGGTTGGCAAATCCGGACTCCACTTATTACACTCTAAAAATTTAACACAAAGTTCTAACCTAATTGTAATTCTACATGCTTTGACAAAACTTGGCCTATAAGTATTCAACCCGTTAATCTCTCCCAGGTTTTCTAAACCATAATGTACCTATAAATATGGTGTTGTTATAAAGTTGGGATTTTTTGTGCAATTTTCTGAAACTCCTTCACCCAAAAAAATAACAGAACTTGCTTGAAGAAAAAAATGAAAAAATATTAAAGTGTGGCTGCTGGGATTCGAGCCCAGGTCTCCACGGCCACAACGTGGAATTCTAACCACTAAACTACAGCCACTTTGTTGTACATTCTCTCAGAATGTTAATATTTTTTATGTTGCCTTCAAGACCTTGTTCAATATGCAAACTCCCAAGTATGTATCCTTGTCCTTGAGGCTTCATAATCAAATATTCAAGAACCCCCTGGACCAAAACAGATCTGTTCATATACCCCTACCGCTTTTTGATCCGCTGGCTTACGCCATTGTCCGCAACCCATGGGGCATATACATTGAAGAAAAGTTAGAGGCCATGAATCCATGATGGACCAAGGCAGAAAGATGGTGTTATTCTTTGAGGTGATGTTTCTTTTTAAAACCCCCCATACTTGAAGAGAATGGAGAATCTAATCTCAAATTGATTGCTCTAGCAGCATGTAAAACCTGAAACCCTAGATGAGCCCCTCACAGGGCACACAGGTCACCTCATGACATATATTTTTTCAGTAATGGGAAATATTTTGTCACTTTGCATGCCAACGGCTACGATGTCTCTATCATTGATAGATCTGATTCCAAGCGGACGGCTAACCGGGTTCAACTTGGCGAAAGCAGATAGGACTCAACTATCATGTGTGGTGGTAAAAGATGAATCACATGAATCATGAACATAAGCTCTTTGTGCATATGTTTATTCAATATTGAAGGTCGTGGGCACTCCAAGTCACCCTTATAACATTAAAAAGATAATGTAGGATATATAGTTTGAAAACAATAATTCTCCACGCTTCCCCTTTAAAAACTACAAATACTTAAGCCTAAGATAATCTTAATATTTTAACTTGGCTACATCAAATAATTAAATAGTCGACGCAATAAATTGACACAAATTAATCTACTTGAAGTATATGTACTACTTTTATTGATTCACGCCATAATGTATGCTGGTACGTCAGCTTATTAAGATATATAATCTTACGTACATTGGTCAAATCAAGCCTTGCACCTCAAAATATTATATCTCGAGGCTACTCTTTCATGGCCAATTGGTTTTGAGATTGACCTAGTAGCTAACTAGCTAACACTCCGTAAGATCATATATGTTAGTATTGGCATAGTTTGGGACAAAAGTATTTCTAATAGAAGAACCAACTACATGTTGATTTTTAACAAATTTTGTATATCATCAAAAGTATTATATTTTTTTTTTTTCCAGATATTTTTACTTCTTTTATCAAAAAGTAGAATTTCATCGTTACGTGCCAATTATAAAAATATTTATTCATGTCAAAATAATATTTAAAAAAATATCTTATTTCAAATTTCAAAATCTCTATTAATAAAAAAACCCCTCAAGGTGAATTGTGGGTGAACATGTCAGCATTCACCTAGTTGTACGTTGTGGGTGGATTTGAGCGCAAACAAGGTGAAGGATGGAATTCACCTTGCCATGTTCTTAAAAACACGTTACTCGAGGCACCTCCTGTATAATATAATTAAACCTAATTTTTCCCCTTAACAAATCACTTCCTTCTTGGTATATATACTATATATCACACAGTCCCAACTGCTAAAATCCCTTCGTACCTCACATCCATTATTCATCACTTACATCCTTTTAACTTATCAAAATAACCTTAAAAATTATTTCAAACTCCAATCATATTTCCAAAAATAATACGTACACACGCGTGATGTATCCTAGATATTTTGGTAAGAAAATATCTGAGCTAAAACCCTTTGTAAAACCCCCAAAAGTACATATTTTGAGAAACTTCTTGTCTCTCCCTCTATGATCATGAGTCATTGAAACTAAGGTGACCAACGTATAGCACTAAGTTGCCACACATGAACCCCAACAAAAGACACCAAACAAAAGATTTTAGAAATTGTTTCATTCAAATCATTGCACCAAACAGATAGAAGAAGAAACCAGATCCAAAACACACACAAATCTCTCCCTAGATACACGTGATAATCTACAATCCAATAAAGGATTTGCCACGTACGCCCTAAAAATCAGCAATAACCAATAGTATTTTGACACCTCATTAGATAAGTAATTTCTTTCCAATTTGCATGTTGGTATCAATGGTATGGGAAGTAAGAGTTTAAGATAATAATACAAACAGAGATCTATCCCTTCATCCCCATAATTGGACCTTTCAATCATATATTACCTAATTACCCATGGTTGTTTTACAATATTGCATATTTATATGACAAATGTACCCTCATTCTGCTTAACAAAATAGCGTAATTGTGGCGCCAGTCAATGTGAGTTACAATCCAGTATTGCCACCGGAGTTGTAATTCTAGCTCAGTTGGAATTGCAACTTTAGCTAGTGGCATTATAATTGTGCATCTCCAGTTATGCACTAGATTTATCCAAAGCCAAAATAACATATATTTTTTTGTTTTTGCGCGGCATGCATGTAGTTTATGACATTGTTAACGTAATGTACATTGATTTATTTGCAACAACATAATCAAAGCTTATTCATAGCATCTCCTAAAGTGACTCACTACCTTGAAATCCAAGGTGCCACCTAGGATTTTCTTCATCCAACAGTGTCTCACTAACTTGGATTTCACCCTCCAAATTCAAGGTTAAGTCTTGGATTCCAAACTCAACCTTGAATTTTAATGTCGCGATTGGGCGTCTGTTATGTTTTTAAATAGGCGCCTAATTATTATTTTTAACAAAAATTGAAATTGGGCACTTAAGACTTGGGCGCCCAATTTGGACTTACACACTTGAGCGTCTGTTAAAAAATCCAAGTTAAGTACTGTTGGAGGAAATAGAGTCTAACTGACTTGGTTGAAAAAAAGCCAAATCCAAGTCAGTCAGACACTTTAGGAGATGTTTTTATGGTACATGTAATGTGAGATTCCTGTAGACACACATACATGTCAAGTAAGTCGAGATAAATCCTATTGAATATCCCAGCCGGAGGTGAGTCGATCATAGCTAAAGGACCTCTGCTTCTTGAATCATGGTCTCAGATCGCTAACAATAACGTAACTCCACACCGTCGAATAAGCTAAAAATAAAT
This sequence comes from Kingdonia uniflora, assembly GCA_014058105.1. Taxonomy (NCBI): domain Eukaryota; kingdom Viridiplantae; phylum Streptophyta; class Magnoliopsida; order Ranunculales; family Circaeasteraceae; genus Kingdonia; species Kingdonia uniflora. Next base: position 149,491 of record JACGCM010001410.1, on the reverse strand, counting down.
AAAAGGGTATCTTGGTCAAAGTGAAAAAGGTATAGTATACAAATAATTTGACTGTTAGAAAACAGGTAGAAAGGCAAAAAAAAAAGTGGTCCAAACCGAAAACTGATGAAACCAAGCCTTGTCTCTTCCTCTGTTCTCATCTCAAATACACAATCGGCTCTCTTTAATCTCTCATGCCAAGAGAGAGAGAGAGAAAACTCTCTCTGTGACCTCCCACAGCTCTCTTACTTCATCTCGTGACTCTCACACCCATAAGGCACAACCCCTCTCTCTCTCTCTCTCTCTCTCTCTCTCTCTCTCTCTGAAAGAATTACTGTTTATTAAACTTGAGTTCCTTCCAATTGATTTTAAATCCCTCAAGTTGGGATTTTTTCCAATTTGAGGTTGGGTTTCATACCAATCCTAGTTCCAATCTCTGGGTATTCCTGAAATTTGGGTTTTGTGCAGTTATCTTGATAGGATTGGATGTGGGGTTTTTCTGGGGTTTAGTCTCCACCAAGTCAGATATATAGAAAGAGGTCAACTTTTATGGTTTAGAGCTCTCCCCAACACTTACATCTTCTATTAGTACATTGGGGTTCAAGGGTTTTTGATTGGCTCATTTCAATCTAATAAAGTTTGGGGGTTTTTTTGTTTTTGGGGAGGTTTTAGGGTTCTTAAAGTAGAGATTTTGGGATAAAAATGAAATCTTTTTTTGTGGGGGTGGTTCCAAACTTCTAATTTTAGGATTCTAGAAGGAGAATTTAATCCAAGTTTAGGGTTTTAATCATAGAATTGTTGTATTAGGTTTTTTTGGGTTCTTGAGTCTTGATTTATTATTAACAATGTCTTCGTGTTTAAGCGGTGGCGCGGGAAGAACTTATGGTTTCGATCTCGACATTGTAAAACCCACAACTTCTACTTCAACTCGAACGTCTAATTCGTCTTCTCCGTCTTCGACTATCTCTGAATCAATCAATTCTCCCCTCGCAATCTCTACTCGTAAACCACGAACACCTCGAAAGCGTCCTAACCAAACTTATAATGAGGCCGCGGCGCTCCTTTCCACGGTTTACCCCAATATCTTTTCCACCAAAAACCTTAGAAGGCCTAGTAAGAACACCAAGGCTGCTTACGACTACTCGTACTCGGAAGAGTTCTCTGAATTGCTTCCCCCTTCACCGTCTTTCCAAAACACAGAGTTTTTGCTTCATCAACCAATATCAACCGAGCAACCCCGTTTCAGAATTGCACCCAAACCCTCAAATTCTAGTGAGAAACCAACAACGGGGTGTGATTTCCGATTAAGTTCTTTGAGCCCGTCTCGCCCGTATGAGGAGGATTTGGACGCGGAGTCGATACTAGACGAAGAAATGGAAGAGGGGATTGATAGTATCATGGGGAATCTAAGTGTGGACAATTACGAATTCGATCCGTATTCGTACTATCAGAATCCAATGGGGTTTGATTTTTTCGGGAAATTTGATTTCGGGTTCGGGCTCGGTGGTGGAATTAAGCCGTTAATACATGTCGATGAAGGGGATTGGTGGAGGAGGTTTCCAACTACCGTAGATGTTCTCGCAATTACGCCCAAACAAAACAAAGTCACATTGGTGAAAAAGAGCGATAAAAAGAAGAAAAAGAAGGTCGAGAAAGAGGCGAATAATTCAGAATCTTTAAAAGATATGTCGCCTGAACTGAATTTGAGCTCGAGTTTGAGTCTAGGACTGAAACTGAGTTACGGGAACGTGTTGAACGCTTGGTCGGATCGAGGGTCGCCGTTCTCAGACGACATTTTGGGGTCCGAGTTATCGGAGTCCACCGAGGCAATTGTAGGTCCCTCATCTCGCGCCAGAAAAAATAAACGTTAGTGTCAAGTTTTCAAATGTTTGTACAAGGAATGCTAAAACACACCCAGTGCGCAATGCGCACCTGAAGCTTAATGCCTAGAGGCCTAGAGGCCTAGAGGGAGTTGTTTTTATTTTAAGTTTTAATGAAATTTTGTTTCATCTAATTTGGGATTTGTTACTATGCAGCTGTTTACATATAGTTATCTAGTGTCATATAGCTACCGGTTAATCGAACGGCTTTGCAATTTCACAGATGTTTCAACCAACGGCTTCAAAAAAAGTTGGACGCAATTTTTTCGGCTAACATTTTTCCTTGAGCAAGATATAAAATTGCAAAGTCGGAGAAAATTAGATATTTTTTCAAAATAATTTCGAGGGTTGAATTGTTATCAGGGTTCAGATAGCTTTCTAGAACGTTTTTTTTTTTTTTTTTTTGTGGGTTCAGAGAATGACGATTCGAATTTTCTTCCGATATAATCAAATGTTTCGTAAGTAATTTAATAATTGAGAACGGACGATTGAGAGTTCACAAGAATTATGTGAAAATGACCTAGTTGTTGTTAAGCACTAATTTATTATTTGATTTTGTTTGTGAAGTACTGAATCATTTCTCATTTTATTTTATTTTATTAATTAATTATTTTATTTTTTGTAATTTGTTTTGGCAGGCCAGGCTTATGCAAATGGATTTGTTTTCGGAGAACGGCGGGCTTAGAGAAGCTAGCGTACTCCGGTACAGAGAAAAGAGAAGGAGCCGTCTGTTCTCTAAGAAGATCAGATATCAAGTTCGAAAAGTTAACGCAGATCGACGCCCCAGAATGAAGGCAAGTAAGACTTCCTTTTTGCTTTCAAACCTTTTTTTAAATGCCTTTCGCTTTACACTCTGATTGCTCATAAGAGTACCAAACTACTCTTTTGTATGTCTTTTTTTCTCCTTCTTAATCTGTCGTAAAAATGTTAGCCTGCAACGTGCCTTACAAGTTATGTCACGTTGCAAGCTAACATTCTACTGGTCTAATACTTATTTTAAAATATTTTTCTTTCTTTCATATTTTAGGGGCGATTTGTTAGGCGGCTGACTTCTGCAATCGGTCAAGAGATGAAAAGGAAATTAACTTAAGGGATTCCATGATTCCCTATTACGCTTTTCCGGGGATAAATTATTCAACACTAATGATTTTTCTTTACTTTGTTTACTTCTCCTCTGATGTTGTTGCTGCAAAAGAGGGGACTAGAAAAGAGGAATCTGAGAGAGTCATAGAAGAAAGAAGGCACACCGAGCAAGTTTTGTCGAGCGTAAATTTTTGTTTAAATTTCTCTTTGTTTTCTAGTTTTTGGGAAAATGTTTTTAGTTGCAATGTAGAATGTTACAGTGATCCAAAATAGCGGATTCCAAAATACATGAATAAGAACATGTTTGATTCAATGATTTTGTACTTTGTCTCTGTAATTTTTCTAATATAAGTGTTCCTTTGTACCATCTACAACTACAAAACATCATCTAATGCGCCTCTCGTAAGCAAGCGTACTCATATACCGAAGCTCATAAATACCGTAAATACCATCAATTGAATGTAGCATCTAATTTCGTATACTCAACCTATGGAGGTACCTACAAATTGTAGTCGGTGCAGAGGAAGACGAGTTTTGGTTACCTTCTGTTTCGATTCCTTGTTTTTTTGTTTTTTTGTTTTTTTTTTAGGAATATCCATTTGTTCATTTTGCATTTCTGTAATTTGGGTTTATGTAAGTTATTTGGAGATAGCAAAAGAAGATAGGAGGGAAAAAAAAAAGCACTTTTAGGCGTATAGTCTTAGGCGTTTGTTTATTTTATAAAGAGACGTTTAGGCCTCTCTACGTTTAGAAAAATAAATAAATAAAATTAGAACCCCTGCATGGAAGTAATGTACCTATGTGCAAACAGGGCTCCCCCTAGTATGTGACGGTGAGGCCCTGTGCGAAAATTAAAATGGGAACTAATTTTATTTTGGGCAAATTAGCTTTTAAACGCTGAATAATTGTCACCTTTGTGAATTTATCCACTGCAAAGGTTGGCCCTGTATGCAAACCAAGTACCAACTTGGATTTCACTCTTAGAGCATCTCTTAAAATACCTCACTCACTTGGTTTTTGAGGTGCTACGTAGGATTTTCGTCCTCCAACGGTACCCAACTCATTTGGGTTTTCTCCTCAAAAAGCAAGGTAGATTACGTTTCGATCGGGCATCTGTTTATTTTATAATCATGCGCGTAAGGTTGGGCACCCAAAAAAAAAATTCAAATCGGGACGCCTAACAGTTAAGAGTTTGAAGAATTTTTTATTTTCCAAAAAAATAAAACGGGTACCTAAGAGCATTCACATAAGCTGGGGCGATTGGTGACGTGGCAAGTCGATTTTGAAATCGACCCAAAATTTGCTCAAATCGACCCACAGCAGCTGGGGCGATTGCTGAGGTGGCAACCCAAAAACCGACCCAGAGGTCGATTTTTCACCCTCTAGGTGGATTTTGGGTAGATTGATGCTGTGCAGTTCTGAACTATGCGTAGCCTTTAAACCAATAAGTTCATGTCATTTGTCATGTTTTAAGAGGCCCACTGTCATGTGGTTCTGAACTGTGCGACATATCTAACGTATAACACAAGGACACGTGAACGACTGAGATCAAATTGTTGTAACAGCTAGTTCTTGCCGCGCAATTCAGAACTGCGCGACAACTCCCTACAAGTTTTAGGCATAGCTTTGGTACTCAATTTTCCCCCTCCATACCTGGTTTTCCCCTGATCAAACTTCTTCAACAAGAAGCTCAATGGCTATAAACGGCTAGTTTTTTTCATCTATAAAACTCATTCATCTTCACTTTCTTACTCTTATACACTCAACGCATTCCTCTTAAATCTCAAAACTCAACCTTATTCTGTTATTATCAAGCTCAACAAATCATGTCTGACGAACTTCTCGCCGACCTAATCATGTATAACCTATCAGTTTCATCTTTGGAGTCATCGTCTTCATCATCGTTCGAAAGTGAAGAGGTCTTCCGACGTCAAATAGAGATGTTGCAAGAGTATAACAAGGTTATGATTGAGATGGGCGAAGCAGAAGAAAGAGAGCAAGAGGCGACATCATCATGGAAGAGAGGTAGTAAAAAGGGAAGGGTTGACAAACAAAAAGAACGTGATCATAAATTGAGGGAGTTTAGCCTTAATCGGGATTACTTCGTCCCCAACCCAACCTTCAAAGGTATCCCATTTCGTCGGCGATTCCGTATGAGCGAAGGTGTGTATCAACGTATTTATGATCAAATTCTTTCTTCGAACCCCTATTTTATTCAACGAGAAAATACCGCTAAGACGATGGGATTATCCACGCACCAAAAGATAAAGTGTGCACTTCGCATGTTATGTTATGGTACGAGCGCAGACGCCCAAGAATAATACGTTCGGATTGGGGAGTCTACGGCTATCTTGAGCTTGAAAGAATTTTGTAAAACAATTATAACATAATTCAAAGTTCAATATCTTAGATCTCCCAATGAAAACGATACATTACACTTGTTAGAAGTGAATGAATCGCGAGGTTTTCTGGGGATGTTAGGTAGTTTAGATTGTATGCATTGGAAATGGAAGAATTGTTCTACCGGGTGGGCAGGACAATATACTGGGTATAAAAAAATGCCAACGATGATTTTAGAAGCGATTGCATCGCAAGATCTGTGGATATGGCACGCATTCTTTGGGGTGCCCGGTTCTAACAACGACGTTAACGTCTTGTATCAAGGGTGGCTATTCAACAACTTGTCTAATGAAGTTGCGCCGCTATGCAATTATCATATATGCACGGTACCGCACACGATGAGGTATTACTTAGTGGATGGAGTCTATCCAAAATGGCAAACACTTGTTCAAACCATAAGAAATCCGTCCAACGATGCCGAAAGATATTTTTCTAATTTGTGGGTCATAATTGTTGTATTTTGGATTCAAAGGCTCTTTCCAAGTTTTTAAATAAGCAAGAGTGATGTTACCATACCTTATGTCAGTGTTTGTGATCCCCGGGAACATTGCTTTTGCTTTCTCTAACTTGGAGTACCTCTCGTCGTACGGGAGTTCGCGACCTACCCCAAACTTTATGTCCGTTAGCATAACGAAGTCTAACGGTGTGAAGCCCAGTTCCCCGCAAGAGAAGTGAAATGTATGAGTGGTAGGCCACCACCGTTTCACGAGAGCATGAATGAGGCGGTTATCAACGTTTCCCGCCTTAATCGAGCAAAACTCCTCAAAACCCATATCGTCGACCAACTTCTTCAACGTCGGGTACTCTATAATCCATTGGTACCACTTCAGTACCTTATCCAATGATCCCCTACACTGTATTTCATCTCGGTTCTGAAAATAAAACACATTAACACATTAGACTTTCATTCAGACATTTCATCGAACACTTGACAATATACGTTAATAACACTAAAAAATTACACAAAACTTACCGGCATTTCCTCCGATCCAACAGAAATATGGACCCAGTCGTCCGGAAGGCAATCTACTCGGTTCATCTCTTCTAGCGTTGGGGAGGGATCGTTGTCTGACGTCAATTGTAACGGCCATACATGTGTACAATATCTTTCTCCCTTCGTTTTACTTTGGTGTTTGCGTTACGTTTACTTTTGGAAAAATTAATAGGTGGTCGCGAACTAGACCCTCCTGACATGTTTCAGTGAGTACCGGTTGAAATGAGATTGGGTGGATGCCTTGGGAATGCCTTGGGTAATGCCTTAGTTTTTTTGGCTTGAAAACAAAGTGTTATAGGTATAGCAAAAGTTTAAGCCTAAAAGATGCAGGGAGTCGGCATTAAATTATTTAAAACAAATATGTGGCATTGTTTTATTGGATTATATCACGCGCAATTCAGAATTGCGCGCAGTGAATCGACCTGGTTTTGAAAGATCAACTGCTGTGGGGTTGAGCTGGGTCGATTGAATTAGGCCTGCAAATTAGCAAATCGACCCTACAACTGTTGTGGATGCTCTAACATTTCCTGTTAAAAAAACCAACTGAGGTATTATTTTTTATTTTTATTTTATTTTTCAACGAAGTCATTGAGGCACTCTTTTAGGAGATGCTCCTACGACCAACCAAACACGACCTAAGTAATACCCAACCATGAAATGCCACGTATAAGTATCGCATACATCAGGGACTACCTATCTATTGTATATGTGGTGAAAATTTTCCGGGAAAATAAAAGAGAAGATATAAAATTATTCACAGGTTGTGTTTTCTCCACCAGATCCGTACTCTGTTTTGTTTGCAAAAAGGTGAGATTTTATGATTCTCTCTCTCTCTCTGTCATTTACATTCAATCCAGATCTGTAAGCTTATAGTACAAATATCTTTGTTTGTAAACTTTTGCACACTTAGTATTTGATTAAATGCCCATGAGAGAGTTTGAAGTGTTTGTTGGATACCCATTTGGAGATTTTGTTGTATGTGTTATGGGGTTTTGATATATTGTATTGTTTATGAATGGGTTGGCGAGGAACTTTGGTTTCTTAGTTAGAGACTAAGTACTTTATAGGTTTGAACGATTAGAATGACCAAACTTCATAACATATAATATAATTAAGTTATAACCTACTTAAATATCATAAAATGATAAGTAATGTATATGGACTTATTTTTAGGCCAATTATAAATGTCGGCGAAATGCTGTATTGTAGAGTAACTACTTTATGAGTGATGAATACGTAATTCTTATTTTATTTGAGTTTAGAATATGTAGAAGCATAGGTTGGTCGTCATTATTCTTGTTGACAAGATCATATTCGTTATTGTTTGGTGGTTTATGTTTGTTTGTAGTGGAAGTGGTAGTTATATAGCTATTGGTGAAGTTTGGAACGGAGTTCCGTCATTTCACAATTGTGATCGTAGTGGTTGATCTTGTGATTAGGCATACGGTTTCAAATCCTCCATGTATTATTATTTAGTCCAACTCAGCATAGTCCTTTCTATAGCTAGATTTACTTTTCTCTTTACCAAAAGTGATTCAGGGTCTGCTATTTGCCCGATTAAACCCCGGGCATGTGCAATTCCTGAAAGCCACCTATCATTTAGGAAGGATTTCCCTAATGGGTGGTCCCTGCGAGTCGGAGAATCTATCTTACTAACTTTCATAGGTGCAACTTCCAATCACTGCTCCAAACCTCATGGATTATACATAGGATTTTCTAACTTGTGCCAGACTGCTACTAATTACTATGTGATGCAACAGAATTCTTTGGAAGAAGCTTTTGATAACATTTATGTCATTTGATAACACGTTTATGTCAGAACTACTGAAGTAAGTGTAGAAAGTGCCAAGTCTTGAACACGTTTATGTCATTTGATAACATTTTATTTCTGTCAAAGTTAAATGTTACTCATGAAACAAGCCAAGATGATTACTATATAAATAATGATAGACCCGATCAACTCCTGAAAGTATATATTAGCATCTCCATCAATTTGAAACATATTTCAGTCATGTTTAGGGTGAAGAAGCTTTTGATGAACTCCTTAATCAGTTTCACAGCATACCCATCAAAGTTAAATGTTACACTCCCAAAACTAACTCGAGGTGGTTCACCTGCTAAACAACGTACCTTGATCATTATTTACTGAAATATAGTAACTATGAGAACATAGGGGAGAGAATGGTACGCACTAAGCTCAACAAAGCTAAAAACCATATGAGAACCAATTTCAAAAAAATATGATGGCGCTTCAAATTACCATAGAAGATGACATTTAGAGCTAATAGATTATTCGAGGTTCATGCTAAGAGATGGCCAAGAGGTGATACCACAATAAGGGGAACCTTTGAGTAACCCCACTTTATTGGTTTGGAACACCTATACGAGACTTCTAATTCTAGTACCTTGTTGGACAATCTTGTTTGTAGTCAATGTGGAAAAGTTCTATTTGTTTTTCTATAAGTTTCAATCTCAATTTAATAGTTATATCCTATCTCATTGGTGCACTTTGTAATTTGCAGGACTCACATGGGTAGTAGCATCTTTGCACAGTGACCCATCCTTTTTCTTTTGAAAGAAAAATGAATTTCAGCTTGATTTCCCTCTCATCCGAAACCTCATGTCCTCGTTCTAAGAGCTTACGATACAAAAGTGACAAATCACTTGTATTCAGACCTTTTATCAAGCTTGGTTGCTTTAACAAGGACGACCATCTTCTTATGTTGAATCGAGATGCCAGAAAGGCTGGAGTATATCAGTCTTTGATGCCTGGACATGTAAAAGAATCATACGTTGGCAAGAATTATTCAGAGGATGATACTAGTTCAAGATGTAAATTTGTGAGGACATTGTTGATTGACAATTATGATAGTTACACATACAACATTTACCAAGAACTGTCTGTTATTAATGGGGGTAATCTCTCTCTCTCTCTCTCAAACACACACACACACACACACACATTCTTTTTGACATGTATCTCTTCTTTATTTTCATTTTATCCATCCCTTAAGCTGGTGCAAAAGACACAGCATTACCAAGTCGACTAGCACATTAGGTTGCATCTTTTACGGACACCATTAATGACTATATCATCAATTTCTGTAACTGTATATTAAGCCAAGTTCCTTAATGAAGTGACAGACTGGATTATGAGCAAAACTCAAGTTCCTACATTATCTTTAATAGAGCAACTCAAAGGATATTCGAGGGCATTTGTCCTTCACTATCCTGATCTCCACCCATTTCTGTGGTAGGCATACAGGTTTCTAGCAAGCTCCGTGGTATTTGGATGTGTCAAAGGGAACGAATGAGAGGAGACAGAAGAAATTGAACTCGTAAGAGTCAGAAATATGTGTCCACGGTTCCATGTTTATATTTAGTTAACTCCAATTTATGTATCTGTGCTGAATAAACTTTATAAAATACACTCCCTAATATAAAAATTATGCAGTGACCCCCTGCCAACACTATTTGCTTTACTCTTTGATGTGCTAGTTATTTGTCTATAATATTGATCTCCCAAGTTTGGTGAACAGAGAATTTAGTTTTCATGTGTCAAGCATGTGTGAATGGTGGCTCAGATAGTTATATTGATGGGTTTGATACCAAGTCTGACATCTTAATTGTGGTAATATTTCTTTTTCTTCAGTGCCTCCAGTGGTGGTGCATAATGATGAATGGACATGGGAATACATTCGCTATTGCTTGTATGAAGAAAAGGCTTTTGATAATATTGTCATATCACCTGGGCCTGGATCTCCCACATCTCCAGTGGACATTGGTCAGGATCTCTGTTATCATTTTCTCTCATTAGTTACAATCTGAGTTTATATGGTGTACCAAAGTTTTGCGAAATATGGCTATTTGCTAGATTTGGTCATTTATGATGGGAAAACCATATAGACATTACAAATATAGATCACTTCCACTATACAAAAACTACATACTGAACGGAAATACACGTCCTTTTCTACAGGAATATGTTCTCGTATATTGCTAGAGTGCAAGGATATTCCAATTCTGGGCGTTTGCCTTGGCCACCAGGTATTGCTATAATCTAGTTTTTTCAACTTAAGTTATTGTTGTTAATAAGTACATGAAGAATGATAAAAATAAGTTATTTTGAGCATATTACCATGTATTCATCTGTATATAATCTTCTTTGACATCATGTAACAGCTATCATTCATTCAAAAGATTAATGTATATATGATGAAAAAGGGTATGTGAAATATTATGATCTTAATTCAGGAGAACAATAATAAAAGCTAGCGTTCATTCAAAAAGATTAATGTAGATACAATAAAAAAGGGTACAAAATGTGTATTCCACAAAGGAGTACTTACACATTGTTTTGTAAAAGACTTGAGAAGGTAGTAGCCTCCCCCTCAAAAAATAAATAAATAAATTGTGGTATATCATTTTTTTTAATATCCTTATCAGCCAGCCATAGATATGAGAAACTTAGAAATTGAAGTCCATTTTTTTGGGGGATATTTACATAGAATTAATCATCAATTGAACTATTTCATGTCCAGTCATGCCGTAATAGGTATATTTTGGAATGAAAAGGGTGAAAACAAATATTTGAAGCACTTTATAGTCTGTAGATCTGAAGCATGTAATTATACTTTGAAAGGGATATACTTAATGTTTTACATCACCTTCTGTTTATTAGGCTGCTTATCCTTGTGACAGTTCAATTTTACAGGCTCTGGGATATGTTCACGGTGCTCAAATTGTCCGTGCCCCTGAACCCGTGCATGGGCGCTTGAGGTATGTTAACTTCTTACTCCGCGGTGTACCAGTCATTAAATTCTCAAACAATTTCTATTCTGATTGCTACCTTTATTTTTCCTTCAATGTTTATCATTCATAATTTTGTTTTGACGTGGGTAACGAGTTTATTTTTCTTTCCAGTACTTGGTTTCCTTAGAGTGCTTGCTTACTAACTGTTTCTTTGTTTATTTCAGTGAAATTGAACACACGGGATGCAATCTATTCCATGATATTCCTTCGGGCAGAAATTCAGGGTTCAAGGTGATTCGATCTTTACATTTTCCGTCTATATATATATACATTTTTTTTATGCTCAGATATCATGTTGCACATTTTTGACACCCGCTGGTCAGATAGCTTTGGAGATGATTTAGAGCTCATTTGTAGGAAGTTCAATTCCTACTTTCAGCAGGCGTAAGCCTCACTTTTCCCCCTTAAAACTACTAGTATGCAACATATAAGTTAAAATGAAGCATAACATAGTAATGATAAGCATAAGACTTAGTGAGACTTAGTAATCAACAAAAATAAAATTGGAAAACAACCTCCAAAAGTCAATACCTTGAGAAGTAACTTGTAGAGTCAAATTGGTTGTCAATGTTGGTAAACAATATGATAAGAAGCAATGGGTATTCGACGAAACTTGATTTTCTTCAATCTCATTTTTTGGGAAAGTGAAAACCTAACCCCAAAACAACAAACACTTCTCTCCAAGAGGATATAAGATAGAAGGAGACCTAAGAACAAGACCTCTATGGTCGTTTTTGGTATTTGTATAAATATATGGTCTTTTTTGAAAGGGAAAAAAAAAGTTGAAAAAATTTAATATCTTTTGTTAAGGAAACTTTCCTTTTTTTTTTTTTTTTTTTTGCCTCTACCGCCTCCAATTGCGCCTTCATGATGTGAGGCTATAGCCTCATTAAGCCTCAGTCAATATGAGGCTATAGTCTCAGTGCGTTTTTAGGCAAAACGATGTGAGGTGCGCCTTGAGGCATAGCCTCAATGCTTTTTTTTAAAACAACAGTCTCAATATTACATGGTAAACATACAGACACCCCCCCCACCACCACCACCACACACACACGTATCCGCGGGGAGCTCAGAAGAGGTAATGTACGTAAAGTGTAAGGATAAGGGCAACATACAGAAATTTGTCTCTCCTACATATACAGGGACTCGAAAGGCTCACATGGAGTTTTAAAATTGACTGCTCTCTAATGATTATGTTTTATGTTTTCATCAGCATGGACATTGTCCTCGAAACTTATAATAATTACCATTAGGAGGAAGCTGCTAAATCAATCAAATGTAACATCGCTTTAGTTTTTAAAGTGGAGCGAGTTGTCACATAAATTTAATTTGAGCGCCACGATTAGCGGAGTGAGAAACTTCAGAATTGAATGGTTTTTGGCAAGAAAAATAACCTTGCAGAAGCTGGACACTCCTTGTGGTTCTAAGAGACTGGGTACGAATAATATTTAAATATCAACCTGCTATGTGATTGCAATCTATCTATATATACGTATCAGTCTGTTATGTACACATTACCAGCATTTTTACGAGTAACAACTTTTTTTACTACTTTAGAGAGTAGGATCTGTTGCTTTGGAAACTTTAAAGACGTTTCAAGGGCTCTTAAACTGGTCCCTGTGACTGTGGGCTGAAATCGCCATGTGTATTTTCTGTTGAATATACCAGTCATTTGTAACTCGTGATCATGGCTTGTTGCAGGTTGTACGGTACCATTCTCTGGTAATAGATCCAGATTCACTTCCAAGAGAACTCATTCCTATAGCATGGAGCTATTCTAGTGAAACACTTCCTTTCCTTGATAATCAGAGGTCTGATGTCATTAACGATGACTTGGCTGATCCGGCTGTTCCACGTCTCATTCTTAATAATAATTTTGCAGCAAATTTGAAGAATAGAAATTTTCGGTCTTCCAAAAGCTCAGAGGAAGAGGAAAGAGGAAAAGTCATAATGGGCATTATGCACACTACGAGACCTCATTACGGGGTGCAGGTATGCTGTGTACTCATTGTAATGATATGTTATTCAGCTCCCCGGTTGTGTTACAGTATATTGCTGTCTTTGTTTTGACTTTCAGTTCCATCCAGAGAGCGTTGCTACCTGTCATGGAAAGAAAATATTTGAGAATTTCAGAAAGATGACAGTAGATTATTTATTGAAGGCAAACAGAATTCACGAAAGACAGGTTCACAATAGTGGTAAACTGCATCTTTATCTTGAAAATATTAGTAGTTCATTATTTATTTCAGTCTGTCTGCTGTTTTGTTTTGTCTTCATCCTCTGATTTTTATTTTATTAGCTCGAATAATGTTGTTGGTCTGCACTGGGATCTCACTTATATGGGGTGCTCATCTTTTGAATATTAATGGGGAGAGGGGGGTTGTATTCCTGTTATGGATGATAATGGTCCAAAGATGGGTGTTCTCAGTGAGATCCTACATGGGGAGTTATATGTAGTCCGAGCTACAAGGACGTGCGACCTGCGGTAGTGGGTGTGTTCAGCTAAGTTGGGTGGAAGGGTCTTTTGTGCAAAGTGCCCCCCCCCCCCCCCCCACCACCATCTTAGGTGTTCCAGTTACACTTCCACGGCAATAAATAGGGGTACTACCACCAGGAATAAAATTGGGGTGTAGAGTTAAGGATCTTTACTTGTCAAAAAATGTGTGGATCTTCTACTACTAGGGTTGTTCAGCTTTCGTGGTCATCTTTTTATCAGGCCAGTGGCAATCCTGGTTTTCGTGGATTTTATGCGACGATCCTGTTGTAAAATGGGAGGGTTACTTACTGATTCATCTCTTTGGAATCTTTCCTTATGCTATCGCGAGTTGTGTTGTATTTTCTTATCTTGCTCCTTGGGGTTTTCTCCGACCTTTTTCTTTATGTGTTTTCATTACACCTTTTATCTTTTGGACTTCATTGTATTTCTTCGATACTTCAATGACATTTTTTTCCTTTACTTCTCCATGACATAGCACCTTTTACAATTTCACTACCTAGAGGACTCCCAGAAAGGCAACTATTAGTGGATAACGCAAATGGCGGAAACCATTTCAATATGTGCAAACAGGATTCATATGCAAATGAGAACGTCGATGCCAGATTCCTGAAGTTGAAGTGGAAGAAATTTGAAAACTTGGCTAATCAAGTTGGGGGAGCCAAGGATATATTCTGTGAACTGTTTGGGAAGCAGAACGCAAAAAATACGTTTTGGTTAGACAGTTCCTCAGTAGAACAGGTTTAGTACTTGCATTGCAGTTTTCAATTTTATCAGATTCTATTAGCAATTTAAGTTCTTTCCTCAGTCATAGTGGGGGAACGTAGTATTGCAAAACAACGCCATTATCTGTTCTTGATTCTGATTCTTATGAAGCTCACAATCTTGTTTGTATATTTAGAGAAGGGCGCGCTTTTCTTTTATGGGAGGCAAAGGTGGATCCCTGTGGAAGCAAGTCATGTTCAAGCTATCAGATCGAAGGTAAAAATTCAACTGAGTTCACCTAGAAAAATCTTGCATATCTTATGGACTCTGGTGCTTCCAAATTGAAGTTCCTATCTAGGCAATGGAGTTTAAGATTCTTTTTGCAAAGGTTATAAATGCGAGATTTGTTTCAGGAATATTATTTCAAAAAGTGGAGGTTATCTGACAATTAAAGATGCCGAAGGTTCATCGCAAAGCACGTTTCTGGAAAATGGTTTTCTTGATTTTTTGAACAAGGTATTAAAGAATATATTCTGGCTTTCTGAATGTTAACATTAGCCTGCTTTAACGCATATTTTTGTGCTAATGTGTAATAGGAATTGCGGTCATTTCGTTATGAAAAGGAAGACTATGAAGGATTGCCATTCGACTTCTGTGGTGGATATGTAGGTTTCCTCGGGTATGTGATTAAATCTATTATATGTGCACCTTTTAATTAAGATATCACAGTGAGTAGGTGTTTTGCTAAAAGATTTGTACCAGTATTTTTACCTTGTTTTACTTCATATTCTCCTTTTCCGCCTACAACTATTATAGAGTCTTCACCTGAAAATTAACGGAAACATTAGTATGAAATTGATCCAAAAGTTTAGATCTTATTCTTGAAAATTAGCGAAAACCCATATTACGCATTCATGTTCTATAATCTACCACTCTACCTCTTTGTCAGTTGAGATTTATCTGTTTGAATCTGCAAGGTATTCTAGCTTTCTAGTTTGCTAAAAGGATTCACAAGTTAAGGAAGAAATATCTTCCAAATATATAAAGGTATTCTAGTATCCGAATGGAACTTATTTTATAAGAACTGAAAAAGAAATGCGGTTGTATAGTATATTTGTGGGAAAGTGAAAATTTCATGTCTTCAAAATAGGGAACTGCTGGGTAACTAATTAAAGTCATTCAGAAATTGAAAAAATGGTCCTAGAATGTATTCTATACTAATCATTCAGAATAAATAATAATGGTCATTTAATTTTGTATACTAATGTAGGTATCTAATCCAATGGAAATATGCAATCTCGTTCGTATAAAAAATATTTTCTATCTCTTACACATTTCCTAGTTCAAATGCTAACTTGTTGCTATTGTTCAATAAACAAAGTATTGTTGAAACTCAGAAGTCAATAAACTACATGAAGATGGAGGAAATATTAATTATAACCAAACCAAGGAAAATATTTTTCGTGACTGATTTTGTCCCTGCGCAACACATGATTATAAGAGTTCGATGTTGCCTGAACTATAACGTAAAATTAGCTAATAGAACTTGAAGAAACTAATAAAGCCTTTTTGATATAAACATATTGCAATATCTTTGCAGCCACAATATATTGATATTTATGGAAAAGTTCACAAAGGGATATCATTTAGGATAACTGACTTCTCTTAACCTTGTTTTAGCGTAGTTGCACTTGCATTCATTCTACTCTTTTTCGTGTATATAAAAGACTTAGATTGTCGATGTGTCATACACACTGCCACTTTAATTTTCCGTGAGGCAGGTATGACCTTAAAGTTGAATGCGGCGTAGCATCTAATCATCACAAATCAAGGACACCGGATGCTTGTTTCTTCTTTGCTGACAATCTACTTGTTATTGACCATCAAAATGACGATGTGTATCTTCTCTCCATACATGATATCCCTAATCCTGAAAGCTCAACTACAATGTCGTGGCTGAATATTACAGAGCAGAAGCTTCTAGATTTAAAAATTTCTTCATCCAAGAAGTTGAAGAAACAAACTTCCCGGTCTGTCTCACAAGCAACTTTCTCTAATGAAGCAGGTTTTCGTTCTAAGAAATCAAGAGATGAGTACATGAATGATGTTGAAAAATGTTTACAGTTCATTAATGACGGAGAAAGCTATGAATTGTGTCTTACAACTCAGATGCAAAAGAGAGTAGCGAATATAGATTCTCTGGGGATTTATATTAATTTAAGAGAGAGAAATCCGGCACCTTACGCTGCCTGGCTTAATTTCTCTGATGAAAACTTGAGCATCTGCTGTTCTTCTCCTGAGAGGTTCTTGCAATTGGATAGAAATGGTATACTGGAAGCAAAGCCTATTAAGGGCACTGTTGGTCGGGGATCAACACCCGAAGAGGATAACCAGCTTAAGTTGCAACTACAAAACAGGTAAAGATAAATAATATAATTTTTTTTACACATTTTATCTTTAAATAACGCAATACAAATATCTAAAAATGAAGTGAAAACAATAAAGTTGACATATTGAGATCAGGACCAATTTGTGATGTTCGTTAGGCCACAATATTTCATCGTTAGGCCACGATATAGTGTAAAAATGTATGATGTTACTGTGCTTATGTTTCATATAATTTATTTTTGAGCCTTGCTCATTTCCTTCGTTATACCCTCCATTTCTTTGGACTGTCAGTAAGATCTGTTTTTCTGGACTGTCAGAAACGAATAGGGCAGTAAAGCAATTTCCTTTGTTATACACTCGATTTTTTTTTCCCAATGATGTAAAGCTAACACTGTTAATTTCATTTGTCAACAGTGAGAAGGACCAAGCGGAAAACTTAATGATCGTTGATCTTCTAAGAAACGATCTTGGCCGTGTCTGTGAACCAGGCTCTGTGCATGTGCCCCGTCTAATGGAGTTGGAGTCTTATGCAACTGTTCATACATTGGTGAGCACCATCCGTGGGAAAAAACACGTAAACTTGAGCCCCGTGGATTGCATCAAAGCTGCATTTCCAGGAGGTTCAATGACAGGAGCACCAAAGTTACGTTCCGTAGAAATTCTTGATTCTCTTGAAAGTTGCTCTAGGGGTGTTTACTCGGGTTCTATTGGATTCTTCTCTTATAACCAGACGTTCGACTTGAATATAGTAATTAGAACAGTTGTTATACATGAAGGTGAAGCTTCTATTGGAGCTGGAGGAGCGATTGTTGCTCTGTCAAACCCAGAAGACGAATACAATGAAATGGTTTTGAAAACTCGAGCGCCTATGATGACTGTGATGGAATATCAGAGCGAATCAGATTAAATTAAATATTTGTATACATGTAGCAGTTATCAATATGCGTTATGATATTTCAGTTTCAATAGCTCTGAAAGTGGTTCTTGCTATTCGTATAGATGGTTTTTGTCTCCCAGATGCAATATGCAACTTTTGGTGGCTCACTGGCCCCTTTAAAAATGAAATATGAAAGTTCATAGTTGCTGATTGCAACATAGCGAACAAACCATTAATTGATTTATTCACAAACGATCCAAGGGAGTTCCCTCGCTTGGATGCTTATGTATATGAATTTATTTTAAACCAATTAAGGCTTGGTCAGTTGGTATGGTTAGAGCATGAACAAGATGCATCGCTGATATAGCGATTCAAATCATGCTAAAACTCAGGATTGCCATCGCTCAAATAGTGCTTGCTGTTGTGGTTAGAGTTTGTCAATTGGCCTACAGTTTAATATTTGTTAATTGTTTTATTGTATACGTGTTGAATTTCCTAAAAGCCTATTATTTAATAATAAAAAATAAAATAGAAGATTGTGCGCCAATTCAATTGGTGCGATTTTATTTATTTTAAATTAAAAATTGTTGTGTGTCACCCAAAGAAGATTACTTTTTGACCTCCTCACTATATGTCATATTTTTTATGATTTTAATCCTACATGTGTAGCCAGCCTGTTTGTTGCTGATGTTTTTAGTGCTTTGAAAACCAAGAGGTCCTGCAATGAATTCCCATCACTAACAACTTACCTTAAAAAAAATAACTATTTTTACAATGACTTTCTTCCCTTGAAAATGAAACACTAATCTATTTTATGAGGTTTGGTATTGTTTAGACATTCTCGAAATTTCTCTGAAGACTCGGTGTTATATAATAAGTTTGAAATTAAAATTCAAAACTTTGTTTATGGTTCATAATTTCACTATTCTCCAAACTAGTCTCTCAGGGCTCGACACGATACCTCTGCAAGCCGCACGCTCCATTTAAGTTAGGTTAAATCTGACGGATATCCCAGTGCTCATTATGAGCATTAAATATATTTTAAGATTGAATTAAGAAATACTTCAAATTAGACCACATCATGTCCTTTCCTAATTACTAATTAGTATGGGTCTAAGTTTTGTCTCACCAAAGCTTAAGCTCCACATTTCCAATGTTGCTCTAACCAATAACAATATGACACGTAGGTTAAATTGTCTCAAGTTGTTGGAGTCACATCTTACGACCGGCAGTAGAGGATCTGGAGTTCGTTGTAGGGACCGACAAATATTCTAAATGACAGTATTGCCACTAAGTAACATTACCTAAACACCCCTCACCTCTGCAAATATTTATTAGTCTTTCATCTGTCTCTGAAAGCTTCAAATCTCCGCCATTTTCGTGACCTCCATGAGAAAAGCTTCAAACATTATAGCTTAAGCTCGAGCTAGGGTTTCAGATAAATGGGTGAAGCTCAATCGTTCAAGAAACTGGGTTAGTTTGTGTAATTGCGATTCATGCAAGTTCTCTAATGTTTTTTTCCCGATTCAATTTCACTATCTGTATTCAATCTTAGGTGATTTTTAGGGTTTAAATCGATTTATAGTAGAATTTGTGATCATCTATGTTGTGATTATCAAAGATTTGGTCAAATGTGTCCAAAGATTTGATATTTTTTAAGTAGTGAGAATGTATTAAGTGTTGGGATGAGTTCTGCTCTTGTACGGATGGTGATTAGTACTATTAAACGGAGTACGTCGTCTAACTTTAGTCGTGGAGGGCGAGGAGGTTCGGGTTTTGTTGGTAGTCCTAGGGTTCTGGCACATCATAAGAGCTGGGTGTCGCGAGCTTTCTATGTTGCTGTGATTGTTTGTTTGGTGATTTCGTTTCTTCTAGCGTTTGGGTGTGGTTATATTTACGTTTTTCCGAGTCTTACTCAAGCTTTCCACGGATATGGGATGGTAACGGCAACGGCAACGACAACAACAACGGTAGCAACAACGACCCCTATTCGGTCGATACCAACATGTGATGTTTTTAATGGTAGTTGGATCAAGGATGATAGTTATCCGTTGTATAATGGTTCTTTGTGTCCGTTTACGGAGAGGGGATTTAATTGTATAGGTAATGGGCGTAAAGATACGGATTATTTGAAGTGGAGATGGAAGCCAAATAACTGTAACATACCAAAGTTCCATGTGGCAGGGATTTTGAATATGCTTCGTGGGAAACGTATTGTTTTTGTTGGTGATTCGATGAGTAGAACACAATGGGAATCTTTGATATGCTTGCTTATGACTGGGGTAGAAGACAAGGAAAGTGTTTATGAAGTTAACAATCATAGGATTACCAAGCAGATTAGGTTTTTGGGTGTCCGCTTTAGTTCGCATAATTTCACTGTTGAGTTTTTCCGTTCAGTTTTCCTGGTGCAACGTACTTGGGGGCCAAGAAAAGGGACAGGTCCAAAAAGGGTTAGGGGGGCACTAAAGCTGGATAAGTTGGATGATATTAGTAAGCAATGGATTGATGCGGATGTTTTGATTTTTAATACGGGGCAGTGGTGGACACCAGGAAAGCTCTTCGACACGTAAGTTTTCTTGATGATCTCATTTACTGATCCAGTTTCATTTTATTTAACTTAAGGTATATTAAATTTGAATCTTCACGTATTAGGCATTACTACTTTACAAGTTTAAAACATCTTCTTAGTATAAACAAAAATTTCTTAATTTCATTGTTTAGTGACTCCATTATAAAGACTACTTATGTAGTATTCAACATGAGAATAGTTGTTGATTTGCTTCTTTATATCTGCATGAGGTTTTTGTTGAGATATATAATCCCACATCGGACACACATAGCCTTGCACCTCAAAATATAATATCCTGGGGCTACTCCTCATTGCCAATTGGTTTTGAGATAGAATCTCCAGTTCTAATATGGTATTAGAGCGGGCTTTTCTTCCACATGTCGAGCCCAACGACGACCTACGTGCTACTCCGCGTCACCCAAATATTCGTCCACGCATTGAACTCATAAATTACGCCACACGTGAGGGGGCGTGTTGAGATATATAGTGGGGATACTCCTCTCACAATTGGTTTTGAGATGGAACCTCCAGTTCTAATAGTTTTGGTTGGCTAGTTTTTGCGGCAGCAGCGTGGAAATCAATACCGCATGAGACCAGCTAGTTGAATTGGAGTGACAGTTTTATTAGAAGGTAGAGGTCGAAAGGAATAGCGCAGTTCCTGAGTATTAGGATATTGAACCATGTTAGTGTGACCATCCATTCTCACTTTCCTCTTTATATTTTCCAAGCTCCTCTGATTTTTTTTATGCTCCCTACTTATGGCTAGTGGACACTCAGGAATATTAGTGAAAAGCACGCTTTTAGATTATTGTCTTACTTGTGTCCAATGCAAGTCTCAGTCTATCAAAAAGGAAATTACATTAGAAGTTGCTCATCAATGTGATGGGTAGCTGAAGGTGTTTATGATATCTTCATGATAATCACATGTGAGTATGGAAACATAAACAGTTACATGCCAAGTTAAGGAAACAAATTGGTTTGATATGTCAGAATCCTTTGTAAAACCATTGGGTTCCGACATGGCGACATCCACATCAACTTCTATGCTGCGCCACATATAATACTTTGTATGGGTTCAAAAACTTTATTCTGGAGAAGAAATGTTTTCAGTGCTGATTAGCTAACCCATGGAGGAGCCATCTAGCTACTCCACCAATAAATTTGCTACGCCTCACTCCAATTCAAATGAGCTGCCTTCTTAACAGGTTACAACCTCGCCATGTTGGTCGCTCCCCATTTTAGTTGGAGCAATATCATTTTTTTTAAATTGAACCCATGTTTGTGGTACCCAATTTAATCGAAGCGGCAAAAGTTTTATTATCTAAAGATTCTAAACCATCTCAGACGACCATTCTCCATACTTTTTGTTTGGGGGAGAATGAAAAAAAGAAAAGAAAAACAAGAGAAGCTATGAGAAGAGCTTACTTTATTTCAGACTATAGAATCATTAAAACTTCCTCTATGTATAAAACGTAGATCATCCCACATTTAGATGGTTATCTTACCTCATCTTGCTTCAGTATCCATATAATAATCAATATTTTCGTAAGAATATAGTTTTTAAGTTCTCTTTGTAGAAATAGATTAGAGAGAGAAAAATATTATTATTGAATTAATTATTTAGATTATATCATACTCTATATATATAGGAGAGAGATATTAAACTACTTATATAAATAACCAATATGAGACTAAAAGAACATAAAATAGCCTTGCTAATACTCCCCCTCAAGTTGGAGCATTAATATTGCACATGCCCAGCTTGGACAAAACATCTAATAATAATTTGCTACTAACAACCTTCGTGAGAATATCTGCAAGCTATTGCGAAGTAGAAACATAGAGAGTTTGAATATGCCCAAATTTAAGCTTCTCATGCAGGAAGTACCGATCAACCTCAATGTGTTTAGTACGATCATGCTGTACCGGATTAGCCATAATGCTAATAGCAGATTTGTTGTCACAATAGAGCGTCATAGGAAGAGAGACCGATATCCGAAGCTCTTGTAAAAGACACTTAAGCCATATTAACTCGCAAACACCTTGAGCCATGACCCTGTACTCGGCTTCTGCACTGGACCTGGAAACATCTTGTTTCTTACTCCGCCATGTAACCAAATTGCCACCAATAGTGGTACAATACCCATAAGTAGAATGACGATCGGATAATGAACCTGCATAGTCATCATCAGTCCAAGCCTCGACTCGAGAATGACCATGATCCCGAAATAAGACGCCACGACTAGGACACCCCTTGAGATACCGAAGAACACGATTAGCTGCCTGGAGATGGGGAAGATGTGGCTTGTGCATAAACTGACTAAGAACTCCAGGAAGGGTAAGAGAAAGATAGAGGAGCTTCCCAAGAAGCTGCTGATACTACCCAATGTCCCGCAATAACTCCCCTCAAAGTCGGTCAGGCGATGATTCAGTTTTAAAGGTATATCAGCAGGACGACACGCAAGCTATCCTGAAGTAGAGAGAAGATCAAGAATGTACTTATATCGGAACTGGAACGAGCAACTTCAATCCCAAGAAAATAACGCAAGGGACCGAGATCCTTCACCTGAAAGCAGGTACAGAGATAAGATTTCAGATCGCTAATACCCTGAATATCATCTCCTGTAATAACAATATCGTCAACATAGACAAGCAATGCAACAGTCTTCCTACCAGAATGTCGAAGAAACAAAGTATGGTCAACACTACTCGGAACATAACTAAAGTCAATCATAGCAGTACCAATTTTTTTTTAAAGTGTCCATAGATGGACTTTTTTAACTTACATACCAAGCTGGAAGCAGAAACGAGACGAAAACCTGGAGGTAGAGACATATAGACCTCTTCCTGCAATATTCCATTCAGAAAAATATTCTTCACATTCATCTGGAAAATGGGCCAAGATTTCGATGCAACAATAAAGAAGATGACTCGAATAGTATTCATCTTGGCCACAGGAGCAAATGTCTCCTGATAATCAACACCATGTATCTATGCATACCCCTTGGCAATTAACCGAGCCTTGTACCTGCTTACCATTCCATCTGGATTTTCTTTAACCGTAAACACCCATTTGCATCCGACTGATGTACGTCCAGGCGGGAGAGAAACCAATGACCAGGTATTATTGATCTCCAATGTATGTAATTCTTTCAACATTCCAGCCTTCCAATGAGGTTTGGCTAACGCATCTTCCACTGTACGTGGTATATCAACCAAAGAGAGAGAAGCTATAAAAGCTTTGTAAGTAAGAGATAAACGATGATATGAAGTATAATCAGCGATAGAATAAACCGTTGTATTTGAATATCTACTAGGCTTCCCTGCATTACGCTTCTCTTTCCGAATAGCAATCGGTCTATCATCATTACTATGAGAAACAGGTGAATCATCATTAGTAGTAACTAGTATAGAAGCGGTAGGGGAAGGCTCAATACCTGATAATGGTGAATCGGTGGCAGGTGGCAGACCTGGAGCTACAGGGGATGCTTGGCAGTCTGGTGTAGAATGTTAGGGTCCTGGATGTCGTCGAGTATAAACTTGTAAAAGATGTGAAACTGAAGGTGAAACTAAAGGTGGGATTGGAGACTTACACGGAACACTCAACGGAAGTGGATCTGAAGGAGGAAAAAATAAATCTTCTAAAGGAAGAGGACGAATTGGAAAATACTCCCCCTGAGAAAGAACACTCGTAAAAAACGGAGCGTGTTCAAAGAAAGTAACGTCCATAGAGGTCAAATGACGACGGGATGAGGGATGGAAGTACCTATAACAACCCTTTTGAGCATGAGAGTAACCCAGGAATACACATTTCAAGGCACGAGGATCCAATTTAGAGGTTGACCCAGTGACTTTGACGAAACATACACACCCAAAAACACGAGGTGGAATCTGAAAAGTGGAACCATCAGGATAAATAATAGAATACGAGGTGCGAAAACTAAGAACTCGAGACAAAGACCGGTTGATAAGAAACACCGCCGTAAGAACAGCGTCAGACCAAAAACGCGAGGGGACATTTATGTCAATAGACATAGCACAAGCAAGATCAAGAATATGACAATTTTTCCTTTTCGATTTACCATTTTGCTACGGCATTTTTGTATTAGAGGTTTGATGCTCAATGCCATTGGCATTGCAAAATTTGCGAAGACCTTGGGACATAAATTCCCCACCCTGATCGAAACGAAAAACTTTAATAGTTTTCCCAAACTGAGTACGAACCATTGCGGTGAATGTTTGGAAAATAAAGGAGACCTCATCTTTGGATTTCATCAAATAAACCCAAGTACACCTCAAAAAATTGTCAATGAACAACACAAAATAACGAAATCCTAAGCTAGAGGTAACGGGGGCAGGACCCTAAACATCCATCCGAATGCACAATATCAAAACAAGAAGAAGTTTTATTAATACTCAACGGATAGGTGCTACAACGATGTTTAGCCAGTTCACACGTCTGGCAAGACAAATCAGACATGGATACTTTGGAAAAGAAAGACGGAAATAAATAACGTAGATGCTCAAAGGAAATATGACCTAAGCGGTGATGCCAACGTAGCACCCGCTTCACATTTTCTCTACTAGACATCGACTTTAACTGGAGAGCTTGAGGATAAATAGAAGATACATGTCCATCTAGAAAATAAAGACCGCCGCCCTCTTCACGTCCACTACCAATCATCTTCCGTGACACCAGATCCTGAAAAACAACATAATCAGAAAAGAAGGTTATACTGTAATTTTTATTTATGATAATTTTACTAACAAAAAGAAGATTAGTATCCAACTGAGGGACATGAAGGACATCAAGTAAAAAAAGAGAATCTGTAATCGGGATACAACCTTTCCCTACAATAGGAGTCTCAGTTCCATTGGCAAGACGAACAGTCCGTCGCCATGAACTAGAAGCATAAGACCGGAAAAGAGAAGACATACCAGTTATATTATCGGTTGCACCCGAGTCAACAATCCAAGGCGAAGTCGGAGATGTAGAAATACTATTTGCAGATGCGAAGTTATCTGCATTAGAAGCTGCCGGTGTGGAAGACATAGAGAGAAGTTTTCGGAACCTGTTGATTTTATCCTGAGAGAGAGCACTAAAGGCTGAAGAATCTAACGCACTAGAGTCGGCAGATAAGTGTGCTGAGGACTATGATGGGCGGGGTATCAACCAACAAGGCGACCGTGCAAAGCATGACAAGTTGTCTTTAGATGTCCCCACTTGCCACAATAATCATACTTCTTCCTCGCGGGACGAGAATTACCAAAAGCCGCTGGTAATGGAGAAAGGCTAGGCGATGATGTATGTGAAATTGTGAAGGAACTGACGGTGGTGTTGGATAAGCATAACGAACAGCCATATCAGAACTCTCTGAAGGGATCCCAGAGATAGGAGGCATAGGTGACCGACGACTCTGATCGTAGAGACAATATGCGTGTGTCTATTCAAGAGTTGGGAAAGGAGTCCTGTCAAGTAGATGAACTCGTGCATACTCAAAGTCGGGATTGAGCCCTGCAAGAAACTGAAACACCCGAGTCTTCTCCACAATCTTTGCATAAATCTCTGTTGCCGTAGGTGGAATAGGAACCTTTTCACTTGGTGCGCTAGCTGGCCACTCAATGAAGTTATCATAATGAGATAATTCTTCCCAACTCGATCGAAGTCTCGCATAATACATCCCCAAAGTTTGAGTACCCTATTTAAAATTCCCAATCTCATTGGAAAGTTGAAAGATCCTAGCATTATGCTATCGCTGAGAATATACCTTACGAAGTGATTCCCAAATTAGATACGCATTGTTTGTGAATAAGTACCTAACGGAGATCGTCGGCTGCATATAATTAATCAACCAAGTTATCACCATCGAATCATCCGAGAACCACTTTGCATACTTCGGATCTGATTCTGCAGGTTCTTTTTTTATGCCAAGAAGAAACCCTATCTTTCCACAGCCACCAACAAACAATTTCACGGACTGTGCCCATCGAATATAATTCAAGCCATCTAATAGTTGTGAGGTAACCTTCAGATTCGGATTATCATGAACAAAGTTGAAAGACTGGACATCTTCACTTGTTCCAATTGAAGAAACGGTCGAACTCGAACTCGACTTGTCATCGATAGCCATTGCGATCGATTACCTGAAATAAACCAAACAGGTATGAGATTCAGATCAGCATCTATCGCATCTCGCGACCGGATCCAAAAAACTAAAAAATTGCGGAAGCTTAGGTTGCGATCAGAACAACGTTACCAGAGAGACAGTGATAATCGTCGTTCTTCAAAACATAGGAGAGAGAGAGAGCGGCGGCGTGAATCAGACCAACAAGAACAAAAATCGCAGCACTAAATTTTTTTTTGGGCCTTCGTCCCGAACCCTGAGCAGGAGGCGCGTTGCCCTCCTGCGACCTCCCAACGAACTGTTGGAGTGTATGTGTGTATTTACACATACTACTTTAGTCCCACATTGGGTACTAGTAGAATTAGCTTAATGATCCTCTACTATATAAAGAGAGGTTATGATGTAATCTAATTAATGAACTTAAGAGTGAATAAACTCTCCTCTTATTTACTTCTACATGGTATCAAAGCGGTTACGTTCTTGAAGACAACGTAACAGTTCCTCGCTTCTGCTGACGGCAGCAATTGCCGTCGCCGGATTACTTGGAAAAACAATCCATTAACTTTTTTATTTCTTAGTTCCGTTTTTTGTCTTATTTTTGCTAAAGAAACGGCATTGCTAATGGAACAGTAACTTTTGTTTTCCAAATTACTGATTCGTCCTTGAAACTTTGTCTTAATCTTCTGCAATATCAATATGCTAATACCTTACAATCTACAATATATATTAAGCCCTTGCTTTATTGCGAAATTGATTTGATTGCACTCTGCAAACCCTTACCTATGTGTGAAACTTCAAATTTAATTGTTGTTTTCGTCCTATATCTACCCTAGACCTCAACAATTAGTGTTCATAAATAAGTGGTTGTATCCTTTGAAGTGTCTAAAGACAAATCAGATCCCAAGGTTTGATTTCTTTGAGAAACTTCAAATCTGTTGTCTTGGTGGTTAATTGAGTTCAACAAAGGGTTGTTTCTCAAAGCAAGAGTTGGTGGAGGATTGTTGATCGTTATCGAATCCATTCAACTATTCAAGAAATCACGTGCTGGAAGCTAGTTGTTACTAATGGGAGCTAAAAGGAAGAAGGAATTCGTTGATATTTTAGAGATATACAATTTCTCCTTGAGATGTTTTTTGTGTGATGATTATTTTGAGAATCTTTGTGACAAAATTCTTGGTGAATCTCTATCATGGTACTTCATCAATTATGGTACAATTTGCTTCAGATATGTAATTCTGGGTACTTGCCTCAACTACGGGTGGTGAAGTTTTGGCAATGATTTGATGCGACGAATTCTCTGTGGCATCTCTTCATCTTTTGAAGGAACCCTTGAATTTATTGGTGTTCTTGGTGGTGATCACTAGCTGATATAGTATTATGAAAACCCAGATCTCTAGCTGTTCTTGACTTGTGTTTCTTTTAGGTACTGCCCAAGGAGTGAAGACTGAGTTCTTCTTGCTACAATCTTTGACTTCTAATTTCAGTGGTGGAGCTTCTATACGTCTAATCTCCTCTTGGAGAAAATTAAGTACTTGATTATTTTCTCTTGTTTTTGTGAAAGGCGTTTTCTTTTTCAGTTCCCGTCGCGAGATGCGATTTTCTCTCATTGGATCGGATGAAGTTGTTAAGTAACTTTTCACCTCGATCATGAGTTTGTTTCTTTTCTCGAGTGATTTGTCCTCTCCTTGAGTATTTCTTTCCTAGAGTGATCCTCTTTTGCTCTAATGATTATCTTGTTGTCTTTTTTGTCAAATTCACAAGTACAAGTTACAAAATCAAGATGTGATATTTCCTACTATCTCCTGTCGTGAGATACGATTTTCTCTCTTTTGATCGGATGAAGATGTTATTAGACTAACCCTCCACCTTGGTAATGAGTTTTTTTCTCTCTCTTTGGACTGGATGAAGATGCTAGACTACCTTCCACCTCGATCAGGAGTTATTGGTTTCGTTCCTCGAGTGATTTTCTTTTCCTCGAGTGATTCTTTCATAGAGGAGTGATTATCTTTTCCTCTAGTGATTATTTTTTGATCTTTTCTATTGTTTCCTATCGCGAGATGCGATTTCTTTCTTTCTTTCTATTGTTTTCTATTGTTACCTCGAGTGTTCATCTTCCTCGACTGATTCTCTTACCCTTATGTCTCTTCAAGATATCTACATTACCCTCGAGTGAGAAAACATGACAAGTCGGTTGGTGCCGCCGATTTCACAAGGGATATGTGAAGCTTTGAAGTGTTCTAGTGCTACAAAAGAATGGTGTGACATTTATCAGCTTTAGCGGGAGCTTTATTTTTTTTATCAATGAGGGAGTGATTGAATTATGAGAGACTATCTATTTCTTTTTCTTATTGTAATCCACCTTGGCACGAACAATATATGCCCGTATCAACGTGAGGGGGAGTGTTAGAGTGTATGTGTGTATTTACACACACTACTTTAGTCCCACATTGGGTACTAGTAAAATTAGTTTAATGATCATCTACTATATAAAGAGGGGCTATGATGTAATCTAATTAATGAACTTAAGAGTGAATAAACTCTCCTCTTATTTACTTCTACACGAACTCACCGCCGAGTTCGATGAACGAGGGTGTAGAACGAGAGTAACTCGCTCTGATACCATGTAGAAATAGATTAGAGAGAGAAAAATATTATTGAATTAATTATTTAGGTTGCATCATACTCTCTATATATAGGAGAGAGATATTAAACTACTTCTATGAATAACCAAGGAACTAAAAGAACATAAAATAGCCTTGCTAATACTCTCTAGTAAAGAAAATATCTTGACACATTGTTATGCAACATTAAATTCTGCTTCTAATATGTATTTTCAGACAGGGGCTGCTATTTCCAAGTTGATGGATCACTTAAGCTTGGAATGCCGATCACCAGTGGGTTCAGAATGGCACTAGACACTTGGGCTTCATGGGTTGAGACTAATGTGAATACAAATAGAACACGGGTCTTTTTTCGGACATTCGAGCCCTCACATTGGAGGTACTAGTCTTACAAAAAAATAAATATTGGTCGCTATGACCTTTTATTATGAGTATAAACATTTACATTTGAAAGAAACCAGCACAATCCCTGAAAATAAAAAGATGAAACAGTTTGGTTTACCTCTTAGACGATGGCCGATAAAACTACTCAACAGACGTACCAAGCCAGGAGGAAAAAGAATCAGACATTTCCCATAAGCTTGCGAAATACCCAAGTCAACCTTGAACATTACATTCTTGCTAATCCCATGTCGACAACATCCAAAACGAATGATCGTAGGTGGATCTTTCCACCACACAATCTTAGT
This sequence comes from Kingdonia uniflora, assembly GCA_014058105.1. Lineage (NCBI taxonomy): Eukaryota > Viridiplantae > Streptophyta > Magnoliopsida > Ranunculales > Circaeasteraceae > Kingdonia > Kingdonia uniflora. The sequence continues at coordinate 119,875 of JACGCM010001410.1, read as the reverse complement.
CAAAGCTATATCTCTATATTTTAAACTGAATGACTGTATTCCACTATTGGTACATGTTTAAGCCTGCCATTTCCTCGATGAATGTGTCTCATACAAAATCTCTTTTGCATTTTAGAACAAAACACCTTGCTCAATCCACCAAGAAATACATGAGGCTCAATCTGATCTTCCACCAAGAAAAACATGAGACTCAATCTGATCTTTCCTCAGATTTCCTAATTAAATTCCCACACTGGTAGCAACCACAGCACAAATCAAAGAGAGAGTGAGGATGCATTAGGATGTGCAATATCATTCTTTCCGTAAGCATAATACTCCCCCTTTTAGAGAAACCTAGACTTCTACAAACACAATCTCGTGCACAGTTTTTAAAGACTCGAATCCATATTCCTGCCTCGACTATGTTTCACGACCCAGGAAGAAAAGCAATTTAGATATCAGAGAATGAAAAAGAAACTGACACATCAGAATCTAAAGTAGAGGCAAAAAATCCAAATAATTGTGCACCTTACCTACCTGCAGCAGCTTGTTCTTGGAAGGGGGTCTTTGCCTCAGCCCAATGGGGAGTCTGAAAAGAACAAAGATCTACCAAGTAGTAGAATTAATGATAACTTGACTATATTTAAATTACCCTATACAGGGATATGAAAAGTGAGTTGTGCAACAGTTATTTAATTTTGTTCTCATAATTTCCATTTTGATTGATGCAACCTTATTTATGCCGATTCTCTCTTTAGTGGCCGAACCCTTAAAGGTTGCCATGTGACTCAGCAACCCATGTCAGACACCGAAGGGAAAGATCAAAGCCCATTATCATATATCATAACAGATGTGGTGAAGAACATGACTGTTCCCGTGACTGTTCTTCATGTAACTCCCATGTCGGCTTTCCGGAGTGATGCGCATGTAGGCAGTTATAGTGACACTCCAATTGACTGCAGCCATTGGTGCCTACCTGGAGTACCTGATATGTGGAATGAAATTGTCTTCTCATATCTTCTTCCCAAGGATGAGCCATTCTCGCTTCAACATACACTTTTTTAATGTAAGTTTTGCTTGCTTTCCCACACTATTATTTCCTTGGATGCATCACTTTATATGATACATCCTATCCTACAATTTATTTTGTTTATTTGTTAGATGACAATCACGAACTTGAAATATGGTTATAGTTCGGCAAAGATTCGGTTCAATTAATTCATTTAAATACAGGAAAAATCTGATATTAGAAGAAATAGTTAATGAGAAGCTGAAACTTTACGTTTAAAATTTAAAAAATAAACGATCTCAACTGAAAGAAGCAACTATTAGATACGAGGAAAGAAACATAATGGAACTTCTCAGTCTAGTCTAGAGCTTGCTTTCACTGTTTCACATGATCTGTGTGGTGCTACTGCTGTACCATCTCAACTCTCTATTCAAGACCAGAGAATACCATAAACATATAGACCGAAAAGGTGCTGAAAAATGCCCAAGACCGAGTAATATAAAGCAACTTATTTGGATTGCTTCACCTGGTTTATTATTTGGCAATTCAGAGATTCATGACTGACACCTTTTCTTTTTCCACTAGGTCATTTAGGAATGGGGTGCTAGGTAATTCATCCTTGAACTACAATTAAAGTTTTTTTTACTCTTGCAGGTTGGATGAATTTGGCAAAACACCATTTCAATGCAAGATATCCTTGATGTTCTGGTCCAGCTACCTTCAAAGAAGAACAAAGTCCATTGAGTTATCTTAATTTGTACCGGATCACCCTGGTTGCCCAAAAAAAATAAAATAAAATTGCAACAGAATGTCATTTTTTTCTGTTTTCATTTTTTTGTAAGTGAGAAGGGGCTAAATGAAGTCTCTGAGATGTAGCATTTCGTTTTTCGTTTTACAGTATGATCATTTATTTGTATGTAGGAGAACTAAAGTTGTATTTTTGGCAGAATTAAACAGAAGGAAAAAAAGAAATGAAAAGACTTTGTTATCTCATTCTTGTGCTGTGTTGTCACTACTATTTTGTTGGAAATGTTGTGAGTGATCTGGAAATTAGATGTAAAGTAATTACTTATAAGATGTGCTTTTGTATACAAAGTTCTCTGTGTAAGATCAGAAGAGCCAGAGAAGATAACTTATCGTTTGCATCCATTTCCTGCCCCCTGCCTTGAGTTGCAAAGTACAAAGAAATAAAGATAACAGCCGGAAGGTAAGATAAATGCGAAGAAGCAACTTTAGAAAAAGACTCCTCTCTATACATGCACACTAAGATACTAGGTTAGTGCGATTTTTTATTTCCAAGATGCATTTTTGTGCTTCCTCCTTTAGCTTCCTAAGAAGAATTATGAAGTAGATATTAGAATTTTTGGATTGTTACTTAATTGGCACAACAAATGACTTGCAAACTGTTGGAAGATGAGAAAGCTGAAGAACAAGCACCTTTTGGTCCAAAAACTCCAGTGGAAGAGGTTTACTAGAAGTTTTCAGTTATTATTTGGTCATGAAACTATCATTTCCAACTCTAGGTTTCTTATTCATTTATTATGTAAACCCCATACTCGAGTCTCACTGCTTTACTTAATTTTATAAAGTTTTAATTTTCTATCTTTCCACTTATACTTCTAGATGTTCTGTAAATACACTGCTTATTATTGCCCTTCATTATTTTTTAAAGATGTTACTCTCAGAAATAAGCTGCAAAAGCAACTATTCTATTTTAGATGGAAGGAGCTAGTAATAGTTTATAGGCTGAAAATTATTCATAACATTCTTAGCTATGATTTATAGATACAGAAGAAAGTTACTGAGAATACAAATCGGTTATCATCAGCAATCAAAATTACTGAAGTGGAATCTAATGTTACTGCATGCTGTTCTTAGTGAAAACAGATCAAACATGAAGCAAAGAAATAACGGATGCAGAAAGAAGATAAATCAAATGACATAAGGATTTGTATGAGGTTCACCTTAGCTGCTACTCAAGCACTTTTTCCTATTAACCAAGCAGAAAGCGTGGCAAATTATTTTTCGTTATTACCATTATAGAGAACAATCTTCTTTCAGTATCCATAATGCAAATAACTGTTTATCACTTTTATTCGTTTAAATCAATTGTATTATTTAATACATATTGCTTCAGTGTTTAACCCAATGTTAATAACTCAGGTCTCTGTCACGAGGTTGAACTTGAAAGACAGGCACTATAAGGCCATTCACATGCTTAGACATAATGGAACTCTCCATGCTTGGAAAAAACCTCCTGATTGAATTTTGAAGTCTCCTTTGGAGCTCTGCAAGAGGTAAATTTTGGCCGTCTTCAGCGATTAAACCTGTCAATTTAGCTCCATTCTTGCTTTCAACTCATCCATTTGCTGAAACAAAATTAAACTCTTCTGTTGAAGTGTTCATTCTGTAGTCACATTAAGAGTCATTATTGGAATCATGGAAAAAGGATGAAAGACAAACTTGCAAGAGATAAATATTATCCCAAGTAGGCTGACACCTTTAGACCTTTTTCATATGCATATTAATATCATCTTAAGATTCTTAACTGAAAAAAAGGATAAAAAAGTATATTTCAATCAAAACTGTAAAATCCCATAACTCCGTAGTTCCAGAATAAAGCTCTTATCCTAGCTTCCTGGTCCTTCCAGATATTCGATGCATTTTCTAACAGAAGCGTTGGCCTTAGTGATAGCACATTCAGCTACATAGATATGGGAATACTCATAATTCAATTATGTCAGGTAATACTTCCCCAAGGTGATTTCACTTCAAAAAAGAAAATTAGCCCTGATTGAAATAGGTAGCCTAATTTTCTTTTCTTTTTCAGGCTCTGAAAGAAAATGAGCACTAAATGAAAAAAAGTGCAGATAACGAGCCTAAAGACTGAATGACTTGGGATGCATATGCCATAAAGAAGTCACTGAAACAACCATTAATAATATTTATGGAACTCAAAAATTCTCTCCCGTTAATAGAATTGTCACCTCTTGATCAGTTTTACTATCTCAAACTGTCCTCTGAAGATCAAGAATATCATCTATAAATTTCCTAGTACCCACTTTCAGTAAAGGCTTAAGAAAGAAACCTCCCATTTAACTGCCACCATTTTGTTTTTGGCACAGATCCTACACCTTAGGAAATTCTTAATAGTTCTATCGCATTGATAGCAGAAATTGGCCATTCTCTACTTAAACTGACCATTTTTTCTACTTTGAAAAATCTGGCCATTTCTCTACTTAGAAAAATATAGCTGAGACTGGCCATTTCTAAATTGCCATGTTACAGATGAGAAAACTAGTCAAAATAGAATCTTCCCATTATGCCCATTAACTCTTCCTCTAATCTTCACAACAAGAGGCAGAATAGGTGCTTTTCATCACCCTCCCTTGAATGATGCTCTTCTTTCATGCGCCAATAGCGCAAGGGGAATCTTTTGGTTCTGTACTCATTTGTTACCTTAAGAATGCTAAACTACTTTCAAGCATATAATTACTATCATGATTTCCTCCAGATTGGCCATCATCAAAAGTGTATATATAGGGCAAACGAGAGGGGCAACAGGATTTTTTAAAAGAGACTAAAATCTTCACTATGCCTTTATCCCTCGAAGAATTGAGATCCCTAGTCAACGCTTCAATAGGGTAAGGAAAAGTGAGGAAAGATAAGGGGCCACCTTGCGGTTCTCCATACCAGCTTCAAAGAAATCACAAAGATCCTATTAAGTTGAGACGCCTTTAATCCAATTACTAAACTTCATGGAATATCCAAACTGATTGAACACATTAATTCAAAAAGGAGTCCTGGTTGTAAGCCCGTAAGTATCATAAGCCTAAGATATCTCTACAATAATTTCAATTCTAGCTCGATGCCTCTTTCTCTATCTCATTTGCAACATCATCAGCTTAGTAAATGATGTTCTGAAAGCTTCTTCCCTGAGCGAGATGTTGGAAGCAAATATGTTAGTCATGAATATCTACAAGTTTCTTAAGAAAAAAACACACAAGAATAATCTTTTCATGATAACTACTGTTCATTATGGTTTCGAATCCTATCAAATATCCTAAAAATAGGCTTTTTTGGGAGAAGACTGAATAACATCCAATTTCTAGAGCGAAATAGTTCAAATTTCTGCTGTTTCAGACAATTTTAGCACAAAGGAGAAAATTAATTTGTATAAGAGAAAACTCAATTACAACTTCCCTTTTTCAGCTACCTAAGCTGTTAAGATCCTAAATATGCGAGTTCACAAACACCTCTAGGCTTCAGTGTAATAATTGGTATTACAGCCCCCACCAAGGTTTGAATATCTGCAACAGGTACATTAGGTAACCAGGCCTAAAGGGTGCCTGAACATGGGCAGAAAGGGCTTATGTAATCCGTGGGGGTGAATTTTTGGGATTATGTCCAATGAAATACACGGGTGTTCAGTTCTCTGAAGCCTGATGGAATGTTAGGATCCTACAAATATGCAAGCACAAACACCTTTATGCATTTGTGTAACAGATTGTATCATAATAATGCTGATGGTCCTGATAACCTCCCAGAACTATATCACAACACCACATTGTTGAAAGTTGAAGGAGTTACAAGATAAAAAAAAACTTTGAATAAGAGAAACACTTGTATACAGGAAGATATGAGAATCGAAATGGATGTCGTATAAAGTACATGCGAGAAATTAATATTTCAAAGCAGTCCGAAACAGCTAATAACTCATTTACAAGAACTTGCCCTGATCTATATTGCTGAAAAGTTTTCTTTCCTGCAATATAGTTTTCATTTTGTCCCAAACAACTTAAAAAAAGTTCAACTAATGTACATATGGTTGTTTAATTTGATTTTCGCCTACAGTCTTCCAACTTCAATTTTGTTAGAAACTGGCCTACACTAAGTGAAATGTGCCTACCTCATCATGTTCTCATTTCTTTTCCCAATTGAGTTTTCATCTTGCTTTCGAAGTAGGATTTTTTCCTTCTTTTTCAAGCAATTATTGGGAATTTTTACCTACTCAAAATAAGAGCAAGTGCTAAAATCAAATTATTGGTGCTAGGCTGCTAGCTGCTAGGCATAAATAAATAGGGACATAACATACCACTTTCTACTGTTTTGCGCCAGATTAAATTACAAAAGTAACCTCATATAATGTTTACCCTCTAAAATCAAAATATGCAAAACTTAGATGTTCAGATAATCCCACAAAAGTAAAGGTTGAATACGGATGGCTTACTTCTGCAAGGCGCATTAGCGTAGAAACAACAGGCTTCATGGAGGGGGGCATGGGCATCACTACACCCCATATAAATTTATTGAAACCGCCACAATAAATTACCCAAATACCCTTATTGGCCAAACTCAAACCAAAGGCCACTTAGTCATCAGATAAACGCCAATGAAGTGGCAGCCTGACCGTCGGAACACGGTGCCAACTGGCATACCATGTTGACCTAACATAACAGAGAAAGATTAGATAAAAAGTTTAGAAGAGGGCATTACTGTAATTGTCATATAAATACATATTTTTGCCATAACTTTTTTTTTATATTTATATGCAGCACTCCCAGTTTTTTTTCCTCTATGTAAAGCTTTACATATTCAAACGGTACTCAGTCGCTCACAAACGATTGCTTAAAAAGGTTTTAGGGCGCAATTAGGGTTTTGCGTTTCCGCCATTTTCAGGTGAAATTTCGACCTCATTCTATGATTGTAATTTGATTTCGTTATTGTTTGATGAATTGTTCATGCTTGTAACTTGATTTTAGGTGATAAACATGCATTGCTTAATATTGTACATCGTTTTAGGGATTTGTAAATTCGTTGTTTGCTGTGTTTTTGCTTGATTTGGATGAATTTATGTGTTTATTAATGTGGGTTGTGTTGATGTTATGGTCTTGTTTGTTTTTCATTCAAGTTGTAGGTATTGGAAAATAGCAATTGGAAGTTTTTGTAGGTTTTATCATTTTTAATACTAATGTATGTAGTTGGAATTCTTTGTCTAGATTTAGTTTGTGGAGTTGGAAATTCATTAGAATTGGATGGAGGAACTATTTCTTCCCCAATGCTTGAAAGGCGCTTGAAAATGTAATTTAATCTCACATCGAGAGAACCTCGTTTAGAGTAAGATACATAAGTTGGGATCTTACTCTACTTGATATCGAGGCCTTTTGAGGTAAAATCCTATGCCTCAATGGGGTGGTTTAGTGGGGGGCAACATTGGTGGTTAGGTGGGTGATTGCGTTACTTTTATTACAAAAACCGTTATTCTAATATGGTTCACAACTCTCTTATTTTTATCAATGTAAAATTTATTGATATAGAAAGGAATACAAATGACTTAATGGAAGAAAACTACGATATAATAATAAACTAATAAAAAGAAGGTAGAAATACCTCCAAGGTAAGAAAATTATCATGAATATCCTAGCACGGCTTCTTTCCACCTAGCTAAATAACCGTAAAACTCCTATTTCATATCAATAGCCGCTTTACTCCACAAGCAAACCAATTTTTTTGTCGAGATAATAACTTTCTCTTTTATCTGATCTTTTTTCTTTCGAATTTCCTCATATTCCTTTCAAGCCAAATTGCCCACATAGCCGTAAAAGGGACAAACGCCACATAGTCTTACCCCTCCCAGAAAGGTTATGCAAGTTCCATTGAGATAAGAAAATCATTACACTACTAAAATGAGACCAAGTAAAACCAATTTCAGTAAATAAGTAAATCCAAATTTCCTGGGCGAAAGGACAATTAATTAAGGAAGTGATGGTCAATTGATTCCCCAATGTGCTTACATATGGAATAGTAACTTGTTACTCGAACCTTGCTTTTACGATAATTATCAGTAGTCGAAGCCTTATTCTGATAAACAATCCAAGCAAAAAAAAAACCTTACTCTCAACTTACGTAATCCCATATGTTTATACTATATCATTCAAGTAAATAATTTTAATTAATTTATGCTCATTTTCTTTAAAAGTGTTTTATGTACCCTAAGTCCATGCCCACTCCTTTTGAATACAATAAAAAATGTACCCAACATCAAAACATCCAAATCACAATGTCACGCCCCCAAAATTAGCTTCTTATTCTATTAAGAACGCGAATTCTGAGGTGTAACGTCGGGCATCCTAAAGATGAACCCCCAAAAGACGTACTATAATTTAAAACAAATCGTAATACATCTACAACACTAAGAAACTACGCAGCGGAAGAAAATCTAAAAGAGATAGAAATGATAAATAATACCACAAGGATAGCCAGAACTCCAAAAGATGCAAGTCCAGCTTGCTCCAACTACTAGTATCGCTACCGCAACAATTCACCTGAAAAAGTATATATGCGCAAGGCGTCAGCAGCAACGCCCAGCAAGTACAAATATCCAAGGTCATAAGACATGATAGACCAAGATAAACACAGAAAATAGACATGAAGATTCTAACGGAAGTATAGGAGAATACCAACCAAGCTACGAGTTCTAAGGAGGCAGTCTAAGTAAAACTAATATCCTACCAAGATATCAACAATAGCCTAAACTTAGATCTAACTACTACAGCCTAAGAAGTACGGTTAATGAGAAAGAGAATTTGAAAGTCACGTACACAGGGTCACTTTTAATTCAGTGGGACCACACTCTCGCACCCTTCTGTCCTCAACAGAAGTGTATCCCTTATTGGCGAGCCAGGGATTGGCGGATTATTTTTTAATAAGCCAGGAATTAGCGGGTAATGCACCTGATCAGGGTGTTCAAGGAATTTCAACCTACAGGTCTAAAGCCTGTTTTATTTTCAACTTTTAGGGATCTGCCCACGGGATGCTCGCGAAGCATGCAGCCGAGAAGTAACCGGGAAAGAATTTAGGGACTTGCAACCCGGGAAAACTGATAAACAGTTACCTCATATTTGGTTTAGGGACTCGAACCCAAGGACCGTAACAGCATAGCCCTACTGTGTACATTAACTCGAAGTTATCCTAACATAATGGAAAGGAAGAAGTTTGAATCCTATAAGAATCAAATGATTTGTCTGCCCCTGCCTAATCAGCATCTTGGACTAAATCCAAAGACCTACCGCTCTTACGACCAGATGATCTATCTACCCTCACTTTAATAACAAGGGGGGACTCTATCAAATGAAGTAAAGCTCCAACATCCAATGCTATCTGTCGATATGACTATATCGAAATGAAGTCCTAAACCTGAAAAGGGAATCTAAGTCGCGTACTACTGAATCATAGAAAAATCCAACTGAATCACTATCCCCAAAGACAGTCCAAAGAATCATCTAAGTTGCTCTAGAATAAAAGACTTTCCCAAATGTCAAAAAGGATTCACGGTCTCTCTTAGACAACCCAGACCCTATAGTACTTCTCTCAAAGTGATCAATGCCCAACACTTAGATACCTTGTCCCAAAATAACATCATAAAACTCTTGAAGTTCTTATACTACCATAAAGCCTAACAACTATTATTAGAACACCCTCGTATAACCATTTGCAATAGTAAGAAAACTAACGGTGTCCAACCACTAAACTAATATATGAAATAACCCGTAAACATCTCCACCCACAGAGACTATGCACCATCAATATCCTCAAGAAACTAACATGAAACTTAATAGTCCAACCATACTAAAATTTCCAACAATCACCATAATTACCCACCTTAATTACCAAGGTTTCTTAATGATAATCTACCTGTATAATCTCAAAACTCAAATCTAGACATAACTAAACATGTTATACATTCTGACCATAAGTTCTGCATTCTAGACGTATCTACAACTCTTAAATCTATTAATCACAACTCCAACTATATAAGCATCCCAATTATCGATTCAAAATTTGATAAGAAACTATTAAGGTCCTCATGTCAAGTCCAAATAAAATCCCCCATTCATACCCATATAAGATTTGATTTCAAAGATGATACAACTTGTAATAACTTCAAAAACTATCAGCCTCCATTTAAGATTACCCTTTAACACACAATACCCTTCCCATAGTCCATATATCAAACCACAATAAATTCCTACAATAACCAAAGAGTACATGATCTTCCTTAATGCATAACAACCCCATAGAAATCGTGATTTAAGAACAGTATTCAACTTACTAAACGACACAAGAACTTGGTAAAAGATATAGTCCCTAAGCATCTGCAATGCAATAAATGTTACTGAACATGAATCTATTAATAATCAAGAACGGGACAAAGATATAGCTCAACCTAAGCTCAATAAAGACTAAAGTTGTGATTAGAAACTAGGGATAGGTACGTTAGTGATAACAATAACAGGGGCATGATTAGCTGAATAAGATCGCATACATGAATATGGGTTCAAGAAATTAAACGTATAATCTCTACAAGTGTGAAACCTTACTACAATCATGGCATATGAAAAGGATAAGAATACTTGCCTTAACAAACTGCAGAAGGAAGGAAGAGGATGAGTAGAACACCATAATGAATCCACAAAACTGACTGTTGTGGCTGCTGTGTGAAAAGGACAATCAAACACCCAAGATTCCAAGTAAGTATCACTCTTGGCATAGCCTAACAACTCCAGCTTCAATGAGATATCTGAGCAAGCATTTCTCTGCACTTAAACAACAAGGCATCTCCCCAGATTTCTCTACAGGAGTTCAGAAGATAAAAATTGGGGTAAACAAATGTAAATGAAGGAACAATTCATACAGGGTTACAAGGAGGGTTGGTTATTGGAACAATTTGAGAAATCGGGGTTAAACTTCAAGGGAATTTCAGGGATGGTGCCGCCATAGTTTAGGAGTAAAGAGACGGAGAATAATTGCTCCCAGGAGGAGTTTCCAAAGCCAAGAGGTTGAGGAAGAAAAGGGGTTTGTTGGACAATTTCTAGTAGGAAATAAAGAAACAAATTGGAAATAAAGAAGGAGAAGAATTGGGGAAATTCGGTGAAGGTTTGAATAGGTTGGTGTTGTTAAAATTTTGGGGAAACATGAGCTATGATAACATGCTACAGGTGCAACTTATAAACCATAACTACGACCACAAGGAGTTATACCAAGAAAAATGCGGGGCGCTACACACAATGCGATATTCAGGAAAAAAATTTCTTTCGATTTTCAGCTCCTCTGTAAAAATTCTTGATACTCAAATGAAGAGGTTCTTCTAACTTGAAGAATCTAATAAAAATAGTTTTGCTATAACTATTCTAATACATGAATTACCGAAAGTTTTTACTCAATCCTAGATTACTTTTTGTGAAGTCAAGGATAAACTTTTATCTGGTATGCATTCAATCCAAGGAACCACCAAAGGTTCTTAATGGTAGGTTTGGTAGCCACCTGAAAGGTTTCATGGAGTTCAGGAAGTTTACACCTCCCACACTCCAGCTTTAGTTCCTCGGAAATCTTGAGTTTGTGGAGGAGAACATAATATGAGGTTATGTTGGCAAAGCGATTGCTTAGTTCGCTTTAAGCGTTAAGCTAAGCGAAAGAAAACACATCACACACTTTAAAAGTGTAGTAAATTAAAAGGTGAGATAAAGCGATCGCTTAGGCATAAAGGTTATGTTGGTTAAAGCAAAAAAAAGGATTGCTTAATCCGTGTTTTTGACCAACGGTCATCTTAAGGGTAATTTTGACATGTAATTGATTTCATCAAGCAAAAGACCCCCACTTAGAGCAACATTAACAAAAGACCTCCACACAATAGCCTATACTTACATTCCGTTTCACACAACAGTTTAGGAGAGATATCTCGCAAAGATATTCTACAGATAACTAAAAGCCGTGATTCCCTTGCATACTATATGTGAAAGTGGTCGGGTAAATAAGAGAGAATTAAACAAATGATGTAGGGAAACGAATGAGTACTGAAGAGCATCGCAACTTTCACTTCGCCGACTAACACCTACCTACACCCAATAAGGGCTTTCACGCTGTTTGGGTTACTTACTCTCCACGTAGGAGAGAGAATGTCTGCTAGAAGGGTGGGTGAACTTACACCCTGTTGGAGGCGTTCTTATTGGATTTTTCTCTTTTCTACTTATGCCATCTCTCTCATAACCCAAAAACGTAGATTTCAACGTTTTGACCTTGAACAAAAAGCTTCAAGAAAATAATCATTGGGACTCACAAGTCACAATTAACTTATTGATTTAAGGAAATGTTTGATTTAATAATTATCAAGTATGATAATAATGCATTATGGTTTTGCATGAGCATTTATATTTTAGTTGTTTGATGTTTTTAATATTTTAAATGAATTTTTTTTGTCATTAAGCGGTCGCTTCGTTTTTTGTTTAACATTTTAAGTTTTTAAGCGATTTGGAAGAAAACGCTTAGGGTACCACTTTCGCCACTGATGTAAGGGCAATTTGTTGTTGTTTAACCCCATGTGGGGGTTTCACTCTTTCTTAAGTGTTAGGTTTCTCTCTCTCTCTCTCTTTCTCTCTCTTTTGCATTTGATTAAGTTCCTTCTTTTTAGTTTTCAGTTTATCTTTATATTATATCAAGGAATTATGGATTTTGTTTCCAAAAGCATTGTGGGAATCTGTTATACAAGTGAAGGAAGTTTCATAACAGGGCAAACAAGGACTAAAATGTAGTTTGAATCCTTGAGATTAACAAATATTGTAGACGGAGAGACAAAATCTGTTTGATACAGTGAAATAAAATAAAATATGGGTAATAAAGTCATAAAATTGGAAAAGCCATTGTTAGTTAAAGGTTACACCTCTTCATACAACAAAAATAAATAAATCATGTGTACAAGTTTCCCTCTCAGACAGCTTACCTAACTCAGCCCCCAACTCCCTCATAAGCTCACCTCTCATTGTTTCTCTATGTCAAACACGACTGCCTCTACAGACTCTCTCCCCTCAAATTTATCTCTCATATCGGCAAAAGAGTTTCATCGAGTATGCACAAAAATCTTTCTGCAGTTGCAACAGTTCGATTCGAATTTTTTCCATAAGGTCTAGTAATTATCTATTCTCTTGATATCTCTTTGCTTTCTTCCGCATTCTATTGAAGGGTTTCATTGATTGGGGCTTTACGCATCAGGCGACCACTTTCTGCACTTCGATTAATTGGGTTTCATTGACTAATGTATATAATACTTAAAATTGGTTTGCTTGATAGGGGCAATACTGTGGGTTTCAATTTCAGGAGTTGATAAAACTCCACAACTATTTAGGGCTATATAGTATTTGGAATCATTGATTGTTATCTTTGAATATTTGGGTACAGTTGAAGATTTATGAGATAAGGCTATTTCCCGAGCTAAAAGATCAACGGACATGGAATGGGTTTGCTGAATGGCATATTTTTTTACTAGTAGTACTTAAGGCAAGACTAATTAGGGATTAATTTCATATAGGGGTTATAACATGTTGTAGTGAAGGCACGTCACCATGTTGTGCCACAGGTATTACTTGTCTTATCTCTTAAAGTTTTTTTTATGGAGAAACTCCATAAATAAGAGGTCATTATCTCCAACATTGGCATTCTATGAAGTTGAGTTTAAGTCATAAAAGGGGGTTCTCTACTATTTCTATGATTTTATTAGAGTTTCATTCCTTTAATTGACTGTGTTAATTGGTGTTTCTTTATCTCCTCGCTTCCGCGAAGATATTTCTCATTAAAATACGTTTTTGACAATCTATTATTTGAATATTTAAAGGAAAAAGGAAAGGAGATGCTACAAACACAAGTAAGTAAGCCAAGAATGACCGCTCCGGTACCAAGAACCAAACACAACAAATAAGTATTTCTATGATCAGCTTCACCCTGCTAGCACTAGTACCAAGAGCCAAACACATTTTAAGCGTCTGGTAATGAGAGACTCGAATCATATGCCCTCTTATCAATTGCCAATTTACACCATGCCTATGGTTTATCACTATAATGATATTCTTTTGCTGCAAACTTTTTTGATTCCTGCCAAAATAATTGCAAATTGGAAAATGATGACTTGGCCAAACCTCGATTTTGATTAGAGATTCGTTGCATTGTTTGGACAATATTAATTGAAATCAGTCAAATCTTCTTGGCAAATAGACAATGTATGATGAGATGGTCGAATTCCCCATCCCTTTTACATTTGGACAAAAACTAGTCACCGAACCCTTATGTTAATGCACATTGTGAACTGTCAATGCTTTGTTTAAATGGGAAGTATAGGTAAGAAAGTAGTACCTTGGCCAGCAATTTGAGAATCCATTGAAGCCTATGAGTGAAATAGGTGAGGGCGGGTGCGAGCCATCCCAACTGGTAAATCCCGTGGGATATGTTACCTAGAAATAGGTTCAATTCCTGCCAGCACTACCCGGCGGGAACACCAAAACTTGCAGTTGCAAGCTAGCCCTGCCTAGTAAAGTCTTGGATTTCTTACTACCGGCACGGTTCGATTTTTCCAGCACTGAGTTACCGATCTCATTAATAATGGTTTTACCCTGTGAAAATATTCAACCTTTTCCTTGCAAAGGAGGTGTGTTTTCTTATAAGATTTGTAGGTGTACGATACCATTTTTTCACTTGATCTAGCTGGCTCACAGCTTGGATATATCGTCATTCAACTAAGAAATCTTATCTTTAGGGTTTTTTTTGCAACTTTTTCAATGGAATTCGGGTGAATTGCTGAATTTAACAGAGGTATGAATTTATGTAATTTACATGGTTGATACAGAATCAGTACGAGTTTTTTGGACTAGTTAGTCTTGTCTGTTAGAGCGGTGTCTCGAGAAAATAATATTCTGCTTATTCCTTTCCACCACCTTCATTGATATTGACTTGGTCTTTTGATATGGTGCAGGATACTGTTGAGATATGGGCATGAGTAAGTTCTCGGAGTAAACTTGTTTTCACCACACAAGACATTTTCTCTTAAACAGACTTGGAAAGTGGTTAGAGGAGTTAGCTGCTTCGTCTTTGGCTTAAATATGGAACATACTCTAAATTATCGTACAGGTGAAATGTTGATAGAAAGTACTCATCCTAGTTCAACTGAAGCGGCTCTTTCTTTTGTATCTGAACACAGCAAACAAGAGTCCCTACATGATCAGGTACCCAGTGCTATTTGTGCATGTTCTACACCAAAACTGGTGTACAAGCGTAAGAAGTTTGTTTACAAGCAAATGATACAGCAACAGAACCCTGATTCTCTATTATCAGCTCAGACAACAAACAGTACGAAGGGAAGCTGTGTTAGTGCTAATGGATGTTTAGGCGGAGAAGTGAAAAGGAAAGACGAGGCACAAAATAGAAGCATCTATAGTGCTAAGGACAGCTGTTCCTCATCAAAATCTAATATTGCTTTAGCTTCCGTGAAGACTGACATAGATGACACCGGTGAATGTGAGTGTTCTTCATCCAGTACTTTAGCTACGGGTATGCAAGGGGAAAAGCCCTCAGAAAAGGAACTGTGCATCTCTATACTTAGAAATCACGGGCTGCTTGAAAAGTGCTCGCCCGCTAGAAGTTATTTGTCCATTGATATCCTGCATTTCAATGGTGATACCAATAGTTCCCAGCCTTGTAAAATTTGTGGGCATTCAGGAAATAGATTAAGTATGCTAATCTGCGATAGTTGTGAAGAGGCATTTCATGTGCCATGTTGCATCCCGAGGGTAAAGAAGGTACCAATTGATGATTGGCATTGTCGCTCTTGTTCAAGGAAGAAGCCCAAACTTTCACCAGAAACGGATGTTAAAAGTGTTGTCTCTGATTTTAGTAATAGAATACCTCAAGGTGGGGAACCAAATGTGGAGAGCATAGTGTCTGAGTGTAGGAAAGGAACAATTAAAGGTGCGGAGACAAATGTGAAGGCTGTAGTGTCTGAGTGTAGTAAAGGAACACCTACAGGTGGGGAGACAAATGTGAAGACTGTAGTGTCTGAGTGTAGTAAAGGTACACCTACAGGTGGGGAGACACTTGTGAAGACTGTAGTGTCTGAGTGGCGGAAAGGAACACCTAAAGTTGGAGAGACAAATGGGAAGACTGTAGTGTCTGAGTGTAGGAAAGGAACACCTAAAGGCGGGGAGCCAAATGTGAAGACTGTAGTGTCGGAGTGTAAGAAAGGAACACCTAAAGGTGGGGAGCCAAATGTGAAGACTGTAGTGTCTAATTCTAGGAAAAAAACATCTAAAGGTGGGTCACCTTTCACTTCATCTATGTTGATTGACAGCGACCCATACACAACAGACGTACGAATTGGAAAAGGATTCCAGGCAGAAGTTCCTGAATGGACCGGTCCAATATTTGAGTATGTCTTCACTCTCATGGCTCTAAATTTGTTTTCATTGATACATGTGATTTTGGTTTTTTATGATCAAAGGAAAAAACAAACAGAAGAAAATTATAAGAGATCAAATTTGTGGTCCAACAGTGGTTTCTTCACTGGGTTTATGTGGTTTTCACCTGTGGGACAATGTAACTAACGTAAATGCTTGGTTATCCATTGGACCAGTATATGTCAGTGGGGCCACACTGACCTATACTGGAGTAACAAAGTAATAGTGTACAACAGTAGGACTTCCCAGGGGGCTCCTTAGATCGTTTTGGAGTAACAAATTTCTAATTTTGAGAAGTTTGGTATTCTCTTATGACCAATTAATTAATTTCTTGATTGAAAGCTCCAGTCTTTTCAGTTAATTGGAAAGCATGGTTGATTACCGTAGATGTCACATATTTGTGCGATCAGTAATGATTAGAAGCTTGCACCATGAGTTCCCAGTTTCCCAAACCCCAATTAGATATTATCTATTACAATTTTCTCAACAATTAAGTAAATTGTGCCTCAGATTATAGTGTAATAACCCCTTCATACTAATAATTTGTGCAGTCCCCGCAATAGAATTGTACAGGGGTCTAAATGTAGTTGATGTAGGACAATATACATATTTGAATGGTTTTGTGCTACATTGAATCACCTTTACTTAGGTCTTTATATTGATAGTGTTTAAGATGTTTGCAAGTTTTGCAATCCTAAGTTTATTTAGAAAGTCATATTTGTTATTTAAAAACTAATAGAAGAATTTGAGTCAACATAGGATCAATAGTAATTTTAACTGTTGTAACAATGACATGTGCATGCGTGCCAATGCTGATTTGGGTATGAAGTGTTAGACACGTCACACGACAACTTCAAAATAGCTGAAAATGCAAACACGGCCTTACATTTGTAAATCTAGTTGTTGTTGTTTTTTCTGCTTTTCTTTTACTTTGAGTCTTAATACCTTCATGTACACTTTGATAACAAAAGTTGGATAAACGTAGTTTAATTTACAATTGATAAAAACATAGAAACAATGATAATACTTAATAAATTTGGGTAGATATCTAAAGAATTATAACCTTCAGGAGATATATCAAAAAATTGATGATATAAAGGAGTAGCCATTATTATGTCTAAGCGCACGCTTGTGCATCGGAGTGCTTGACATGTATCGACAGTCGACGTTGATTTTTCCCGATCACGGGACGTTAAATTTTCAAGCATTCAAGTATTTTCCATTTTCATGACCGTTTAATATTCCAAAAATAGATAAGAATTTGAGTCAAGAATTTATTATTAGGTGAATTTTTCTATATTTGTTTTCTTATGGAAAATGATTTTTCTCAATAAATAAATACCCTTTTAAGACTTTAAGCATTGTAAATTAACCAATTATCAATCAAATAGTGAAAATTCCTATACTTTGTTCCCCTTGTATTTATCTTCTTGATTCAAGAGTAATTATCAAACTTTCTCTTCGTGGATATGAAGAACCCATGTGGATTCGAGGGGTGTTTTTTCCTTTTGAAAATGTAAAAATAATTTATTACTCAATCGAGAAAAACTTTCCGAGATGGAAAATTACAACCCGAAGGCAAATAGGAAAAAAAAAAAACATTACAATGCACTCAACATCACACGGGATTCGCGATAATTAAATCCTTCACCGAATCGCTAGATCTTCAAATGCAACCCCCTTCATGCATATCGAGGAAGAGGACTAATACAAGATAGTTGCGTAGATGTCAAAGATGATCTCTTCCACGGTCTTAACCATCTCAATAAAATGTCTTTCGTTCATCTCTTTCCACAACACTCATCCTATCGCATACGGAGTAAGATCTCATAGAACTTTTCCAATATTTCTCCCAAAAGGCTTGCACCACCACGAAATAAAACTCCGATGAAATACCCAAGAAACTCCAAAAAGATGAAGGAAATGATTCCACACCTCTATCGAGATCGGACAATGTAAGAGTAAATGATCAATGGTCTCATTCGTAACACCGCAAAGAAGGCACAACGGTTCTACATCCATACCTCATTGTCGAAGTTGATCTTTAGTCGTAGCTCTCCCCCCAAGCCATCCCCCAATAAAAAAGTGCTACTTTAGACGGGATATGTTTTCTCCAAACCAATCGTCTTGGAAAATCCATTGGTCGATACCCAAATGATGTGCGATGTTTTCTTCAAACCTCGAATCCAAATGATATGCGATCATTTGGATTCGAGGTTTTATCAACAACTTACACCGTCAAGTAGTGTTAGAGAAATGTGATTTTAGTCTTACCTCGAATCACTGGACTTATGATAAGTTGTAATGGATAGAGGGTCGTCATTAACCACCTGCATTGAAGATGATAATCTTGGAGATCTTGTGACGAGGATGGAGTTAAATGTAGCAATGTCGGAGATTTGTTATTCAGTTAAAATTTGCAGAGCAACTTTTCTTAATTACAAAAGTTTCTTCTATAAGTAAACCTTAACTGTAAGATCAATAACTCTTTTTCCACCTTTCACGCCACACTTCCATTGTCATTACCTCAACCATACCCGTTTTACCATCCCATCGGGAATCTCATAATCTTTCGTCTTTTCTAGTATCTAGTGTGAAAAACTAAAATACTCGGGGTTATGTTATTGATACGGCTTGACTTCGGCTATGACATAGCTTAACACTTAAAACTAGAAATTTAATAACTCTACTTTATTAATTTCCCAAAATTCCCTACTACAATCTAAGTAATTTTTACTAAAACCAGCTTAATAACAACTAAACCTTAGGGCTTTTTTTATAGACATAAAAAGCCTTCATTATTAAAAACCCGTATTCTTTTACTCTAATTAGTGAACAACTTCCATTTATTCTTGCTTGCAAATAAATTAAATAAGAATTAAAACATCTTCTAAATTTGGCAATTTTATAGATATACACAATACAGGTTGAGCGACGACCTGAGCATAAACCTTCCTCTCCTTTGAAAATTCTACCCGAATTTAAATACCCGATGCGCTTCCGGAGAGCTTGCAATATTAACTTATTTGGTAAAATAAACATGACTTCATCCCCAAAAATAATACTAAGGAGGTGAAGTTTACTTGGTCCAGGGGATGCAAAATTGCGGGATTGGAGGTTTGATTTGTGGCCTTAGACGGTCCGGATCGCCGACTTGTTCGGTACACGCTATGGATGACAAAGCCAAAAACACATATAAGAGCAATTACTTGATGTTACGCACACTAGGGTTGTTATTTCCTTTGCATAGCTTATAAAGTGAAAGTTCTTTGTTAGGGAATTTTGTTAACTTCGAAGTGGTAAACATATTCTATTCATGCCGATATTTCATCACCCTAAGTTTTAGGGGGATGTTTAAGAATGATTATAGATAAATTGAGTTTTACATAAGCAAATAAGTTTCGTAGTATGTAATCATTAAGTTGAGGTATGGAAGTGGTTTTAGTGGCTTTTTTCTACATTTCACTATTATAGGTGTGTTGGTTATTCTAACCTTTTGTACTTGTGCCTTATGTAAAATATGTAAGCCTGATTTGAGTCTATGATAATACATGCTAAAATTTATTAATCCTTAAAGTCATGTTTTGTCATCTTAAAGTTAGGGTTTTTTTTATTTATAATTTGAATTAAGAATTTATTATATTAGGAAGTTCTCTTCTTCTTCTTTTCTAATGGTACAAGGAATTGCCTTCATAAGTAAAGCTCGTTTATACATTGTAAGCTAGCTAATTACTAATCAAGTTAATGAAAATTCCTTAGTTTTGTCGATCTTCTTCTCTTCTAAAACCTATATCTCTGTGGATTTGAAGAAACCTAGCACATTTGAGGTTTTATCAATGGAAATTTATTAGTTTCTACTCCCTTTTGGATTCACGAGTAGTTATTGAACTTTTTCTGTGTGTTTAAGGTTTTATCAACCGCTTATGCCGTCAGCCGTCGTTTTACGTAGCGTCAATTTCCAGCTTTTCTCTTGTTTAAGTTATGTTAATTATGGTCCTGCTAGTTATTTATTTCGGTCTTCTAATTTATATTTTTTTTCCCTGGTTATAGGGATTTCGATTATTTTGGTGAACCAGCTGAGATTGATGCTACAAAATGCAGTAGTTCATATGTAAGATGTACCACCGATTCGTCAATCTTTATTTTTATATTGTTCTTTTAGCGATAAAGTTATATAATTGTGACCTTGGATTTTTAGGGCAGAGACACCAAAAAAGCGCCAGCACAGAACTCTATAGGCAATTGGCTTCAGTGTAAATACGCCCAAGATGACAATACAGGAGATAATGCCGAGATTTGTGGAAAATGGCGCAGGTATCTTTTAGGGATATTAGATATTCTTTAACCACGACTAAGGATATTAAACTTAGAAGTTAACAAAATGATAATTTTGTAGTCTTGATCTTTGGTAATTCATATCTTATGTAATCTTTAAGACTGTAACCTTCTTACCATCGTTAATAAGGTCAATTCTTATGGAAGTTTATAATGGATGCTTTGGAATGTCATTTTCGCTTCAAAGATTTTTGCCAAAAAGGAGAACCCATCAAATTCCGCAGCCTGCATGCACCTATAATCATTTGTATACCAAATTAGAGATCTCGTAGTGTATTAGACGAGGAGAAAAGAACCTAGTTGGAATAGGTATCCTCCTGAGAACTTTACTAGGAAAAGGGACAGGCATGAACTCTCAAAATGCAAATCATGTTGATGCGCACATTTCAGTGACCGATCTCTAATCATTTCCTATTTTATCTTATTTTATATTATTTTATTGTCCTAGAGAATCCTCTAAAAATAGGATTACTCTACTAGTTTCCTTTTTGATTGGGAGTGTAGAGAGAAAGGTAGAGATCTCCTATGAGATCCTAGGGTAGTAGAAGAGTAGTGTTGAGTTTTTGGAGAAAGGGAAGAACCCTAGAGAGAACTAGAGAGAACTTATAGTAGTTTTTATGCAATAAGAGATCGCTTATTAAATTGTGTTTGTTTAATCGCTTCCGCGCACGTAGGATTTAACACAGGCACTCAAAATATCAAATACCGAAATACCGAAAGATTAAATCAAAAGATTTCCATTATGAGAGCCTCTGTCGTGAGATGTCATGTGAAGCGCCATAAAAATGCCCACCTCAACCCCCCAGTCGCCAAGATTTTGGTTAAGAGTAAGATTCAATGGATGCTATCATCATTTCTCGATAACATCCTGGACGCATTTTCACTAATCCACACCTTAAAAAAGACACTTCGGGAGAGAGCCTCTAGCCTTTATACCGGACATGCTAAAGAGATTTTTTTTTAAGATTGTTCGCTGCTGTCCTTTAGAATGTCATCCAAGAAGATGTAGAATATAAATATTTTTTTATTACGGCCTTCAAGTACTATCTGCATCAATGCTATATGCTTATAAGTTTGAAAGCGTGATCAACGGCTTATGACGCCAGCCTTCTAATAAATAACAACCTTCATTTATGCATGTGCTAGTTATTTAAGTAATCTTTTTCTTCTTTGACAATATGATCCTCCGTATTGGTTTTTTTTTTTTTTTTGGAATTTAGTAATGGTGTAGGTTATCTTCTCGGTTAACATTCTAAACTTATAATATTCACAGAGCTCCCCTTGTGGAAGTTCAAACTGATGATTGGAGTTGCTTTGATTCTGTCCGTTGGGATCCACACTTTGCTGACTGTGCTGTCCCTCAGGTGAAATACCTATATTAATAGCTTTTCTCACTCATAACATATCCATAGATTCTATTTCTCTTAATTTTGAACTACCAAACCTTTTCAATTAGTTATATAGATTTTTTTAGATACTAGGCTTTGGTCAATTCGATGATAGACGGTGTTGCTGATGCAGTTTTAGTTGACAGTCATGATCTCCCGTGTACAACTTATGCATCTTTTCCTTTTCTTTTTTTATCTTGAAACTTGAATTAGTATAATTCAGAGAGAACCGTGCAGAAGTTGTACAAAAATAACTGAATGATGGGATGTTAAGGAATAGGTCCCCATTTAATACCAAAACCCTTGAAATCGAACAACGTAACTCATCAATGAGTCCACTTATACACTAGTGACTTCAAATTCAAATGATAATCTCTAGCGGTCTTCCCCCTTGAACCGTCTTTCTATATGCCCCATTGGACATTTTTGGAGATATGTTGGAATAAGAGAGAGACAGGAGGTATTGATGTGTTTTAATGTGTCTCAAAATTAGAGTAGAGAAGTCCCAGTTGCCATACCATCAAAGTAGGCAAAGGGAATGACAATGACAGAATATATGAGGATTAAAAATACATTCTCAAAAAAAAAATTGACTGAAAAGTTGTTCCGTTATCATATTTATTCCTTATTCTCTCTTTTGATTTATTAATCCTACTTCATTCCATCCATTTTCAGGAACTCGGAACCGATCAAGTCCTGACCCATCTGAAATATGTCGAACTGGTATGTCTAAATACTCCAAGCATTATGTTCTTATGGTTTTACTATTTTAAGAATAATCTGCTTATTTATATCATTGGGTATCAATTTTGTGCATTTTTATCTTATAACTTACTGTTAGTGATACAACTTGGTTGTAATGTATGCGTCGATCTTTACATATTTCTCAAAAAGCCTTGGTGTCAAGTAGAGTGTGAAATCCTAACTTATGGACCTTATTATGCCTGGCAGGATTTTAACCCATATGGGACTAAATCACTAGTGTAACTGTCGCCGCTATGGGGTTAGGTGCCCTTCCAGTAAGCCCACTTGGGCGGGGTGTCCTATATAGACACTGTAAGGTTGCAAAGGCACGGGACATGTTTTTGAAAGATGTTCTCTTGATATTTGACAGTTTTGATCTCTAATTATCATAATTTTTTATCCGAGATCATTCCGTAAATTTTTGCTTGGTTGTGATCTAAAGAATTGTTTCCAGAAGTGTGTGACTTTATTTATTCCTTTCTAACTGTTGTGCAGCTGAAGCCTCGGATAACTGCTGCTGCTAATAAGCGAAAACTGGATGCCTCCAAAAACGACACAGGGAATGCCAGAAGTGTGACACCAAAACACTGTGACAAGTCTTGAATATATTATCTTATGGCAAGTGTATCTGAGACTTTCGTTACCCATACATGTAATTTTGGGGCAGATGCATTTAGAGGCATTTGCACATGATGATGACTAAACTTCTTCTCTACATTGTATACAAATACAATGTGCACTGCAAAAAGTTCACATTTTAAAGAAATTTTGAGTAAAATGTGTTGTAATTGCCGGGCACTTTAGTGCAGGTTTTGGTCGTTTTTTACCTATCAAAGAGGGAACAGTGTAAACCTTTGATATTCGAGGAAATTTCTAGCAAGTGATTATTGTTGTTTCAATTCTGATTTGGTTTCCTTTTATTTACTTCACACCCAATTTCTAAGTTACTAAATATCTGTAAATGCTTTGCTCTGATTTTTCTTTTTCATTATTTTTATGAAGCTGCTCCAAAAGTGGTTTAAAAATGATTCAGTATTGACTATTGAGTGCAGGAGCCTCTTACTATATTATGAAAATTTTATGGATAATGTATTTCTTTTAGAGACCGTAGGTGAACCATGTTTGTCCTGCAATGATACTGATCGAAACGACAACATGAGCTAATGCACATCCGAGTTGTTCAAGTTAAAACAACAGAAACTAAAACCATGTATCTTCATGTACCAAATATACCCTTTTTAGCAATCATCTTATTTTATAAGTTTCCAAGCTATTTTAGGGCTCTAGTAAACACATTTGCTATTTTGTAACCACTAACTATAGTCAGTAAAAACAAGATGCAGCTGTAAGATTATTTCAGGTCCTCGTTGTGATCAAGGGAAAAAATACGCCAAGCTCAAATGCGGTCAATAAAGAACTGGACGGATAAAGTTATACTGTACTTCCACCTGTAAGAATAACGTGTGGATTTGGTTAGTCTTCCAATTTGGAACCTGAAAAAGGTTTAAAATGAAGATAACTTTCATCTTTTGCTATTATTATTAGTGAAATGCATTACAAAACTGTTTGATGATCCACAAATTATGATAGATCATACTCTTTCCCTCAACTCTGCAACTGGAACATAAATGACAAGCGGCCGTTCAGGAGGACGAGGTTCAATACTGTCACTATGCAACCCCAAAATTGTTTTCTTCATATTTTCAAGCTTATCTTGAAGACGAAATAATCTCTCCATCTCACGTAAGTATAGCTGGTGCTCCACGTCTGTAAAGGTTCTAATCTCGGTCTTGGTATTAGCCCTCTTCTTCTCTTTTTGCAAGTTGCTCCTTTGCTTCTTCATTCCTACGGCTTTGCTTGACCATGTACTCACCTGTTCATCAAAGTGGCAATGAAGTATTGTTAGTTGTATTTATTTCTCTGAATTAAGCAAAGTATATGCTTGGGCTAGTCAGCAGTAACCAACTCCTGAAATCAATTTTATGTTCAAATGACCGAATAAAACATGGAATTTGAGGAATCTAGAGTCAAAAGTTCAATAAGAGCAAGAGATGATTGAAGTGAGTTGGGGAGGACCAGTGTGCACAAGAAAACATTGATGTATACCAGGAAAATCTTTGGTACAGTTAATACATACCTTGTTTATGTTGTTGGGCACTGCACCTGCGGCTTTTTTATGTTGTTTTTTCTTTGACGCCAACATGTTTATAGATTTTGGCTTCTTTCTTCGTTTTTTTCTCAAATTCTTCGACAGTGGTACTCCAGTTATTAAGGGGCGCAAGTAAGATTTAACCTCAGAAACCACAGGATTGGTACTATGGATATTTCCAATTTCACCACTTGATTCATTGTCAATTTTAGTTCTCTCGGGTCGTTCTGTGCCTTCTGCCTGTGAAGGTTATAGGTGCCATTTAAATTAAATAAATAGAAAATAGCTTACAATGCACGTAAAAATAAATAAATGGTAGAAATATTCGCAATTCACTCATAATATGTAATAAGAATCACAGACGTATCGGCCACCTTACCTTTCTTATTTTTAGAGCTGCATATCGTGAATTCTTAAACCACTTATTCACCTGAGAATCATATATAAACAGAAACAAGGGTAACCTTGCAATATAAGTTGGAAAGAGGCAAACAAGTGATACGCAAGCTAAAGTGTTCATAAAAGGTCCTAGGGCATTCAATCAGCCATCCCCTTGGATCACTAAAGCTATGTCGCATAGCTACAATACCACTATTGTCACTGTTACATATTAGGCAAGTTATTTTGATACCCCAACTTAACACCCTTTCATGCTGCCCTATGGAGATGATTTGAGGGACTATTTCTTGTGAAAAATATCTCCTCGCAGAGATGGTTCTCATATAAAAACAGCTGACTTGTTTTAAAAATACAAATTTAATCTTGAAAAAAATAATACCAATTCTTGCTATTTACTTTGCCTAAGTTGAAGACCATAGTTCACACTCTTAGAAAAATCGAAATCAGCTGCTCTTGTGAGAATAATATCACATGGTGAGGAGATATTTGGGAAAAATATTGCGCCTTATGTCATATAGGAGTAGGTATCATGAAAGGGTATTGAAAAAAGAGGTACATATATAGTATAGAAAAGATATTTACCTGCACAAATTCTTCTTATCTATATAAATAATTAATGGTTGAATCCCGTACTCCAATAAATCTTACTTACCTTTTCAAAAGCAATACCCAACTGCTTCGAAAGATTCAACCTGACTGTTCTTGGCGGAAGCTCGTTTTCAGCAAAGACTCTGCGGAGTTTCTGTTGAATACAGTATACACAAGTCTTTAATATGAGAAGGATCAATACTTTCCCTGCAAGGATATTTCTAATCCAAACAAGGGACATGCAAGAAAAACTCCAGCCAATTTACCTTGTGTAAGCCATACTATGTGAGTAACAGACCTACATCTGCTTGGGAAAAAGCTCACAACAGACTAGTCAAAATTGTATGGTAAGAAGTGTGACCATCCTCTTTTCCATTAAAAACTTAAGAAAAAAATGATGAATGGTCACTCATATTTAAACGATGTCGGCGGTACACTATTAGGTGTCCATTTCTAAATTTGGCTAGCCACGCAGACAGATATGTACCGAAAAGGAGAAAGCCGTAATGGAAAGTCAAAAGGTAAGTTGCTAAACCTAATCTAGCTACAAAGGTGAGTCGGCTCGAGTTTCTAAAGTCTGGTATATATAAAGATCATTTGTAACTTGAAATTAACAGGAAGTCACCTCAACTGCGTGTGGGGGAATTCGAAATATAGTTCTTTTACCATCAGAAACCAAGGTTTTCTTCTTCTTCTTCTTATCCTCTAAAGGTATAACATTTGTGCAGCCATCCCCATTTCCATGCAAATTTACTAGAGTGCCAGCTGCATCAGGCTCGTTCCCTCTACGCTTTCTTCTACTGGGACCC
Organism: Kingdonia uniflora; assembly: GCA_014058105.1. Classification (NCBI taxonomy): domain Eukaryota; kingdom Viridiplantae; phylum Streptophyta; class Magnoliopsida; order Ranunculales; family Circaeasteraceae; genus Kingdonia; species Kingdonia uniflora. The sequence goes on along the minus strand of JACGCM010001410.1, from coordinate 93,203 downwards.
CAATCTTCATCGTCACTTACATGCTCGTGTTCAACCACGTCTTTGCCAAACATTTCCTAAAAAGAATATTAGAAATACAAAGTGAGAATATGATCACTTTATCGATCAATATATCAAACACTGTCATTATTTTTGTCGATGTGTTGCTATACTTACACCATTCAAAATTATATTTAGATATCCAGCGTATATATCATACCGGTCAGACAAACTTTTAGTATATATAGGTATATCTTTTTTTTGATGAATGTAAAATTTATTGATAAAAGGAAATGATTACAACAACAAGAAAAAGAAATAAAAAAAAAAAAAATAAAAATAAAAAATAAAAAAAAACGCCACTCCAAGAGGGGCAAATGAAGGAAAAAACAGTCAAGAACCACCCTGCATCAACAAGACCTATCCAATAGAACCATTAATCGTTTCCTTCCACTTCACCATGAGAGACTCGAGAGAAATCCCTGACAAATCTTTCGCAGCTTTACTCTACCAGAAAATAAAAGCTTTAATAGAAGCCATGACTGAAGCTCTAGATTTCTCTTTCCCTTCGAACTTCCTCAAAGAACTTCCTCAAATTACGTTCAAGCCATATGGACCACATCACAGCAAACGGAAGAAAACGCCATAACATCCTACCAAGACCTACAAGGTTACTTGTATTCCAATTTGTTAAGAGCTCCTTAACATTTCTAAAAGGCGGCCACACAATGCCCGCCTCAGTAAACAATTCAATCCAAAGACTCTCGGCGGAAGGGCAATGAAGAAAAAGATGATCGATGGACTCCCCATCCATTTTACACATGGAACAAAAACTAATCACAAGAACTTTGCGTTTACGAAGATTATCAATGGTGAGGGGTTTATTCAAAAACAAAGTTCAAGTGAAAAGGCCACCTTAGAAGGTAATATAAGAACCCAAATACTCTTTTTAGGAAAGGAATAAGTATCATGGAGAGAATTATCCAACGCCTTGTAGAATGTTTTCACTGAAAACAAACCTTTGGCGCACTCAATCCAAATCATCCTATCCTCTTCCCCTGGACAATGGTGAAAGCTAGTCAATTTTTCCACAAGAGAAGTTACCAGGTCCAATTCCCAATCATTCAAGTTTCTATAAAAGCCGAGATTCCAAGACATACCAGTATGCCCTAAGTTCATCACCTCTTGTACTGAACTCTCGTGATTGTCTGATAAGGAGAATAACAAAGGATACAAATCTTTAAGCAAAGAGTTGAGGAGCCACTGATCCTCCCAAAATCTAACCTTGTTCCCAATATCCACTCTAATTCTAACTCCTCTACCGAAACTCTCGCTAATCTTCATCACTCCCCTCCACATCCCACACCTGTACGCCTCAACAACTTCTTTACTACTCCACCCGAAATCCTTCACTCCAAATCTAGAGATAATAATCTTTTTTCACAACTTGTCTTCTTCTTGCCCGGATCTCCATAACCATTTATCTAACAACGCCTCGTTCATTCTAGACAACTTTCTAATCCCCAACCCGCCTTTCTCTCTAGACCTACAGACTTGTTTCTAGCCCACTTAATGAATTTTGTGATCCTCCACTGTATCATTCCAAAGAAAAAATTTCATAATCGATTCTAACGTTTTTTTTACACCTTTAGGGGACATATAATACATTGGAAGGCTCGAAAAGGTACTTTTCAAATGGGTCACCCTCACCCTCCCACCTTTCGATAAGTACTTGGCCTTCCACCCACTGAATATCTTGGAAAATCTTTTAATAACAGGATCCCAAATAGCCTTAGAATTATACTTCACGCCCAACGGCAAACCTAAGTACGAAGAAGAAAGAATATCCACACCACAACCCAAACTCTCTGCTAAAAGAATCTAAACTAGGAACCTCCCCAAAATCTTCTTCTTACTAAGATTGATGCAAAGACCCAACACGGCCTCAAAACATAACAAAACAAAATACCACGAAGGAATCGTAACTGATGCATAAATGCTCCGACAAATACTAAGGTGTCATCCGCAAACTGAAGATGTCGCACCTCAACCTGATCATTGCCAACCTTAAACCCCTCAATATCCCCGTGTAACGCAACTCTATTGATCATCCTCCCCAGAGCCTCGGCCACAACAATTAAAAGGAAGGGGAAGAGAGGACCACCCTGGCGAATCCCCCTCGTACTTCTAAAATACCCCACCGGGGCACCATTCACCAGGATAAAGAAGGATGCCGATGAAATACACTTGGATGCCCACCCTCTCCACCTCTCACCAAAACCCATTCTACAGAGCATATAATCAATTAAGTCCCAACTAACGTGATCATACGTTTTCTCCATACCCACTTTACAAACCACTCCGGGAGTCCCTGACTTAATTTTGAAGTCAATGCTCTCGTTAGCCACCAAGATGCCATCCAAAATTTGTCTACAAAGCACAAAAGTCCCCTGTTTTTCCGAAATGACAGAGCTAATGGCCTTTTTGATTCTACAAGCTAAGATCTTAGCGATAATCTTATACACGCTACTCACCAAGATAATGGGTCTAAACTCTTTGATATTAATAGCCCCATCTACCTTAGGGATCAAAGTAACAATAGTACTATTAGAGTAATAATCCAAGTACCAATTCTCAAAAAAATCTTTCATCACCTTCATAAGATCTTTAATAATGTCCCAACAAAAATTTGAAAAAAGTCCTAGAGAAACCATCAGGCCTGGAGACTTATCTCCATTCATCCCTCGAATCACTTCCAGAACTTCATCCTCCTCAACGGAAGCCTCCAAAATAGTAGCATCATCAGCTGAAATCCTATCAAACACCACTCCATCCAATCTCAGCCTTAAGTAACAATCCTCCGAATAAAGCCCAAATAATACTCTACAACTCATTTACGAATATCTTCTTCATCTTCCAGCACCACTCCTGATACCTCCACCTTACTCGTCCTATTAATTCTATTACGAGCATTAGCAACTTTGTGGAAAAACTTTGTGGAAAAACTTTGTGTTGTTATACCATTCTTTCAACCACTGCACTCGGGACTTCTGCCTCCAAAATATATCTTCCAATTTAACAACACTAAAATACTCACTTTTCAAGGTTTCCTTCCTCATAACATCTGCACTAACTAAACCACCATTCTCCTCCTTTTTATCCAACTCGTCAATCTCATCGAGCAAAATCAGCTTACGTCTCATTATATTGCCAACTTCTTTATTCCATTTAATAATTTCACACTTTAACATCTTAAGTTTACTTCTAAAAACTTTACCGGGCCTATCTTCTACCTTAAACGAATCCCACCAACCCTTCACCTTCTCCTTGAAACCATGCACCTCTAACCACATTCTCAAATTTGAACGGCTTAGGAGAGCCTCTGATTAAGCCGCAATCTAATACAATAGGAGAGTGGTATGAGCAAGTTTTGGTTGCAACATTCTGAGAAAGTTTTGGAAAAATATCCTCCCACTCTCCGTTAACCAAAAACCTATCAAGACGACAAAGAACTGGAGCTTCCTCGTTACTAGACCATGTAAATTTACCACCAGATAAGGGAAGGTCCACAAAGAAGTTCCTATGAATAAATTTACTAAAGCTACGCATACTAGGAGTAACTCTCGTAGTTGTATTCTTCTTGTTCATAAATCTAATCACATTGAAATCCCCTCCAATACACCAAGCGCCCACTCCAAAAGAAACCTTCACACTCTCTAGCTCGTCCCAAAGGTTTTGCCTTAAGTTATCCCCATTAGGCCCATAAACTCCCGTAAAGGCAAAAATATCCTCGTAACCGATTATCTTCCCACTCACCGAAACAGAATAACTACCCACACTGATAGTGTGAAGATGGTAAATGGTGATATTTCCTCTACAGTCCATATGAATGCTCTTAAGCCTTTGTTTAGCAAGTGTGGGAAGGATACTTCAGATAGAATCAAGAGTCTGCAACGAGAAGATTTTACTTCTGGGCAAGTATTAGAGGTGAATTATGGTAGAGGGTCCTTGATATGCAATTCAGAGCCTGCGGTTCCGTTGATTCTCCAATGAGGGTTGTTTCTAGTGGGCTCAGCTACAAAGAGGTGGTTGAGAATAGGGGTAGTTTAAGCCAACATAATACTTCTAATGAGTTATGTTCAGTTCCTGTTATTCGTAAAACACTAAAACTCCAGGGGCATCTAGACTTCAGTGTGTGAGCTTAATCGGTAGGTCGGAGATGTCGTATAATGGGGCAGCATGGTCTCTCGATGGTATCCCATTCGGTAAGGGCTCCCCCCTGAGTAATAAATTGAGACCACATGCTCATGTTGACTTCGGTAAATTATTCAATCCGTTTACTTCAAATCACAGCCGAGAGATGATTCTATCTACCGGTTTTCCCTCTCCTTCTCTTATGTATTTGAATTCCCCAGTGCTTCCGTCTTCTACTATGTGTTTACATGGGGCAAGTCTTGGGTACAGGCAACCAAAGGATAGCCTTTCGCATACCTTGGATAATGAATGGACAGCTATTAATCCGGTTTCCATAAATGGGGATATTGGGTCCAAGTGTCCTAATGTTGAAAAGTCTAATGAAAGCCTTGATTGTGTCCCAAGTGGAGTAGTTGAGAATGTCATTACCTCAACTACATGTCAAGTTATTGATATACCTGCTCTCGAGTGTCTGGATAAGAGGGGCAAATAGGTATCTTCAAGAGAGGATGGTGGTGGTTTATCGTTCATTAATAGGGAGGTTGGTGAGACGAGTAAGGTAGGAAAGTCGGTGCATGTAGTGGGTGTAGATGAGGTTGGCCGGCCTTCTAGGGAGGTTGGGTTAGATATGGTTGAGTATGTTACTCTGGTTTGTGCAGACGAGGATAGGGTTACATCTGTTAATGATTTAACTTTAAGATGGATCGAAGATAATTTTCTTGGGATTTCAGAGGTAGTAGGAATGACTATGAAGGGGAGGGAGAAAGAAGACGCTAGAATTATGAATAAGATTATTTTTAGGGGGAAGGATAGAGGGGTGACAACCCCTAGTAAGGGGTAGTAGGGTCCTAGAGGGTTCCGTGAGTTGGCAAGCTTAGTGACGAATTTGGCTTGTTCAGGGGAAGTGGGGGAGGGGGGTAGATCTAAAAGGGCTAAGAATCCTGTTTATAAATGACGATTCCAAAAAATATATAGGTATATCTACTGACATTTTGAACCAGGTTGGCTAAAGTTTGTACATACTCACATCGTAAAGCTTTTTATAATCAACATCCCTTCGCTGTCTCCGGTAGTCTGTAATATGATCAGTGGTGTCATCAGAATCTAAGTTGTTGAACGAGCTGAGAAAGTTAACCTTATCATCGTCGCCACTCCTGCATTTATCCGAATAGAATTTCCCATTCGAGATACCATCATTTCCTAGTCTTCCAGAATGCAAAGTGGCTTCCTTTTCAGATGTCCAACTGGAACTACTAGCATAGCCAGACATTTCTTCTTCCGTGTTTGTTCTGCTGAAGCTGAAGTTATTCTCATTTCTTTCAGGATCATAATCATCATCGTCAGATTCATCGGACGGCCATTCCTCTTCAGGATTAAGTTGATTCTTGCAATCTGGTGTGACTGCTTCTTCTTTGAAGACATCCTACCATGATCCGGTGCAAGTAATTTTATTTACAGGTAGAGAAGCAAAAACAGAAAAGGAGTAGGCTATTGTTGAATGGAAGATCAGGATTCATGTTTACTGTAACTCACTTGCCAGTTACTGTTTGGAGAAAATTGGGTCCCAAGATGTGCGTTCACCACTTCAAGTATTTCCATCTTACACTCACAAAATTTGCAATACCAGCCTTGATCTTCAGGGGGGACTGGATCAATACAGATTTAACTAAACATTAGACGCAGCAAACAAAAAAAAATGAATGCAAATATGAGGGTATCCAAACAAAAGTTTAGTATGGACATAATATTGAATGTTCTGCAAATGCATGCTATGAAGCCTATATACAAAAATAGAGACGTAACAACATGGGAATACAACTCTTCACTTTAAAAATCTAAGATATGGATACATGAATTTATCATTTTTTGTTAATATGAAAATGTCTAATTTGTGTTTGCTGAGTATCCTTTCTTATTTAGACCAACCCTTAGGCAATAAGAAACTAATAGTACAATTTCTAGAACTGTACACATTTCTTTATCGGTATCGCTTACACACTACAGACATTTATAGAACAAGTGACTGACCCACATTCAACAAGTTCCATCTAGGGAATACAAACCGTAATAGTTGCCTAATTTTCACAGCAATCACATGCAAAAATAAATGTTTTCAGTAGAAAGATATTTTGTAAAGAATACAGATGATATGCTTACTATTTTCAGTGGATAATGGAGGCTCCAGACACTTCTGATGGAACGCACAATTGCAAGTCCCGTCGCAAAGAATAATGTCATTATCAGGATAAGCCTCTCGCAGCTTGCACTTTGCGCAGAAAATCTAGGCATATAACATTAAGTTGGGAATAAGTGATTCTAAAAGCGAGATAGTTTTTTGTATTTTTTTATAATTTTGTAACTATTTTGTAATATTTATGGAACCTTGAGTACAATCTTTCTAGCCAATTCAAAATTGTATTTACTTTTATATGTCATCTATATAAGATGATGCCTTTGAAATATGCCCCGTTGTGTTATATATAATAGAAGACTAGCACAGTACGGCTCTTTAAAGAGTTGCATCTTAGCATTCCTGACAAGTATCTAACTGCAAAAAAGAATAAAAGTTACTGCGGCACATACATGCTCATGGGAAACAGTTCCATCGGGTCCAATTACGGAGTCTTCAATGCATGCGTCAGAACTGAGGGACTCAAGCTGGTGAATTGCATCACGGATTCCAATCTTACATTTCACTATCTGCTTCTTGGCTCTTTGCAGTTCCTTTTCTGGCTTTATTTTTTCTCGACTGCTGAGAAACCTTTGTCAGAAATCTTACTCTTACAATTATTCTAAGAATCTAATGAATGTATACAGAAAGTGAAGCCACGAATATGAATACCTTTGCCCTTTCCAACCTTCCCCAGAATACGCATCAATAAGGTTTTGCTCCAGCTTTATTTTAATCAGGAGATACCGGGTTCTTCTTTGTAAACGAGATGGTTCATCTAGCTCCGCATTTCTTCTCCTCTTTCTTCGCTTTCTCCTTCTCTTTATTTGTACAGCTTTAACCTGCTCATCTGTATTCTTTTCATACACTTTGTAGCTAAGACTTGAGGATTTTATACCTTGCAATATCACAGAAAGCGGTTTTTCATTATCGCTGTCAGAGACTTCCTTTGACAGTTTCCTTCTAACCGATCTTCCTTCTATGGAGTTATTAATATTCTTGGCTAAGAACTCAGGTGTCTTTCTCTTTGACAGCACTGAACTTAGTGTCCTTACATGGGATCTTGCATTCAATTTGCGCCTCATGGTCTGTGAAATTCTGGAACCGCTCCTTTTCTTAAATAAAGTAATTAGTTTTAACCCAGTATCTGCCTTGGAAAGGCGAGACTTGTCAGCCGCAGACACTGAGAGGTGACATTTATTTCCGGTATTCACCATCTCACTGATCTCAGTGTAGCCAATACCTCTCACACATTTCAGGATATAGTGAAACAATGAATAGAACAGCCTGAAAATTAAGTTGAGTCACTAAGATATCAGAGGTAAAATCATGAAAATTTACGCACATGTCAATTCTTCACACAACCGTAGCATTAGAGTAAAGAACAACATGAAAGACAACCAAGGATCACATTCTCAAATTCAACAGATATATTGGCCCCCTAATACATTGATATGTCCTGGACATATCAGAATATTGCCCAACATCTGCTATTTCAATATACTGAATTTATGAGAAATAAAAAATAAAAAAATGCCGTATACTGTTGGAGTGTATGTGTGTATTTACGCATACTACTTTAGTCCCACATTGGGTAATAGTATAATTAGCTTAATAGTCATCTACTATATAAAGAGAGGTTATGATGTAATCTAATTAATCAACTTAAGAGTGAATAAACTTTCTCCTCTTATTTATTTCTACGTATACATCACGATATATCGAACATATCAAATTCTTTAATTTTGAAAGTGGCTACATGGAGGCAGTGCAACAGCATGGTGACGAAGAGCGGCAGAACCATAGTGATGTTTCAGCTTCGGTAACAAGTGGCATCGAATGTTTAGCCTAAAGGTTTTCCTAAGGCCATTGCGCCTCTTAATTTCTGGTCATGCGCCTGTCTTAGCGCAGCTTAGCAGGGAGGTATGCCCAGCTCCTAAGTTATTGGCTACATAAAAACGGGCTTACCTTCCAATGTACCATTGGCTAGTTATATCTACAGTATTGTACTCTTGACGCTTTGTTCTCTTGACTATTACATGGTTTTTTGCATTCTTTTGCAAATCATGGGTAATTTAGAAAGAAACGTATCAATCTCTTGGTGTATTGCCATTCAAACGTGCTGTCATATTCAGTGTGAGGGTCCTGTTTATGCAATGTACCGGAACTTACATTAAAATTCAACTCTCCCCATTCAAACATAGCAGAATTCTTCAAGTTCGGAATCAACTCTCCCCCATTTAAATCTTTTGTGCCGCCCTCAGATTCAGATCCTTGTTTACTAAAACCGCCATATAATTATAAATTATTACTTTAAGCTGGATTATAATTAGAAATGTTCAATCTCTAGGAAAAACTATTACCCAAAACATTTTTTTTTTTCTACAGCAACCCAAAGGAGTGATCTTTTCTTTTGGACATTAACAGACCCAAAGGGACACCTAAGAAGATAATGAGATTCCAAGAGCAACCCATTTCCAAATAAACCATTCTAGACATACCCAGTTGTGAAAATCTAGAATTAGCTCTACAATTACATGCTTAAATCAAAAAAAAAAATCTAAAGAACATAGCATCCACTATAACATAAGCTCATAATAACAACAGATAAAAGCACCAACAGATTAAGAATGGGAAAGGTTTTACCTGAGATGGAGACTTGGAGCTTCGAGAGAGAGAGAGAGAGAGAGAAAGAGGTGCTTTAATGGAGATTGTGATTGTTGTCGTCGGAACTGAGTGACCGGTTTTGGGTTCTCGAGGAGGAGCAAAGCCAACCGTCGGACTTCATTTTCTCCTGGGTCGTTTTACCAAAACTATATGCCTCGTTTTATTTAAACGACGTAGAATTAATGTAATGTTGTTTTTTAACGACAAACTTTTCATAACCATGTGCAGGAGATGGTGCTTGCAAACGACCGAAAGATGGGGAAGAGAGAGATGAGAATAAATGGATGGCCGATGAACATGTTTTTGTGATATCTTTAAGTTTTTAACTACGCCTATATTAAGACATTTTGTATGGTTATTTGATCATTTGGCATTGTAATACACAGCTAATTCATAGGACCGTAATTTGAACCAGATCTTGCACACCCTCAATGTGAATTGTAGTAATGATAGAAGACTGCGTAAAAGTAGTTTCGCAAATTTTAGCAACATTGGCGTTGTCTGCATTTTTTCTTTCCCTAGACTCACTTCCATGTCTTAACATTATAATGAAGTTGCACAGTTGATTCTTGGTTGAGGTATTTTTAGCTTCTTTGATATTCATCAATTTATTTACTTATAACTTGTGTATGAAAGGTAAGGAATTTGGAGGATGGAGAGCTCTCCCCACACTTTCCTCAAAATATAGAATGTCACATGGCATTCTTAATTCTTATTACATATGTAATCATTAAGTTTTGCTCATTAATAGAATTCATATCAATTAAGTTGAGTACAATGGGCTAATTAATTTTGAAACACCCAAGCTACATAAATACATAATAATTTTTCCCATACGACATCACACCATAAACACCCTTTTTTCTTACTCTCATACCATGTCAGTTGATACATCAATTTCATCTAATCGGCATTTATAAATCTTTGACTGGCAAAAGATTCCTTACGGTCATTTGATTATATCTGTAAAAGTGCTCAAAATCAAACACAACAACATTTTTTTTCTAACTCAGATCCTTTGACTTGAGGCTTCCTAACATATTTGGGAGAGCCACAAACTATTTTGATGTTCATAATAAAATAATAATGAGAATCCATTGTCCGCTTCTCAAGTATATAGATTGCAGATCAGTAAGGAAATCGGCCTTAATGGAGTCTTTGTCAAATAGACTCATTTCTCCTCCTGTACAAATTACAATGTATGCATAGGCAAAGTGTATTCTTCGAACGAGATACATAGCTAAGCACAGTCGTCATTGTACAACTTCAGTAATTTGGCAGTTTAAGAGCATACCCATAAGACAGTTAATAAGAAAAACAGCCCACATAAAGCAAAAAACGTTATTAGGTAATGTGCATTGCTATTTCCTGCTTACAGTTTAGCAGTTAAAAAGGATCAATGATAGTTAAATCCAAATGGATTTTATTTCACCAAATTCTGATAATTATCAAAACAGATAAAACATCTTTTTTGATACATGATCCAATGTTTGGAAATCAAACGAAATGAAATCAACCACAAGGAACCTGTTGATCCTGCATCATATAAATATGAAACATAATAGTAAGTTAATTAATTAAAACATTATATCAGTGCCAAAAACAGGAAAATAAACTAACCAAACTTGATATAATTGTTAGAAATTTGATTATAAGAACAAGTAAATAAAATCTCAATATAACCCCCATCAGCGAAAAGAAAAGGTAATATTCCTTTGCTGAAGTAGTACTAATAGACTTCACAAAATGTAAAACACTGAAAAATAAACTTATTTAGAGGTTCGGATGAGTTCCATGCTGCAGTCAACAGCGCAGAGGTGATTGCAGGACAAATGAAGCCTAGGAGCCTGAATTCCTTTCTCCAATCCCTCACTCTCCCTTCTATACTTACCATTTCACAATTTCATAACATTTGATTTGAGATGATTCAGATGGAATAGAATATATTTTAAGAAGAAGAAACACTCCAATCTGTACATGAGTTCCACAAGAAGTCCATTTCATTCTTCAGAAGATGTTACCAAAAAGTTACAGAGGCTACAGGTTACGATGCGGAAGGTGAAGATGGATGGAAGTGGAAGTAGGCCGAGAACTGGAAGTTCAAGGTTATATCAATGTGCAAGTACTTGATGAAATACGAACTTTATAAGGTGCTTTTCTTCATATTTTGGGAGTTGGTTTGAAAACGACCGCTGACTATAGACATGCTAAAAGAGATATGGATGTTGACCTTTTGCATGAACCAATAAGGAGACCCTAGATCCTCTACTTCTTTTCCACTTTCTGTTTTCGATTGAGGTCTGGAAACATTTTCACGCGGTGCATTGGCCTTTGGAAATAGCTTTATTAACTCCTTACAGGTATATGGTTCAAGGCATTTAAGAGAAAGATGACTAAGATGCTATTGAAAGGATTTTATGGAAAGAGAGGAACTATAGACATATTAAAGGGAAGCCAAGAACGAATCTTATCTCTTCTATCTAAAACAACTTGAAATTTGCTCTCAAATTTCTAAAAAACCATATGTAATCATTTTCACAACTGCACCTATATGAGAAATTCAGACACTTACCTAATATGATAATATTATAAATCGAAGCATTAGGCACATATTCCGCACCAAACCCATCTCCACTAATGTCATTGATATTCCAGAAGATTTGTACTCACCTCCTATGAGTAGCTGACTAAATGGTTTGTAAATCTCCCTCATTATGATAGTTATGAGGTTTCTGCACCAATAATAAAATAAAAATAAAAATAAAAAGAGGCATGGCAAAACGAGATCATCTTGCCATCTTTTGTCACCTTCGTGGCATTTGTTCGGTAATATTTTACTGACTTTGTATATGTTACATCTCCTGCACTAAACAATTTGGATTTTTCAGGAAGGGGTGTCCCAGGAATGTTGGATGCTTGTGTCCACCCAATTGATCAACTTGTGATCAAGAAATGTTTTCTACTTTTCGCACGTCTTGTACAGATTTACAGTAGCATATCTTCCCCTTCTACTAGAAATCCCATATTCTTATATAGTAAAATTCCCAAAAAGCCCATTATCTCTCAAAGTCTAATAAAACCTACATATGTATAAATAAATCCTTAAATCACTTATTTCTGCTTCTTTGAACAGTGTTTTTATATAAGATATGATGCAAGAAAATACATATATATGTTCCATATGATTTTTCCTATATTGTATATGCAGCGATTATATTGTATATCCTACAAAACTAACAATCATACGCCTACATTCGGTCATCCACTAATTCTTCCATGTTATCCCCCTACTCTAACCCACATGAAACCTAAAATTAGACGAGCCTTCAAAACAATATAGCGGATCCTAAAAAGATCCACTAAAATAAAGATTCTGAAGTCAGTGTATAGTTTGCAACCAGGGAGGTGAGGAAGCGCCAAAAGATCCTATAATGCATACCCATGTCTCCAGACACTCTAGCCGGTATATAGCCGTCAACTGCCTCTCCCACAGAAATTAACAGAAAAAGGCAAGAGAGAAACACCTTTAATAAAAAGACGTTTAAACTCCTCACAGGTGCAAGAGTACTGCCAGCGATATCCATGAAATTCAAAAAGATATCTTGAGCAGTAGTATCATGTAACAACTTTACCAACAATCTCGATATCAAAATGATAAAAACAATGTCTCAATTAATGAGATTGCTCGCTTTCTCCACTGACATTTTTCTGTGTCATCCCACTCATGGAACAAAACACGCATAATTCATCAAGAGACAAAGGGTACCCGAATTCAATAAAAACTTAGCGTACCAACACAAAACCTAGGTCTGCAATGTAAAGAGCTCTCATTCCTGACCTAATCTACAATTTGTTACAATTTTGACCTACAAGTTGAACAATCAAACCTTAGCTAATCCAATAATCAGCAATTCTGCAGCCCTAATCTACAATTTGTATCGATTTCGATCTAAATTAGACCAAAAGTTCAAAAATCAAACGCAATTTGACATAGATTACGTCATGAAATCAACAATTACCTCAAAATCGAAGAACCGACAATCGGTTCCAAATTTAATGACCACCATGCTCCTTAGCGTGCGCCGCGTGCGCGAGATGGCGACGCTCTTCAGGGAGCGCAACAAGGTAAGAGAAGATCATCCCACCAAAGCAAAGATGGAAGATGGGCTCTGGAGAGCTTGTGATGATGTACTTGCGATGGTAGTTGTCCAAACCTCTGCTCACCGATTGCTTCAAGTAATCGCGTGTGAACATTGGTTTCAGATGCGATGGTAGATCTTTCACCTTCAACGCTCTGATCTCATTGTAGAAGCTCCTCATCGCCATTGTTGCAGATAGAGAGAGATAGAGAGAAGACGAAACCCTAACTTTTTGATTCTTATCGTTCCCAATTTGATTGCTTTTAATTTTGATTTAGGAACAATGTAAGGGTAATTTAGTCATTATACATGTTACAGTTACACATTCAAAATGTAAGAGTTGTATTCATTTGCATATTATTTCCCTTCAATATCAGTATCAGAACCAGTCTTGAAAACCATGGCATTTATAGAGAGAGTGGAAAGCCGAAAATAGAGTATAAAAGACTTTGTTTTCTGCGTATTCTACCCAACTGGTTAATTTTCTTCTTACTCATTTAAATGCAAAACAATATGAATGAAACAACTGAGATAGGGGAGGAATTTGAAAATATTTGGTTCTTTTACATACAACCAACGGATAGTTTATACCCGAGAGTCTGATTGTCCCTAGATTTTGCGGGCATATTTGCTCCATTTGTCGTTATCTAGGCGATTTAGCTTGAAAAGGATGGAATAATAATCGAATGAAAAGAACATATGGATTCACCCGTCTTTCTCAATCAAGATTCTAGACATGTTTTGAATGTTTGTTTGAGCAAATGTAAAAGAAGAAGTCTAACAATATTTAGTAATTACTTGTAAAAGAAAATCTCAATTTAGACTCTGCCACAACCTATTTTACCTCTTCAGCAGTCATAAGTTTAGTTTGGCCCAATGAAGTACCAGCCTAGTTTGAATATTTGTTTAATGTTCACACCAAAATGTTTAACATTTGTTTCTTTTAAACATCATGATGCGCAAATGTGACCAAAATAAGTGATACAACACATTATGAATAAAGCGTGTCTCATGATTTATGAATGAAAATACTAACGGTAATGGCGAATCCGACTCATGATTAACGGTCATGGCATATTTAATCAATCAACACAATGAGATAACTGATCTCAAACTATTTTCATTCATCTAAAAATAAGTGATACTCTTATTACAAAATGCTATTCTGCAATATCATGACCCTTGGGATTCATATACGTAACTCTTCAATGAATCAATATTGTGGCTCAGCTCTTAATTAAATAACTATAGTTACTAAAACTAAGATCATAACAAACACCCATAAATAAGAATCTTAAATACTATAAATGCATAAAAAAAAATCTTGAGATTCTTATTGGTTCGACACTACGTTATTAATAAGAGAAATGATAATAAGTTCAACAAAAATCATATTTTTGTACTTCAATTTTGTAAACAATGTAACTCACCGTTAACTTTCTATAATGGTAATAATATTTTCTTAATAAGTTATGAAGGAATGGTTTTAACAACCTTCAAATATCTATAATTCTTGATATTAAAAATAGATGATGAGGAATGATTTTATTAGAACATTGTATGATTTTCGAATATATCTCTTCTTCATCATTGCTCTCAATCCCTCTCCTTTCGAAATTTCCTTCTAAATTTCATTCATTACTTTATATCTTTTCCCCAATCTCTTCTCTGCTGCAACCACCACTCTCCCCACCTCCTGACGCTTATGATCCTGACTCGAGCTAGGTTCATCTTCGCCTCACTGTGTTACAAAATTATGTTATTTCACATAGTAGTTACCGTCCCGTTATACTAATTGACGAAACAACCCTTATTTGTCATTGCAAACTCATCCAACAAGTGCAATTCCTACGAGGATATTGAAGTAATTTTGAAGTCAAAGATGAAGCTCCCTTTTTATCCTCAAATGATTAGTTAATTAACTACCAATCTTAAACGTTAATACCCCTTGTAGGCCCCCTTCTTCTCCAACGCACATTTTAGAGCAAACACACACACAGAGAGAGAGAGAGAGAGAGATTGGCTGAATCAAACAATAACGAAGAGATTGGTTACGAAGAACACCTTCTTCTCTCTCTCTTATTCTCTTATCTTAGATTTGAGCTCCATTAATGGGAACGCTTCAGAGCTTGAGAAAAGCTTACGGAGCGTTAAAGGACTCAACCAAGGTTGGACTCGCTAAGGTCAATAGCGAATTCAAGGTCTGTTTTTTTTTTTTTTTTTTTTTTTGATTTTGTTGCTTAGATAGGAAACATTTATTTATTTATTTATTGAAGTTTTGTGATTTGATTTTGTATTTTGTGATTTTGATTGAAGGATTTGGATATTGCGATTGTAAAAGCGACGAATCACGTTGAATGTCCGCCGAAGGAAAGACATATTAGAAGTGAGTTATACAATTTGTATGCAATTTTATTGAATTTGATACAAATGAAATGGTGGTTTTGGATTTTGGATTTTGGATTTTGATGATAAAATGGTGAATAATTGGATGTAATGTTATTTGTTGTTGATGTTGTTTCAGAAATATTTTCGGCAACGTCCGTAGTTCGGCCACGGGCAGATGTGGCGTATTGCATTCATGCGCTTTCGAGGAGATTGGCGAAGACTCGTAGCTGGATTGTAATTGTCTCGACCTTTTCTTTCGAGTTTTATGATTTTATTGATATGTTTGATTGCCAATAGCAATTATGTGGAGAAAAATGTGACAATGTAAAAGTGTTAGCCTAAGCATAAGTATATCACCACCCACGCACATTCTCACATGCGTATAGCCGTATACATTCCGTATTCATACAATGTACCTACATTCGTGAATTGTTAAGTAAAAATACCTTGACTAAATCACACGAGAGATTTCTTCTTCTTCTTCTTCTCTTTTGGAAGTTTTTCAGTGAATAGAAGGGGAAAAAAATGGTTTACTGTAAGCAACGATTGGGCAACTCAGTTATTAACTTCACTATGGCGATAATCTGGAATTGAACACTCGATTCAGTTTCAATTTTATATATAACTTGAAGTAACAAGTTGCTCATTTGGTTGACAAATATCCATTGGTGTTCTATTTCGCAGGTTGCATTGAAGACACTAATAGTAATTCATAGAACATTAAGAGAGGGTGATCCTACCTTCAGAGAGGAATTGTTGAACTATTCTCATAGGGGACATATTCTCCAAATTTCCAACTTTAAGGATGACTCAAGTCCTCTTGGTAAATATTTACATGCTGGAAATAGCCTGCCAATGTTTAATTAGCTTAAGATGACCATATCTCATTATTTATTTTCCTAACTAAGAGTTTTGAGATGTTTCTAGATTTTTCGAGTGTTATTACTGTCTCATAGCTGGATGTATTTTCTTCCCTGCAGCTTGGGATTGTTCCGCGTGGGTACGCACATATGCACTCTTTCTAGAGGAGCGACTTGAATGCTTTAGGGTTTTAAAGTATGACATTGAAGCAGAACGTTGGAGTAAACCTTCTCAACGCCCAACAAAGGTATGTGTTCTAGTACAGATATATGATATATCATAGGGTTCTGATATCTATGGTACTATCTCTTTTTCGTTGGAAGTGGTCATTGTTGGAGATAGAAGCAATCTCTCATTACAATTCACTCATGCACATATTTAAATGTAGATTTATATAAATTCCGTAGTATGTAAAATTCCTAAGTGTCCTCTACAAACATATGCCACACTATATTTTGATGAGTGTAACACCTCTGTTGACTGGTCCACAAGGCTTCACTAAACCTAATCCTTATTTATTATTTTATTTAACAGGGACAAAGCAGAACAAGGGGTTTGGGTCGAGATGAATTGTTGGAGCAGTTGCCTGCTTTACAGCAACTATTATACCGTCTCGTTGGTTGCCAGGTAGTTATAGATACAACCCATTCTTAGTTGATTGACGAACACCAACTGTCATGTATATTTTTATTTAAACAGTGACTTATCAAATAGAATTTTGAATCTTATTTGAATTTTGCAGCCTGATGGATTATCTTTCAACAACTATCTTATACAATATGCCCTGGCTCTGGTATGTACCATCTGCACATATTTCTGCCCCGCTTGATATTTTCTGTGGCATCTGTTTATGGAAAATATCTTGAAAACCAAATAAGCTGTGTTCTCAAGCCAAAAATAATAATATATTAAATCAATTAAGGCAAATAAATTTGGTAGTTTCCTTGTTATGTTAGTTGCACTTTTTATGGTTTAAAACATTGGCTGTGCAGGTATTGAAAGAGAGCTTTAAATTGTACTGTGCTATTAATGATGGAATTATTAATCTCATGGACATGGTAAGTTTAACAGTTGCTGGGAATACTACATTCCTTTTGGGTTGTTTTTTTTTCTGGTACTTTTTTGACTCCATTACTGTTAATCTTTGTAACTTACTGCAGTACTTTGACATGTCGAGACACGATGCAGTTAAAGCGCTTAACATGTATAAAAGAGCTGGCCAACAGGTTCTATATTTTGTAAATTTTGTTTTATGAACCATTGCTTACCGTTTCAGAAGAAACATAGCTTAACTATTCAGAGACGTGAAAGCAGGGGTATGTCACATGTTTGTGCAGTATTTCATCCTTGAGATACACGTGGGTTTATTATAGGAATCGCATATTCATAATAACACTTTATGCAATCACGTGTGAGATAAACATGTTTTTATGTCTCTGGAGATGCAAATATTTTCCTTTTAAGAAATCAAGCTAACTGGCAATTTTTTAACAAGGGAAATGTTTTATTGGAGGTATTTGTTTTTGAGCTTGCCTCTTTTGTTTCAACAGGCTGAAAATCTTGCTGATTTTTATGAGTTCTGCAAAGGTTTGGAGCTTGCTAGGAACTTTCAGTTTCCAACTTTGAGACAGGTTTGTTTTATGAAAAAGAATTTGTTTAATGCCGACAAAGGATCTTGTTTTGTTGGTTATATCTCCCTGTGTATCTTCCTTATCTACAGCCACCTCCTTCATGTCTGGCAACAATGGAAGAATATATAAGAGAAGCACCTCGTACAGGTTCTCTTTCAAACAAGAGACTGGTTAGTATAATACTGCTACAAGATCTCTCTCTCTCTCTCTTCCTCACACACATATACACACACACACGCACAAACACATTTATGACATAGTTTTTCCATGTACAGTTGTAAGATCTGGAAAAATTTAAGGTTATATGGATTAGCTATAAATTAAAATGTAAATAAGGCTAGAAATTTCTCTACATCTTGTCTGCTTCTTTTTGATGGAATACTATGATTATGCTTGTGATGTAATGGCAATATTTACATTTAAGAACTATTTCAAAGTTGTTACCACATCAAACACCACAATTGATTTTGTGGTGTGAACTGACACCGCTTTGGTCATATTGCACATTTCATCCTATAGAGATAAGTGTCGAAGGGGGATGACCTTTTAGGAGGACTCTCTCCTCACAGTAAAGACCATTCTCACCATAGACTATCTAATTAAGTCGCATCTTAACCTATTAACTTCACCATGGGTGTAGACATTGGCTAAAGCTGCCAAACTAGGTTGGTCCAACCATCCCAACAGTATGTAGGTAAGATACACACATAAACATGTAAGTTTTCAAACTTGTCTTGGAATTACTCACAGGGATCATCAAATAAAATAAACAAACTACACAACATCCAAAACAATTAACAAAGAAACAACAACAACGCGAGGACACAAGTATTTAGATGGAATCCCAAATAAAAGACGGATAAACTATGAGCGATGATGACCGATGATTTCACTTTGAAGTAGAAAACAACGATAAGTTACACCTTTTCTTTTCTCTAAAAGCAAGTGTTCTCAGGATCCTATATTGAGGGATATTTCCAATTTCTGTAGAGTTCCCACATGTTTCTTGCTGGTTTTCCTACTTTACAATTGAAGTATAGTGTTGTAGTTGGTGTGTACTGATTTACTCACATCCTTAAACCAGGATTATAGGGAGAAAGATCAAGTTCCGCAAAACCAGGAAGAAACTTCAATTCCAGAGAGTACAAAGCCTGCTTTAGAAGAGAAGGTGATCGTAGAAAAGGAAGTAGAACCTCAGCTTATGGACGAGGTGGAAGCAGCACCTGCAGCAGATACTGGGGATCTGCTGGTATGTTTTACATGGATTTCTTGTATTTTCTAAATGCAGTTGCTCTGACCATTTTTTAGAATTGTTTTCATGATGTACTTCTATATGCAGGGACTGACAACTGTGATAAATCCACTAGCTTCTCAACTAGAGGATAGCAATGCAATGGCTCTCGCAATAGTTCCACCTGGTAAGAAATCTGCTGGTTCTCAAAAAATGTTAAAGCACGCACATCCAGACAGATTATAATGTGAGATAGAAAGAAAATGCAATTACCTTACAAAGGGGGGAGGATTCCCCTACACTCTCTTTATGCTACACTCTCTCCTCTCCACTCAATCCTCCAACTCACCTGCCACTCAGCTCTCCCTCTCTCCCACGTGGCCAAAAAAAAAATACAAATACAAAAAAAAAAACTCTCTCTCACTCGCCGAAACTTACTCACTCACTCAGTCGCTCTCTCTCTCTCTCTCTCTCACTCACTGAGTCTCGAGCTCACTCACTGTGTCTCTCTCTCCACGGAGCTCAACAACGTACTATCTGTCGACTTACTCTCTTTGTCGATTTCAGTTGCTGTCACTCACTCCGTGTAGTACTCCGACAACTCCTCGCTCTCGCTCACTCACTCACTCTCTCTCTCTCTCTCTCTCTAGTGTTGAGTACACTCTCCTCGTTCTCTAGTGTCGAGTACAATTAATTTGTCGAAACATGAAATGTTGGAATATATTGTCGAAACATGAACTTTGTCGAATGTATTGTCGAGAAGTTCATGTTTCGACAATTTAGTAGTCTTTATTGTTGGAAAATACAAAGGGTATTTGGTTTTCTTTTTGTTTGAATGATGGAACTAAGAGTTTTTAGTCCCACATTGGATATGAGGGAAACTCAAGGAAACAATGTGTAGAATTCGACAAAAATGAAATTTATTTTCCAAGTCAAATTTCTAACAATTCGACAATTTGTCGAATTGTTAGAGGATTCGACAATAAATTGTCGAATTGTTAGAGGATTCGATAATAAATACAAAACTAAAATTTGGACAATAAATACACAACTCAAATTTGGACAATTCAACTTCAATAGTTACAATAACCACAATAATCCCACACTTCGACACACAACAATAGCATAAACAACAACATTCTAACAGTAATAAAAATCCCAATGATGTTTGTAATCTGCAATCATATCATCTTCAGCAACTTCCAACACCATGGTCGTCTGACTGTGGCTCGACCCTATCCTGATTTGAAGCACCTAGTTATGAAACAGGGGAAATAAATTAGTAATATTCAACATATGTTATCATAGAAGTTGTTGGGAAGTACTTTATAATTTTACGATACTCACCAGCTTCCGCTTTTTGAAACGATTGAACGATTCACCTCACGAAATACAGTTTCGACATGGTAAAAACAATGAGAGAGACTGAGAAAGCTTCGTACCTCAACGAGAAAGTGATTCAATAGGAGATGGAGTGCCTGCAACAAACGGCGGGACAGAAAACCCGCTGAAATTTGAATTTAAATCTTGTCGTACAGAGCGAGTGAGAGAGACAGAGTGAGTTGAGTAGAGAAAGAGAGAGAGTTTTTTTTTTCTTGGCCACGTGGGAGAGAGGGAGAGTTGAGTGGGAGAGAGGGAGAGCTGAGTGGGCAGGTGAGGTGGTTGTTTAAGTGGAGAGGAGAGAGTGTAGGAGGTGTGTAGAGAGTGTAGGAGGTGTGCAGCAGATTGAGAGTGTAGGGGAATCCTCCCCCATTACAAAGAAAAAATTTACATGGAAAAATATACTAGATTCAGTACACAATGTCTAAATCGAAAACAGGAGATAAGATAATATTACACTCGTCTCTCACCCATAGTTTCTGTGTAAAATCCCTAATGTACATATATTATAACCTTTTGATAATATTGCAGGGGGTGATCCAACAAACCCTGGGTTTGCGAACTTTGGCGGGAATGCTTCAGGATGGGAGCTTGCACTTGTTACTCATCCTAGCAGCAATACCACCCATGTCACTGAGAGTAAATTGGTATATCTTCTATCTCAGCCTTAATAGCTCCCTTTGTATGACTATAAAATTATCAAGAATTTTTTTTGACTGAACAATATAGACGTATATCGACATGCACACACCAATTGCTCTGTCTTTGTTTTTCAGGCTGGTGGATTCGACAGACTCTTGCTCGATAGCTTATACGAGGATACAACCTCGAGGGGACAACCACAAAATGTAGTATATGGAGGCGGGATGAGTGTTCAAAACCACTTTGATCCATGCGACCCGTTCTCCATGTCAAGCAACATTGCGCCTCCTACTAACGTCCAAATGGCAATGTCACAGCAGCAGCAACACCAATTGATGTTCCAACAACATCAACAGCATCAGCAACAACAAAATATGATGACGGTACCTCATCAATATTCTCAGCAACAGCAGTACTTACCACAATATCCTCAACAACAAATGAATTCCCCCAACCCGTTTGGTGATCCCTTCATGGGCATACCTCAAAATGGTCCGTCACCTAAGCAAGGAAATCATAGTTTGATTTAACGGTTATTATTATTATTTTCGTAATTTTATCACATTCTTTGATTGATCTTGTAAAGTACAACGAGCCCATTCTTTGATTCACCAATTGTGAATGTAATTTCCATTTGCTTCTTCTATTTTTCTTGTTATATTAGAGTCAGTGACACTCATAACCTTTAGATATAATCTTTTGATTTTTTCTTCATGTGATGTATTATGATTGAACTTAGACTTACCATGACTGCACTTTTTACTTCATTGAATCCTATTTACGATCTTTCCTAGCATGTGTTTTATCAACAGTTCATAATCTTAGTTATGGAGATGTAATCCTCAAGGACGCCTCACAGTCCTCAAAACCAATCCTGTTTACAAAGTTACAAATCTATTATTGCTGACTTCTCTTGCCTACCTACATTGTGCTAGACGAGGACCTGACATTGTTATGAGTACGATTGGGCGTGAGAGACATTCAATCCTTTGGATTTACAAGGGCCGCCGGAAGTGCACCTACTAATCGTAATGCAATTTTTTACTCTAGCACTTTCGTTGTATTACAATGCATTGCTATGCAACTCATGCACAAAAGCATCAATGCTGCATTGTGTAAGAACCTACTCCCGACCTCGAACTGATGTGCTAAGATCGACCTTAAAAGCATTGACTCAACCTAACAATCACAAGACGGCGTGCTACGGTGGTGGCTTATTAAAGAAGCCGTTACAAAAAAGAAGAATCATTCATACCATTATGCAACTGTTACCAAAACGCCTCAGAACTATTATTGTAACGTCCTTCGTTAAGATTACATAGTGGTCATTAAAACGGTTACATTATGAGACCTATAAAGAGGAAAGAGAGAGAACATATTAGGGGAAAAAAATTATCTTAAAGATCTAAGCAAAACTACCAAGAATACTAATTATAATTCGTATTCACAAAATCAATAAGATTATTCCTTTCAAACCCTCTCAAGAGGTCATTGTAGGGACAGGTCCCTCGAGCTGGGATAACATCGAACTAGTACCATGACAGACTCACGTAACATACACCGTCAATAATGACACATGGACCACGAACTAAAGAGAAACGTGGCTCGAACACTTCAAGTAAAACATAATGAGTCAATGACACTTATTTCCCACGAACTAGCAGTTACTGAAATAACCGCTACTCTACCCTCAGTCTAGGAGAACGTGCTAACTCACATAAACGAACTGAGAACGAGGTCTATAAAAAGGATGAGAAACATATGAGAAATGACCAAGTTTTCATAGCTCAAGAGATCACAAATTGTAATCCAGATAACTCAATCTCAAAGCAAACAAGTTAGTTTTCACTAAACCTTCAAGACTGAGGTCGTGGTTTTCACATATTTAGAGGTTTTCACGCTAAACACATGTGTCAGTTTATACTGCTTATTATTAATTGTATCATAGGTACATTTGGTGTAAGAGACCATTCGAGCTACAAAATTAGGCTATTTACAGTTGTGGTTTTTAATGTAAGAACTAAGTTCGAGTCCCGAATTTAAGGTCTTACACATTGCGTCTGATTTGCAGCGAAACACAATTCCATCCCAAACATACCAAGTTGAGATCCGGACAATGAAACGGCTTAATCCGGAAAACTCACGACTTATATAATAAAGTTGGGCTCACCACGTGGAAAATATAAATATCAGTATATCGTTGTTTCGAGATCTTTATATAAAAACAACATAAGCAGCACTTGTTCTATCTAAATCTCGAAATCTCTCTGTAAATCTCGAAAATTTTAATGGCGCGATCGATATTCTCTCAAACCCTAATTCGAATTTCACCAACAACAACACCATCTCCATCGTTTCTCTCCAGCAGATTTCAATCTCGATTCGTTAACCATCGAAACAAATCAAGCAAACCGGAGAAAGGGATCGTAATCGAGGTAGATCTAAACGCTGTTGTAGATCCCGAGGAAAAAATTCTTCACCAACAACAGGTCAAGGCCGATGGAGGAGGAGGAGAAGAAGTAGAAGAAGAAGAGGAAGTTCGTGATTACTCCTCGATTCGAAAGAGGGAGGTTTCCGAGGCGATAAATCAAGTGATTTCTGATCTATATGTGAAGAAAATGGCACCGGAATGGCTTCCGTTGTATCCTGGCTCGTCATATTGGGTACCGCCTCGCGAAGCTATGAAGTTTAATGGGTTTCTTGATCTTTTTGGTGGGTTTGGTGGGTTTGTTGGGAATGTGATGACGGAGGAGGAAGCGATGTCGTTTAGGTCAAGATGTGGGCATCCTTCGTCTGCGTATTTCTGCGGGGCTCGTAAGTTGCTTTCATTCATTTGGCCTAAAATAATTATCAATTTATGTTATTTTGGTATGTTTTGTCCTTAGTTTATCGAAAATTATGATGTTTTGGGTGTGCATTTTGAAAGTTCTAAGCTTTTGTCTATAATGGACTTAATTATGTTGTAAAGAATAGGTTTTTTCGATTCGTAGGTTCCCAAAGTTGGCATTGGTTTTGTTAAAAGGTCTAGACTTTGTGACGGATGAATATTGATATCCGATGGACCAGGGTCCCTTTAGGAGGCCGCGAGATCCAAAAATGAGGCCCTAGGGCATATTTAGTTGTAAAAATTTGTAAACAAGGTGAGGGTTTGAACCTCTGACCTTATGGTGAGAGTCAATCATTGTAAACCAATAAAGCAACTGCTATTTTTTGTGATTTTGGAGGCCTTTTTTTATGTACTAATTTACCATTTGGAGTCCCCAAATTTACATTAAAAACTGGAGGCCTTAGGCCGCCTCTTGCACCTATAGCCAGGGCCGGCTCTGTGATAACCTTAATATGTCGAAATGTGAGTGTTTGTTGGACTATTTCAGTAAAAGTTGTTGGCTTTGATCTTCTATGGACCTAAATGAGTGTTTGTTGGTTAATTTAATTAAAGTTGTTAGCTTTTGTCTCAAATGGACCTTATTACATTGAATGAGAGTGTGTGTCAGCCTAATTTAATAGAAGTTCGAAGTTTTTGTCTTCCATTAGACCTTTTAACCTCCAATTGATTTGAAGATGCACGGAGAAGATTATTGTTCCATTTAGGTGGCCAATTCCTCCTAAATTGGCTGTCCACTTGAAGAAAAGAAATGTATTTATGTAATTTGAATTTGAATACTGCCAATATAAAAGCTTTAAGCTTTGGGCTCCGACAAACTTTAGATTAAGTGGAACCTTTGTCAGACTAATTTAATCTAATGGAACCCTAAGCTTTTCTTATTGAAACATATTGCTTTCTTTCATTGTGATTTGTGGATTTTTGGTTGGAAGAACTTCTAAGCTTTGCCTTAATAATATAGTTTGGTGGGGGTCTCCATAATCCCATTTTCGTTCAAAAATTGAAGTTTTATATCCTATTACCTTATTACACTCTAAAGGAATTCTTGGTTGAGAATTGTCTAATGGAACTTTGGAGCTTTTTGTTTATGGTTTGAACATTTTATTTTGTTCTTTTGAGCGGAATATTTTATTGTTTCAGTGGATTAATTTGAGTTATGTTCCATTTAACATGATTACTTGTATCTTAGTCTCTCCATGATCACTATAGGTTAGGTTAGCTGAGTGTTTTTTGGCGTGGTAATCTTGACTTTAGGTAAATTGGTTTCTTGGGTTTTTCGTCTATAAATCTTTTCTAAGGATTTTTAGAAGGAGAAATTTTAAATACACCTCAAAATCTTAGAAGCTCACCCCAGTTCAATATTAAAATGCTAATAATAATTTCTCAACTTGTATAGACAAATATGCCCTCAAAATAAGAATATCACATATTTTATTTTGAAAGTTCGCCGTACCCTACAACTTAGCTAAACATGAGATATTTTATTGTATTTCGAACAAATAGGGAAACGATAAGAAATCAAGTTGCACTTTTGATCTTGGCAAAAACCGTATAACACGATATTAATTATACATGGAAGCTATCAATAAGCAATATTAACAATTAGAGATTGTTAAACATTTTTTAAACATCATCGAAATGATGAAAGTCATATGATCGTCGTGATAGCTTGAGAGAGAGAGAGAGAGACCAAAATTAGTGGAATGTGTATCACAAATTGATTTCATTGCTATTATTTGTTCATTTTGTTTGGATGTTTTGAATCATATTAACTAACATGGGGTGAGCTAATTAAACTTGGGGTGTATTTAAAATTTCTCTTTTAGAATAAGATTTTTTTTGCTACTTTTACATTATTTTTTTTTAATTGGCAGTTTGATTTGCGGGAAATTATGTACCTTGATTCTACCCATTATCTCCATTTAGAAGATTGCCACGTACATTTGTTTGGCAATTGGATTTCTGCAATATTCTGTATCTTCTTCTTGTTTGTACGGGTTATCTGCATTTAGAAAATCTACGTCCAAATACTTTCTACAATTTAACCTTAAGTGAGGTAATAATATTGGTCCTCGTTGGGTTAAAATTGTGAGTTGCGCCTCTTTTAGCCAATCCAGTTGGTGGAATTGTTATACCTGGTCATAGTGCACTCTTGATTTATTGCTTTGTCAAAACTTCCAAGCTGTCATGTTTATCATTTTTTTTAGTGGTTTCTCATGTCCATATTTGAAGGTATCTTAATGAATGCCATTTATTGTCGCTTGGATGGAAGCTTTGTGAGGTCAATACTGGTAGCCAATGGCTGCTGATCTTGTTTTAGTTGCAGGGATAACGTTCTCTTGGACAAGCTCAAATATTGAATTTGACTTTTTCTGGGTGTTTCACTTAGAAACCCATCTTCTCTTATGCTTGTGTATTATGAGTGTGCATGTCTTGTAGAGTATGTTTTGGAACTTTACTCTGCTAAGCTTTTACCAGTGGGACTCTGTTCATGAGATTAACATCATACACAGTCGTGATAGCAGATCTTTTGTATTTGCACAGATTCCATATATAATGGAAAATATAGGCAACGATGTAAAGTAAATGCATGCTAATCTTTGTTCTGAACTAATCTATAATACCTTTTCTATGTGCAGGTGGATTTCCTCACCCAATGAAGATGATGGGTATGCGTAAGACGAAGATATTCGAGTCCGAAGATGATGAAGGTTGAGCCACATCTCTGATTTACGAAGCTCCAAGGGTTAGTCATAATCATTGAAAGTTTTTAGCATTTTACTTTGTCTAGTAAGTCAGTCCTTCAATCCACAGAGCCCAAATTAAAATATTTGTTGTTTTTGGTTGTTCTATGAGGTACTCAGATTTTATTTTCGGTAATAAAGATACCAATGGGGAAGATGAGAAATATCTCGAAGATGATATTAATAGTGTCTAAGCTTTTAAGTACTTTAAGTTTGCTTATCATTATTTGGTTGAGCTGTTTTCAATCTGAGATTTGCAATGTGCAGCTTCGTCTTCTCTGTAGATAAAGAAAAACTGGGAAAAAAGGAAAATGTATCCGGTGGAGGCAGAGAGCTTGGATAGGAGGTTGTACAGATCAAGTATGGTGGTGGTGATCCAGAAGAAATAATTGTATGCTCATTTATGATGACATTAGAGAGTGTAGTTCAGTTTTTACTTTTGTGTATGTTTCTGAACCATCATGTGCTGAATGGGAATAATCTGTGGATTAAGCACTTGGTTCCTTCCATCATGCCTAAAGCTATTATAACTAGCTTATAACTAGCTTGTAGAAGTACTTCAAATGATAAATGGGCACATTATTTGATTGAGAGTTTAAAATGGTTGTTTCATATTTTTTAAAGTGGCGTAGCTGTTAAAATAAAGTGTGTATTGCAAGTGACTAGGTTGATGGCTTTGAGTACAAGATCGGCTTATCTTTCCAGATGCCATTCTGAACCCAAATAGCTACCAACATGTGCAGCTCTAAATGGATTTTGTGATATCCTTTTGGAACTGAATTCATGTGGGTTTTGTGATCCTTAAACGAATTTGTTTGGGTTTTGTAACTAAGCAAGATTCCTGTTTGGTTGAAAAGGAAAGTGGAATACACAAATATGTGATACCAATGTGACTTGTTCATCTGCTTTCAATGATTCTATTAGAGTATTGTTTGATGTCCTTGGCTCATCCATTCTTCTCAGGATTTAAATGTTCCTCTCTGATATAAGCATGTAAAATTTCCTACCCTGGTACTTGTTTTTAGCCTTAATGACCATTAGGTGCTCTAGTAAGTGGCTGCATCCCAAACGCTTGCTTTTATATCATTTTCAGTAAACACGCAGGAAATCCGACTGTTGCATTTCTTATGATTCATGGGATTTGATTATTTCTGTGTCAAGACCTCATCAAAACTACTAGTAAATATATGAAAGTGCAGTAGTAGAACAAGGACATGTTTATTTGTTAGCTATGGAAAATATCAAGAATCAGATGTCCAATAAGATGTTAAACCAGCTGAATTTGGTTCTTAAGAGTGAAACTGCAGAATAATTTATCCATAAAGACTAAACAAAATTTGGAATTTGTTCTTACGCTCTCAATTTGTTCCTATCCTCTCTTCTTAATATGCGGATAACAGCATAGATGTAGTATGACAGTTAACTGTTTAAAATAATAACTTCAGATGAATCTGACGCCCTCTCCTTTTACAACCTCGCCAATTTTGTATGCCGAGTTGCTTCCCTGAGTTTCCTCAAGTATTCTTACAGAGGCCTCAGGACTCACTACAAGCACCATTCCTATCCCCATATTGAATGCTCGTCTCATTTCAGCGTCTTCAATTTTTCCAGCCTGCTCAAAAATTACATTTTAGTATACCACAAAATTGCATGTAAAGATGGATCTCATCATGAAAAGATGAATACCCTTACTATATGTTCCGAGTCTGTGATAACCTCATGCAGTGTAGTAATATTTTCTGCATTTTCTTAAATTCTCGCTCTTTTTTACTTAGCTTAAAACTGAATTTTATGATAAATTCTTTGGTATTATACTAGGTATTTAATATGATTGTGTGAAGGTACATGGCTCACAAAATAAACAAGAAACAAAATGAAAGACCGACTTAATCTAAGAAATTAAATAGCCCAAGAAGACTCAAATGAAACACGTTAAAATGTCACCTGGCTACGTATGTCGTCATAGTTGAGGATTTACTCAGTCAGTAACAAAGGATAGTCTGACTTGTACAGACCGTTTTGGATTTTTCCATAAGAATGCCAGAAAAAGCTCCTTACCTCTTGAATCCATTTGAATAGCGATGGTATCTTCCAAGAATTCGAATAGATGGAAGCTCCTAGACCTTCTGGAAATACTCGAGGTATATTATCTGTAAATCCACCACCTGTGATGTGGGCTATCCCTTTTACACCACCTTTGCTGATTATGTCAAGCACCTGTATCACCAATACAAAAACAGATCTTATAATTCTTATCAAAAATTTAGGAAATTTCAACTGATAATTGGGCCTGCTATATGAATATCATTTTTGAAATTGGCAGAAGCATAAATGGGTATATGATCTAGAGAATAAAAGTTATATTACAATTCACAAGCAATATAAATGACACTCTAGAATCAGATTTCCTAAGCAATAGATGAATGATATGGACTAATATGTCTAATAAACGTGCAAAATATACATAGGGAAAAAGCTCAAGTATTCACAGATAGTTGAATATGTTTCTGATACACATGTAAGTTTCGTGTACTACATGTGAACTGATAACTAGGATCAAGGTCAGAGAGGAAAATAATAAACCTGCTTAACATAGATTACAGTTGGGGCCATTAGAGCTTCCCCTAAAGTGGTCGGTTCACCAGGAAGCTGATCAGTCAAGGAAAGGCCGCTTCGGGCCACCACCCTGTTAAAATATTAAATAATGTTTCAGTAAGACTTCGAAGAGAACAGGATTCAAGTTTCTGAAAGGAATATGGGCTAGATAGATGTTTTTTAAAAAATGACCTACTTTCTAACAAGAGAGAACCCGTTAGAATGGACTCCACTAGATGGAAGCCCAATCAGAACATCGCCAGCTACAATGTTTTTACCGTCAATAACAGAATCTTTTTTGACATCACCAACAGCAAAACCACTTAGATCATATTCTCCATCTGCATAAAAATCTGGCATTTCTGCTGTCTGCGAGGAAGAAATTAGCGTACATCATTAGAAGGAAAAGAAAATCACAAGTAGATTGCCAAAGTCAAACACGAATTCTAACCGGTAATTGGTCTGTGTTGTATTACACAATCTATAAGCACAATAAATTAATGGATAAAATCATCAGAAGGGATTTTCATTTGACATAAAGTATATCGTTTATCCACACTCTTCCAAGTCCCAACCACTCGGAAGAATATAAGACTACTGATAAGTGGAAATGTCAAGTAAGATTAAATGAACAGATGAACAATAAATTGCACTATGTCAGAGCTCCATTTTGTATTCCCACCGTGTATACAATCTATACGTAAGGATTCAATACATCCAATACATCTCTTTATCTAAATTAGTGGAATGACATGTATCATCAAATGGTAGTGTATGTCTTAATAGAAGAACTGGAATAAGAAAAAAAGAGCAAGTGCCAAGTATAATATGCGCATACCTCTCCGCCCAAAAGAATGCAGTCAGATTGTTGACATCCATGTACAATGCCCTTGATCACCTGAATAGCCAGATAGAAAACTATCAGGTCTAGTATAACATGGTTTCTAAGGAATATGGCATCCATATTTTGAAGAGAAAGAAAAATCCGCTTCGGACACTCCGACACGCTGACACTTGCCTGGTAACACCCTTGCTTATATCATCAACATATAAACATGTCTTTTGAAGTTTCCAATTCTTTTACAAGGTACTCAATCCTAAGTTTGTTTCTATGTTTGTTATTAGTTGTAAATAAACCTATGTTTATCTGAATTTATGTTCAACAAAGAATTACATCATTAATGGTTAAAATCATAGTGTATATAAGTAGGTAATAAATAAGACACAGAGAATACGAAATGTGAAGAGAAAAAAACTATGCCTTTGAATGTGAGGCATTGTCCACACCCCAACCCATATCGCACATCAACCCATGTACTCATATCAATGTTACATAGCATATTCTGCCTATATGTAGAAACGAGAGAAGAAAGACATACAACATATATGTAGACATGTAGATACATAATATGAACTCCGCAAAAATAAAACCTTTACCTTTTCTGCTAGATCAACGTCAAGACGGCTTGTAGCAAAGTAATCAAGGAAAAATAAGGGCTTTGCTCCAGAAGTTACAATATCGTTAACACTCATGGCAACCTGAAAAGAAAAGACACATAAGATTGTTTTTACTAAATTTCAATCAAACTTTAAACTCCTGTTCAATCATTCATACCAGATCAATCCCAATAGTATCATGAATGCCAGTCTCAAATGCTAGCTTAAGTTTGGTTCCAACACCATCTGTACCAGCAACAAGATATGAATCACCTGCTCATACAAACAGATTAAGAATATTATATCATATCCAATAAAAACTCAAATATGGAAATAAGCGAAGCTAAGATCAAAGTACACAGAAGTGCCCAAACTCCCCTAGATCAAGAAAGATAAGCCATTGTTGGGATATCCACCCTAACTTTACTCTCCCTACTGTCAAATAATTTTCTTAAATATCTCAGCTGACACTAATATGATGAACTCTAATTGCCCCCTTATAGATGGAAGAGGTAGCTATGGTATAGAGGCATCTTAAGACACTTTAGTGGTTACTATTAAAAGGGGTTTTCAACTTTGTAATCTAAATTGCAAATAAACATCTTTTTCATTCTGGTTCTAAATGGGGTTTTGCTTTAAACCCCAACTTAGTTAGCAAAAAAAAAACTCTTTTTAAGAGAGACAATACATACCATGAGGGAATAGCCCTCCAAACCCCCCAATTCCAGGTGCCATTTTGGCAATTCTTCGAACAAGTTCAGACCCAGCATCAATGTCGACACCAGCTCCTTTGTAAGTCATTCTTTCTTCACCACTTGATTCTTTCAATGAGCTTGAAACCACATGGGTAGCTCTTCTTCTACTTGTGTTTGCATCTTCGGAGGAGAGTTTTGAGAGAATGGGTTTGTAGAGAAAGGGTTTTGGAGAGAAGGGTTTATGGTCTGATGATGGTTTATTAATAGAGTTATTAGGGCATCGTAGGAGCTCTGCGTTTGGTGTGAAGCTTGTAGCCATGGCGACTAAAGGTGGAGAGAGAGATAGAGAGAGAGAGGGAAAATCCTAGTGATTGGTTTTATAGCTGGTGAATTATTTGGCATTTTTTTTTTTTGGCTGACCGAACTCATCGAGCATTTCCATTCATTTAGAGCAAAGCCTTGGCTTTTCAAAACCCAGACTCAAACTCACACTTTGAGTCTCCAAATCCAGTATGAGTTCCCCTACGTGGCCAAACAGTAACTCAACCGAGTGTAAGGAGCTCATACCCAAATAAAATGAGTTTAGCGGTGTTTCAATTACTGCGCGGTAAAATGAACACCGCGCGATAATAAAATGAACTCTTTCAAATAAAAAATAAAAATAAAAATACATATGCAACTCAAACTTGTTGCTGGGAGAGGCCGGATGTGGGTTGGGTTTTTTGTGGGTCTCTTGTCAGAGCCCACACCCAAACTCAAACTGGCTGTTAGAGATGCTTTTAATATCTTTCAGAGAGCATCTCCTAAAGTGCCTGACTTAGTTGGAAAAAAAAAAACCAAATTCAAGTAAGTCGCATTCTATTTCCTCCAGTAGTACCTAACTTGGATTTTTGAACAAACGCCCAACACTAGAGCATCTCCTAAAATGCTTCACTACCTTGGAATCCAAGGTGCCACCTAGGATTTTCATCATCCAACAATGCCTCACTACCTTGAATTTGAGTATCCAAAAGCAAGGCTGAGTCTTGAAATCCAAGACTCAACTTTTGTTTTTAAAGTCGCGATTGGGTGCCTATTATGTTTTTAAACAGGCGCTTAAAGTTTGGGCGCAATTGTTTTTTTTAACAAAAATTCAAATCGGGCGCCTAAGACTTGGGCGCCCAATTTTTATATTTTTATTTTTAATTCAAAACGGGCACCCAAGTCTTGGACGACTTGGGCGCCCAATTTGGACTTACGAAAAAATAAAATAAATCAACAAAATTAAAACAGGTGTCCAAGTGTTGGGCGTTTGTTAAAAAATCAAAATCAGGTACTGTTGAAGGAAATCGAGTCTTACTGGCTTGAATTTGGCTTTTTTTTCAACAAAGACAGTGAGACACTTTAGGAGATGCTCTTAGGCGCCTAATCGCGACATTAAAATCAAAGTCAGTGAGGCACTTTAGGAGATGCTGAAGCAACACGAACTTGCTTATTGACTTCCCATTAAGTTATAAGCACCTCGGTGAGCATTCAACACTTTCAATAAAAAAACAAACATTGGCGCCACGGTGAACATTCAACACTTTTAAGTGAAAACATTGACCGTTAAGTTAAGGTAAAAAGTAGATTGTTTTTAAAAATAATCTCACGAATTTGTTCCAAGAAGTGTCTTCGTTGAAAATGAAATGAAGTGAAACAAACACGTTAGTGTCAAATACTTCTCACACGTTGTCATCTGTGACGAACAAAAAGACTGAACTATTATTCATGAAAAAACATCATATGAGATGCATTTTAGATGTTTTATGGTAAAAAGTGAAGAGCTTCTTCTCACGAAGAATGTCATTCAAAGAATTAGCCATAAGGCACGGAACCACCGTTCCACCACAAAACAGGCCCTGATATATTTCAGGTTGGTGGCACCTAAATGCTATGTTGATATTTCATAGAAATGCTGTCTGGCAATTTCATTGAAAAAACTAGCTTTTTGTGCTAATAGACAGAAGCATATTACTTGTATCCAATAATAATGATTTGCCATTATTTCTATAAAATTTGCATCGGTATTCGTAGTTTATCACAAAATAATCACAGAACCAAAAATACTGAAACACGGATTTGCAAGGTTATGCACTAATGGAGGATGCCTCAGAGAGATCGTTGTGGTAATTTACTAAAACCTTCATCATTTGTAGAAACAAACAGCAACGGTCTTACGAACTGCTCAGTCTGAGACTCTGAATAGCACAAAGAAAGGTCACATCAGAAAAAGAAGATAAAGACACGTGTATTTTGAGTACTAAAGCTTGTCTATAATCTTCATTTACGGATGTCAGTACCTCATCTTAATAAAGCCCCAACATTTTAAGTTCTGTGACGTGACCAGGATCTAGCTCAGGATAAGCCTTATTATCTTCTCGGCTTTCTACAACATATTCCTGAAAAGTGCAAATGTCAGACTTTGCTGGTTGATAAGAAGACATTAATTCGAAATGAAAGAGAAGGTGAAAACCTACAAATATTCTTATTTAAAAAAACTGTGTGAATTAATCAATCTTCGCATAGGATTTTCTAGTACACAATGATCCTGAATTTCTATCTTCTAAGTCTAATTCTTCTTTATATACCACATTGTAATAGTTTAGAGAGCATTGAATATATTAGTCTTTAAAGCTTGTAAAATATATTACGGCATCTCTATGTAGATTCAAAGACCTTTATTACTTCTGCAAAAGTTTAATCGCGACAGTTAAGCCAATGACGAACAGATACAAGTATCTTCAAGCAATGTTAGATTTGCAAACTAAGCAGTCACATCCAGTCCAGGAAAATCTTAATACTTGCCATACAGACTAATAACGACTATTGAGTACTTCTATCATAGCTGAGGTGTTCGGATCTTCTTTTTTGGGTTATTTTGCCTAACATCACATATTCTATCATGAATTTAGACTTCAAAGTAGCCACCCTTTTTGTAGTCAAGGGGTAACCATTTTCACCATAACTTAGTCCAGTATTTAATATGGGGTTTACAATCTAAACGTGAAAGCAATTAAACTATCTTCTTGTGCTTTTTTTATTATAGGTAGTATTCCTTTCAGTAAGAGGGCCATAAAAGCTTGTCACAAGGTTAAAACTTAGAAGTACGAGATATCATACCTTTGTTAGTTCTTGTTTAGCAAGAACGTGGTAATGGCGTTCATTGATCCTTTGTCCACAAATTATAGCTAAAAAGAACCCATACAGCAGCCCTAGCAAAATAATAGCTAAAACTGAAACGGAACAAAGACAATCAATAAAGTCAGACAAAAAATAAATCTAATAAGTTGAAGTGACTTATAGTCATTACAAACTTCCTAAAAGCTAACCGGATGACGCCATTTACATTTGAGATACTTAATATTCAAAGAGAACTGTACCTGCCATTGCATAAAAGCCATATGGATGTTCTTCATATCCAAACATTTCCCTTAGCTCTTCTCCATAGTATTTGTATAAAAGCATACCCAAGAATGCAATAATCTACAAGGAGCATTTCATCAAATTGCAAAGTAAAACATTGTTACAGAAGAACTGCTTCAACCCTATGGCCGTGCTTGATTCGTGAAAAATGAAGAAGAAAAAAATTACACTTTCACTGAATTGGCATTTCCACTAAAATGGTAGAGTGTAGTGAAAGCAGTTTTACTCCATTCTCATCAAAGTTTGGCAACCGATGGAAATAAACATTTTTTCTACAGATATCTTTGGAAACAAAACGCACAAGGAAAAAAGTCTTCGCAGATTCATTTTACTTTTACTTCTTTTTTTTCATGAACCAAGCACAGCCTATGTTCCTTTGTAGATACAGGTTAAAAGGTAAAAAAAGATTATACACAAAAAATATGAAGACTGTCTACTTCAAACTTTATCTCCATTGTGCAAACTGGCTCAACTATCTTACCAACTGAACAATAACAAAAATGAAAGTGTGGTCCCTAACAACAAGGAACTGAAACTTCATTCTTAACCACCACCGATCAGGTGGCACATTTGCGCGTAAAATGAATACAGCCCGACACTCTGTACAATGAGCAAAAGCAAAGCCCTCCTGAAGAAATTAATTCATAAAATATTTAGTTAGATCCCCACTAGAAGCAAAAAATCATATTTTTCGAATCAGTATTATTGATAGGTTACATGGTCGTCCCCTGCATCACGCACGTCATAAGGCAACTCTCTATTTTAGTAATTATGCTTTGCTTTATTTGGGAACTCCTATTAGGAATCTTATTAGGGTTTCTATTCTAATTGTATTTCCCAATTGCTTTCTAATTGTGATGAGCCTCCTTATGCCTATAAAAGGAGAGCTCCTCTAGCCTTATGTCTTAGTGTTGATTTGAGTGAGAAAGAAGGCCCAGCCTTAGTGTTGATTTGGTATGAGGCTTCAAGCTAATCCAAAAAATGTAATAAGGGAACATGTCATTCAGTTCATATGTTCATAGAGTAAGTACAGCTTAGACATAGTGAAGAAATCTATGAAAGATAATAAAGTAACTGCAAATGTTCCCCAAACAACAATGCATTTGTTTCACCTTAGTTGATCTCCAATGATCAAGACATGACCGGTGGACATATTTCTGTGTGCCTCTGCAATGGCAAGGTGCTAAAAGATCATCACCTGTACATTAAGAAAAATACAGCTCCATCAGTAAATATATATATATATATATGATAAAAGGAAATCTAAATCGTGATAAAAATTCTATATACGGGTTCAGTCGTTCTCCACTTCAAAGAAACGAAATGCACATTCACTGGTATAATATTATACAATGCATCAATAATCTATACACCGGAAAACCGACTGACCGAAGTTGAAATATACAGAATGAAAGTTGGACTAGTAATACGAAGTAGGTAATGGAAGATACAACGACTACACAACATTATTTTATAGATTGGTCACACATACTATTAAGACTAGAGAAGTGGCACGCGCATCGGGCGTGCATCTTCCCTTTATGTCATTTTTTATACAAAAATAATGTATATGCAATGACCATAATGAATTATTATATATATGGCTTCATTAAATGACGAAATAAGAAACCATATTATTTTGTTGAAAGTTTGGAGAATTAGTAGGAGAATTTAAATAAAATGAACATGAGTCTAGAACCATGACACCAATATGAGATATTTGTTGGTGAAAGCTAATAAGACATGCACTTATTCAGGAATTGGACCCATAAAGAAGCCATAGTCACATTGATACATCTAGATATTCAACAACAATGGTGCCAACATCGTTACAGAATCACAAAAAGTTCGTAATTGAAGTTCAGTTGCATAATACTACAAAACCTGCGGATGCAATTATCTTTAAAAGACAAAAGTATTCCTCTAAAAAAACTAATTCCTAGTCATCATAAACTC
The DNA here is from genome assembly GCA_014058105.1 of Kingdonia uniflora. Classification (NCBI taxonomy): domain Eukaryota; kingdom Viridiplantae; phylum Streptophyta; class Magnoliopsida; order Ranunculales; family Circaeasteraceae; genus Kingdonia; species Kingdonia uniflora. The sequence goes on along the minus strand of JACGCM010001410.1, from coordinate 56,166 downwards.
TTGATTTTTGTGATACACCAAGAAAAAAAAACGAATAACTAATCTTTGATTCATATAACTTGTGTGTGTGTGTGAGAGAGAGAGAGAGATAAAGAGAAAACAAATCCTAAATTCAAATGTCTGAATGGTTAGGGCGCCGTCAAACTATAAGAAATAGAGTAAAACAAATGATAGTGAGATGAAATTGTAGAGATGCGAAACTTCCTCTTCTAGGATGGCGAAAGATGAGAAACAAATAGTTTCTTAACGATGACATAACTGTTTGGTGAGAGTTTTATAAAAGACCTAGGAAGAGTTGCAATAAAAGCTAAGAGTTGCCATTGGAAGGGTATCATTAACGTACCCAATTGTTTTAAAAACCAAATAAAATCTGATATGGCAATAGGTTAAAGACGTACGAGAGGTATGAGATATGTGACAATAGGTTACAGACATACGAGAGGTAAGAGATATGTCTTCGTTGGGGAGTTAGGTTGGTACAGTAAATTTACATTGGGGTACCCTTCAATTTTAAAGATTAATCTAAATATAGATGGTAATATCAGTAAAAGGCATTTAGTTAAGCATTTAGTTTCAAGTAGATTGTAAGGCCCACAAAAAGAATTGTGATCAGATAGTTGCACCTATTAATAAATAACATGCGTCACTTTTGGATAGGTTAGAGGAACCACTAAAAAAGAGGACCGTGAACCGCGAACAATATAATGGCAATTGGCTTAATAGTATTGATAGATAGATAGATGTAGCTAATGAGGGAATACTACGCCAACTACCTCCAACATCAAGGCAAATCCGACATTGCGGTTGTTCCGCGTCTACTAGATTACAAAATTCATCAGCATCACCACTTAGCCGATCATTGCCAGACGTGGAGCATTCTTCTCCAACAGGTTCAATTTCACATGCCGATAGAGACTCCTCGTCCTGATATAAAATGGGCAATGTTTCTGAATCATGATTAGTTCGGCTATCATTTTGTACCAACTGCATTTCAAGAAACTCCGAATCGGGACGACTTTACACCAAACAACACCAATTATGTCAGCTCCGCCGACCATTTCAAAACAAACTACCAATCCTACAAAATAAAGAGAAAAAAAGAAACACATTTTCATAAAAAGAAACATTTTTTTCAATTACGTTGTTATAATTTTACTATTGGAACAAGGGGCACCATGAAACCAGATGCTAAGCATAAATACGAGTAATTTATGCCTAAAATTTACATTTTTAGAGCCAAAAATAGCAAATTTTCACAGCATTTGATAATTGAATTGGAGAAATCAGTGTTATGTGAAATTGATTGAAGAATTACCAGTAATTTAGCAAGATTTCAGAACCTTGGAGTGAATTCAATTGTACGGGCATTTCAAATTGGGTAAAAATGAGGAGAAATTGAAAGTTGGGGAATCGATTTCTAGGGTTTCTTTTGTGTAAAATTCAGATGAGATTGGAGTGAGAAAGGAGACTTGTTGAAGAAAAATAAATCTAAATCATTTGGCGTTTTTGACAGTTGGTTTTTGAGTCACAATCGTCAAATCGTGACGTCATTTATAGCACCTCTGTCTGGCGTCGTTTTTGATGCCCAATCGCAAACTCAAACTTGAACTTAATTTTAGATCATGCGCCTGATCGCAAAACTGGGTTTTGAGGCAATATTAGATTGAAAAATATGATATGACGGCCTCTAAATCATGGTTTTAAATCATTGTTATAACGGTAATGCCTTGAGCCTGTTCTGTTATAGGCCTTGTTCCGTTCTAAAAAATAACACTCGTTGTGTAATGTTGCATACCGTTATTTTATGCTATAACGGTCGTTGTTACTGTTATAACAACGCGTTATTTTCAGTATTCTCTTTTACATTTATACCGAAGGTATATCCGTTATTTGCCTTTATAACGGTATTATAAACTGTTATTTGTTAAATAGCAGCCGTTATAATTAAAAACTATAACAAAATTTGAGAAAATACAAAACAATGTCGTAATGTCTACTACTTTAATGGTGGACGTATACTAAGTAATTCATATAACTCCCATATGAAAATACATAAATTGTATCATTATTTTTAAATTTTAAGCAATTCGATTATTCAAAACTTATTATTTGGCTTAAGAAAACGTTACACTGATTTCAATTCTTGACAATTTAAGGAGAGGAGTTTAACATCTCAAAATTCTCTAAAAAAAAAAACTCCAACCTCTCTCTAGAATTTTTCATTTTTTCGTTCTTCTCTAGCTACTAGAGAAACACTTTAATCTCTTCCTTGGAAAGGATACCTGTTTTGTGGATTGATTGTGTTGCTTCACCTAATGTCGGTGTGGGGTTTTCTTCCCCATCTCTTCATTCGGGTGTTTACCCAGGAACTTCTTGTGAACTGAATATCTGGGAATGGAAGAAGTTGTACATGAGAACATAATCAATCCACAACCTCCTAAATAGTCAGTAGACGATAACATAGAGATCTCACAAAATATATCTCAAACGGGGACGATATCGTTACAAATTACGGAGGAAGAACAACTCTGCTCTCATATGGAGAGCAGTTGCAAAGTTCTCGATGACGAAAATGAAATCGATCTTAATGATTAATTTACTCTTGAGGAAAAAGAGTTATGAGACTATAATCTGTTTGTCAAACTTTTTTCGGGGTACCAGATTAATTCCCGTGGCATTCTGTTGGCTCTACAACAAACATGGGATTTGAATTATAGGGTTCAAATTGAGGTACTTGAAAGAGGATTGCTAAAAGTTTCGGTTCAAACAGCAGAAGATGCTAAACATATTATGGAAAATGGACCATGGTACATTTTTGGTACGCCATTAGCGATACATAAATGGTCACCATTCGCGCTTACCAGGGAGATTGATTTCCATCTAATTCCATTTTGGGTCAAAGTAGATGGACTGCCACCGGGCTGTTTCATCCCTATTATTGCTAAAGCAGTGGAAAACAAATTTGGAATGTTTGTGGAATTCGATCAAGAACCTGCTTTTAATCATGTTGGGAAAAACTATTACGGATCAGAGTGATTATTGATGTGGGGCTAGCGTTCACTCGAACAGCCAAACTCAAAGTTAAAAATCACCCAGACTATGACCTTCTATTCCAATATGAAAGGTTAAAGGGGTTGTGTTACTACTGTGGAAAAATCAGACATAAGGAGAACTACTGTAAATCTCCGGCCAAATTTCCGGAAGATTTTGATACTCAAATGAATATGAGAAGGAGAAAATTCTCTGATGCTGTGATAGCAAAAACTGATATTTCCACTATCAGAGAAATTTGGAAAAATGAAGAGAACAAAATGAGAATAAAGGCCATAGAACAACTCGAACAAAACACGGAAAAGAAACAATTTGGGTATCTCAATACTAAAAGGAAAAAACTGGAAGACTCGGTAGAGCAAGAAAAGGAATCAATTACTCCTCTACCAACTTTCAACCAAAACTTTGGTAGGGAAGGTGGTGGTATCAGTTGGAGCAATGCTCCTTCAAACATGTTGAAAGTGCCGGAAAACCCGGTACAAACAAAGAAAAAAGTGATCAATTCAATGAAACCTCCAGTTAAAAAAGGGGAGCAGCAGGCCAACATCCCAAAAAATAATAACGGAGAGCAGGATAGCGGGTCAGCTCATATGCAAATTGATGACAATGATACCTTTATGATTGAACATCAGGTATGGACTCCAGATTCCTCTTTATTTTAAGATCATCAATTTCTTTATTTAAAATTTAGATGGAATACCTGTGAGAATGAATGTTTAGGGGAACAATTCGGTTTGAGGAAAATTATTCAAACAAATAAAGAAAAAAATCAATGGATTAAGCAAACCCATACACCACACGGGACTAAACTGTTGGTTCATAAGCCTGATAACCAAGTTAGATCCAATCTGATATATGAGTGGATTGACCTACAAACTTTAAACAAACAAGACCCATTTCATGTGTCACAAATGTCACATCTGAATAGCAGGTCTACACCATACCCAAGTAAACAACAGCTAGAGGACGAAAAAAACATTGTTCAAATCCAAAACAAGAAGCAAGCCAAAAATCTTTTGGTCACTGACAAAAGAAAGAGTAAGTTGAGACAACAAAATCACTACTCTAGGAACAAACACTTCTTGACAAATGACAATAAGGTTGTTCGGTGGGAGGAACTATTTAAACAACAAAATAGAGGAATGTACAAGCTTTGCCAATACCAACCTAAGAGTAAAAACTGTAGCTACATGGAAGGACAACCAGAAAATAGGGTGCCTAGAGGAAAACGAAATCAAATTGGCCGGTCTTGAGGAAGACCTTTCCCTCAATGTGGTCTCGACCACTCCTATTCCAATAAAGATCTTCACTATAGTCCAAACCCGTACACCTACAAACGTGATCCTAACTCAACAAACGTTGTGGAAAATAACGTATCCTCTATACCTTTTAGCGTCACGGAGGAACAACATACCCCCACCACTCACCTTGAAAACCAACCACAAAACCATATCCCTAACTCAGACGGAGTTAATCTACCAGTCACCCAACCACCACCAATCTTGATACCTATGACAGGATTTGTACTACTGCCAGTAGAACAAGGAGTTCCTATGTTCATGCATATGATCCCTTTAGGAGTCTTAGTCCCCTATATGGTAGTTGGTCCACCACAGAGTATCAAGACTTCAACTCTTCCAACAAGTAACCCTATTAAAGTTAGAAGTTTCGAAGACCTTATGCATGGACAAAACCAAGCCATGCAGACCAACCCTTATATTCTCTCTAACCCTAAGGAGGGAACACATCTTTACACTCAGGCTAAACCAACCGTGATCATTAATAACCCAATAACGAAACATAACCTACCGGTGGATCCTTTCAATCAAGGAGGTACTACCACATCCCCCAATACTTCTTTGGAATCACCACCAAGAGGATGGGGACATACCAGAAGGTTTTACAAAAGCGAACGTATAGATACTACTATCAAAAGAGATACGGCGGATTTTGACTTTGATGAGTTTAGCCGTCTCCAGGACGATATTCTGAACGAAGTTCAGGTTAGCCCTAAATTTTGCTATTTTAATTTTGTATGGGTTTTATATTACTATAAGCATAAACTTTTTAGGGCTACAACAAGAGAAAATAACTGGCATTCTAAAAGAACAGAGGGTAGTAGGCCAGAGTTATTCTAGTTACTTGGAAATATAGTCCTTGGGAAACTCTCTGTAAACATTTATCATACATGCAAAACTGGAAAATAGAGAAATGCATACATTGGGTACGGAGAACAGCAAAAACTTGAAATTAACACCTCAAAATTTGAGAATTTGAAATATATATCTATACAGTGGTGTAGAATGAAAACAACTACCAAAAACTTAGGCTTTCCTCACATAGAGCTTCTTAGAAAAATCAAGGCTTACAGTAGGAGAAAAAAATATCAAAAGCTTGCTCAAACTGCTACTTGCAAAATGCAGTCCCGACTGGTTGTTAGATCACCTGAAAAGGATTAAAAAAATGGTTATACAGTACACTTTCTTTGAAGGAGAGGGCAAGCTCTTCAACCTCTACTGGTCCGGATTCGGTGTCAGTAAGTAGCCGCACAAGAGAAGGCATCAATAGGTCTTTGATCCTTAGGGCTTTGGAGAGATCGAATGATCAGATCCCCCTTATTGGACCTGCTCCGCTGGTAGATCTTGAAGCTCCCTCCTCCAATCAGTTGTGGGAGATGGAATCCATCCTGAATCATCCACTGATTGGAGCAGAGGACATCGATTCCTCCAATTCAAATCTCCATTACGAGGTCGATTCTCAAATTGAGGAAAACTTTGAACCTAATGGAAAAGAAGAGGACACCCTCCGTATTACCACGGGTAATCTGGGATATACATTTGTCACCGATGCCGGGTTTCCACAAAATGTCATAATGGATTATATGAGTACCCAAAAAGTGGAGATGAGGTCCAAGATACAGATACCCCTCTATTTAGTTTGACTTACCGTGAGAATTTTTGCTTGGTTTGAGCGCTTAGTTGAACATTGTTATAAGTACTATTGCAATAACCTTATCCTAAACTTATGGACACAACAAACATAATTTAAATGGGCTCAAAACAGGAGTGGGAACCCACCTAATTTACTAGGTGTGAATAGTATTATCATAGGCTGGACAACAATTAAGCAGGTAGTGGTGGCCCTACAACCACCACTGTTTAAATGAGGATGACCTACTAGAATTGTCGTGGTGGAGGGAAATCCACGAAAATTCAGCAGGCTAAATCCCACATTTCGAAAGAAACATCTGATATCCTTTTCATTATGGAAACAAAGTTATATGAATAATAGAGTACTATAAAAATTAGAAAACTGGGTTTTAGGAATACTTTTATCCTCCCAGCACAAGGTACTAAAAATGGGTTATGGCTGATGTGGAATGAATCTATGGAAATTGATATCATTCACACAAGTGATTACTCTATACAAACTCTTATCACATCACATCATAACACAACTAAATGGCTGTGTTCATTCACGCATGGTATACCAAATAGAAGATTCAGACATATTCTCTAGGAAGGTCTGAATCAATTTGGTAAATTAATCAACATCCCTTGGTTACTTATTGGGGATCTGAACGAGGTCCTGGACCCTCTAGATAAACTCTCTTATCGCACTACAAATGTCAAAAATATTCCTGCTTTTTTACAACTTATTAATGAATATGGATTAATTGACATTCCCTGGTGTGGAGTTCCATTTACATGGGCTAACAATAATCACAAAGGTAACCTCATTCGGGAAAGAATTGACATATGATTTATGAACTCCCAATGGAACTCCCACTTCCCTGAGGCTGAAATTAAGAACTTCCCAATTACCACTTCGGACCATGGTATTATTCTGCTTAACACAAACCCTGATAGCCAAAAGATTTTCAGACAATTTCATTTTAAATCTGCTTGGCTTAAAGATCCAGATTGCAAACCTTTTCTGGAAAAACAATGGGCTAATCAACAATCTAGAGACAATCCAATGATCAACTTACAGAATAAACATGTTAGCCTGTAAAAGGCTCTCAAAAAATGGGACCAGGAACATTTTGGAAACCTGAGTAAGCAAATTAAATACACAGAGGGACAAATTGCTCAGTTACAGACCAAAAGAAGTCTGTATGAACCCCAACAACTTCAAAATCTCCAAATCCATCTTCGATAGTTTATTGAGAAAGAAGAATGTTACTGGAGAGACCAGAGTAGATAAATCTAGTTAAAAGAAGATGATAGAAATACCTCGTTCTTTCACCGAGCAACAAAAATACATTGAAACGTTAATATAATTAAATTTCTCAGTGATAAAAATGGCGTATGGCAGGAAAAAATAGCTCAAATTGGATCCATTTTTGTGAATTACTTTGAAGATCTCTTCGCTACTTCCCATCCTACTCATAGTCAAAATAAATTTGATCCAATTGATCAACTTATTCAGCCTGTGATCCAGGATCAACATCAGAACACTCTTAACCTCCCCTTTTCTAATAAAGAGGTGAAACTGGCTCTGTTCTCTATGCACCCTTATAAAATCCCAGGACCTGATGGTTTCACCCCGCTGTTCTATCAACAATCCTGGAACTGGATTAAATATGATTTGCTTGATTGTTGTAATCACTTCATTTTAGGAAGTCAGAACAGAACAATGATAAACCATACAAATCTGACTCTAATTTCAAAAACTCGCAAACTAGGGAAAGCTTCAGAGTTCAGGCCGATTAGTCTTTGTAATACAACGATAAAAATTGTATCCAAAGTTATAGCCAATAGAATTAAACCCTTCCTTCCCACCATGATAAGGCCTTATCAGAACGCTTTTACAAAAGGAAGATACATCCAAGACAACATTGTTGTTGTCCAGGAAACCCTTCATGCTCTGAAAAAGAATAAGAAAGGCATCCAAGGTTGTATGGTTATCAAACTTGACATGAGCAAAGCCTATGACAGAGTTGAATGGGACTTTCTAGAGCATATTTTGAAGGCTTTTGGATTTAAAGATAACTTCTTGAAAGCCATTTTGACCATTTTGTCCATAGTTTCTTATTATGTTAAAATTAATGGTTCCCCTTTCGGGTACTTTGCTTCCACTAGAGATCTTAGACAAGGTGACCCATTGTCACCCTACCTCTTTATTATTTGTACTCAAATCTTTTCCCGTATGCTTATGAAAAAAAAACCCAATGAAATTCACGGAATAAAAGTGGGTCGCAGAGTCCCATATGCTCTTTGCAGATGACTCGTTCATTTTTTCTCGAGCAAACCTTGAAGAAGCTGGTATTATCAAAGAGGTTTTACATCAGTACAACCAAATGTTGGGTCAGGAAGTTAACTTTGATAAGTCAGAGGTTTTTCTCAGCCCCAATGTTCACGATAGACATGGGAAAATCATAAGAAAAATTCTTCAAATTCAAAAAACCCATATTACTTCCAAATATTTGGGAACACCCGTTCATATTTCTCGTAGCAAGAAAAAAGATTACGAGTATATTCTTGATAGAATCAAAAATTAAGTGCAAAATTGGAAAACGCAATATCTTAGTCAAGCGGCAAGAACAACGCTTATTAAAAGTGTTTCCCTGACTATCCCTGGCTACCAAATGGCCAGTACCTTGCTTCCTACTTCGCTGACTACGAAACTGGATTCACTCAACAGAGATTTTTGGTGGGGCTCCACGAAAGAAGGGAACAACAAGTATCACCTCACTAGATGGGATCATATTAGCAAGCCTATAATTAACGGAGGGTTGAGCATCAGAAAAGCTGCAACTCAAAATTTTGTACTTATGGCGAAGTATACTTGGGAACTTTCTGGCTCAACCAGAAAGCTTTATCAGCCAAAAATTTCAGGAAAAATATTTCCACAAAATTCCTTTCCTCACTGTAAAAAAACTCAGAATCAATCTCGATTTTGGATAGACGTCCTTGACGCCCGTGACGAGGTTAATGAGTTTTTGGGTTGGATTATAGGAGATGGAACCAACATACAGATTTGGAAAGATAATTGGATCCCATCGCTTCCAAACTTTAAACCCACTCGGAAAACCGCTAATAAACCTGAAATCCTTTGGGTTTCACAACTTATTAAGCAAAACCCTACTAGGTGGAATACTACGTTAATTGGGGAACTCATCCCTACAGAACAAATTCCTCATATTTTAGGACTTCAAATTCAAGCTCATAGATGAAACGACACTATTCAATGGATACCGGATAAACAATCTAAGTTTTCGGTTAAATCTGCCTATACTCAGTTGGATAGGAAAAATCAACAGACTACTACCAACACTCAATACCTTCCCTTTATCTGGAAACTCAGAGTTCCCTTCAGAAACCAATTGCTTATCTGGAAAATGGTTCAAAATCTTATGCCTGTTAAACACAGACTTGTTCAAAATCATATAATCACTGATAATATTTGCCCGATTTGCAAAAAAGAATCGGAAACTATATAACACGCCCTCTTTCAGTGCGATTGGGTTGCAAAATGTTGGTTTAGAAGTAGCTTCACCCTTAGAACACAGGGAACTCAATTCCAGTATCAGGAAATTTTGGTTAAACTCTTCGAACAGAGTAAGCAGGAAAATAATAAACTCTTCTCTATTTCTCTGTTTTGTGCTATTTTGGAAGGAATCTGGCAAGCCCGAAATGATTTTCTTTTCAATTACAAAATACCAAATTGAACCCAAATTATGATTACAGCCCAAACAAATATCAACCACATAAGCAACATGGATAGTAAACCTGTTTCCTATCGCACTGACTTTGCAGATCATTCGTTTGAGTCTGCTATTATAGCTTCAAATTACAAATTATTTACAGATGCGTCCTGGTCGGAAACTACTCACAAGGTGGAATGGGATTCATTCTTACTGATAAGGCTAATTCACCGATTCTTGTAAGACACACACCAACCACAGCAGACAGTGCAGAGCAGGAAGAAGGGAAATGCATTCCCTGGGCCATCAACCTAAGTGCATAAAAGATCAGAGGGAAAGAAGTGCTCCTTTTTACTTATTGCCGGAATGTGATTGACTATCTCAGAGACCCTTTAGCCGAAATTCAGTGGAGTACAACCACACAGCTTCCGACTTGTTTAAATTTATGTAATAACCTAGCTACATTTTCCTTTTATTGGATCTCTAGATCTAAAAACTTTATTTCACATGAACTAGCGGCCTTAGGCACTAGTCATAGTGGTTTGTATTATGGGCACTCTATGCCACGCTGGATACAACCTGCGGCCCAAACTCTTTTTAGTTGTTAATAAATGCTTTGCCTGAAAAAAAAGAAAAGGAAAAAAGAAAGCGTAACACTGTTATAAAATATCATTTTAAACCCTGCTCTACTCAATTTTCCGATGAAATGTGAGAGAGAATGGACTTGTTGAAGGGTTGGACCATTCGGCGTTTTTGACTCATGTTGTTTTTAGTCACAACAGACTCTATCAAAACAACGACGTCATTAACGTCTCCCTTTTTTTTTTTCTTTTTTTTTTCTCTCTCTCTCTCTCTCTCTCTCTCATTCTCAGAGCTCAAATTGGGGGAAGCCATGGAAGTAGTAGCAGTAGGAGGAGGTCAAGAACAAGCTCAAGCAACAAAAGTTGCACCAGAGAGACTCAACCAAGCGGTGCAACAGCAACTAAACCTCGACTCATTAAAAACCCGGGCGATCAGTCTCTCGAAGACGATTGCTCGCATTCTCGAAGACTTGGACACCATCGCTCGCACCAATTCCACCCCAAAATGGTACAATTTCACCTCTCCTCTTTACTTTAGCGGTTTGGTTGATTAACATTGATTGATTGATTGATTATTAGGCAAGATATATTAGGGCAGTTTTCGATGGTGAATCTGGAGCTTTACAATATTGTAGGAGATATAAAGAAGGTTTCAAAAGCATTTGTAGTTCATCCTAAGAATGTAAACGCTGAGAATGCAACAGGTATGTGCTAATATCTTAACAGTTGCAATGTTATTTGTAATAACAACTAACAACATCAGCGATTTACGGGGGCTCAAATGAATCTCTCACCTGAATCGCGATATGGGGTTACAAGTTAAAAGGGAAGCTCTTTGCTTGAATGGGATGTATAGTGTTTTTTTTTTTTTTTTTTTTTTCGTATGAGACCCTATTCCGAAATGTCGTCTGGGTCGAAAAATTAATCAACTTAGTTGGAAAATAAGAGTTTCTTTCATTTTGCTTTTGGGAGTTTTTAGATTTGTCTTACTAATTAAGTATTATGGCTGCAGTATTACCAGTGATGCTGTCGTCGAAACTATTGCCGGAGATTGAAGCGGAGGAAAATTCCAAGAGAGAACAATTATTGCATGGGATGCAAAACCTTCCTATACCTACCCAAATTGAAAAGTTAAAGGTATTCTAACTTTGACATACGTCCCCGTGCTTATGTTGTATTTTGCATTGCTACAGTTGTTTCCTTTAAATTTATAGGCTAGAATTGATATGATCGGTGTGGCTTGTGAAAGTGCTAAAACCGTCATAGAAGATACACGTAAAGCCTATGGGTTGGGTTCACGTCAAGGGCCGACCGCTCTTCCGACTTTAGACAAGGCTCAAGCTGCAAAAATTCAGGAGCAAGAGAGGTTGCTTCGAGCTGCTGTAAATTCAGGAGAAGGTTTTTTTTCTCTCTCTTATAAATGATTTTCTTCAGCTATTCGTCAAATAGGATGATAATTATATGTTATCAGCAAAAGCAACTTGATTAGTGGTGCCTCCTCTTGGATGTAAATACTTTGGAATACATACCAAATGTTGGTTAAGTGCTATTAATCATTTGATTAATCAAGATATACTCAAGCATCCAAGAGGGTGGCCTATCAGTTCATGTAGAAGATGTTAAAACTATACTTTTTTTTTTGGAACCCCACTACGCTATCTAATTCGACCTTCAGCGACCAAGTTTGTTTCTTTTGACTCAGATGTAAATTTGGGAGATATTTGATTTATGACCTCTCATAAATTTAAACACCAAATGTCAGAATGTCAACTGTTGCAAACCTGGGGGATTAATTCAAATTTAGATAACACAGGATATGGGGTTTAAAGTCAAATCTAACTTATTATTGAAGTTGCCGGTATTGGCATATCGTCTTACTGATTTGGGCACCAGAAAGGTCAATATCCAAAGTTCAAATTTTTTTTACTCTGCAAGCAGTGATATGGCTTTGTGACGTATAGTTCAAACACGGTAGGGAGGTTTAGAGAGTGTTAAGATTATCTTAGTTTCACTATGTTCGAGGAACATACTTCTAAGACAATTTTTGCTAAGCCAGAGAGTAAAGAGGGTCTTGGTAGTGAATACTTAGAGGAGTTGAGAAACAAAGTAAATATAATAGGTCGTCTGCATGAGAGAAGGCCCATCAATTCTTGAGCTTCACTCAAAGTAGCTTGTCGTCGCAGGATTACGAATGCCCGCAGACCAGAGGCAACTTATATCTACCCTTCCAATGCATCTGGTAGATGTGCTCACCGTTGGAGATGGTGCTCAGAGTTTTGTTGATGCTTCTGGTAAATTGCCCATTACTACTTCCTTTGTTACTCAAACATCAGGTCTTATAACGTGTCAATTAAAGTGGCAGGCGAGGCACACTTTCTAGTGAAAGTTGTATGATCAGTGCTCAAAAATGTGTGTTTGCAGGTATGTATACAAAGAATACCCCACCTTCATCTAACGCTGTTATTAATCAAGGATCATTACTACAGGTTAGAGTTTTTATCATGACATGAGATATGTAATAAGAATGTTGTTGATATGATACTGCTTTTGATGAACAGACCTTGTTTGTTACTTTGGCTCTTTCTTTATATTGTGTAATCTAAAGAGGGGGAAATGGAATTGAGAGAATTTAAAAAATAGAAAATATAGAAAGACAGAATTTGCGCCAAAATAATCTAGAGAAGGAACATTTGGATCTAGAGAATCTACGGAGAAAATTTTGTTCTATAGATATCGGAGAGAATATGGATTGATAGAATCTAGAGACAAAAATCTAGAAAGAGTATATTTGGATTAAGAGAATCTAGAGAGGGAATGCCCTAAGAAAAAATTATGTGGTACCATAAAACAAGACGACATTTTTCACAAAATTAAACATATTTTAGATGCTCAACCAAACAAAGAAAATAGATCTTGTTTGGACCAATATTAACTCAGTGGAGAGAGAGAGAGAAAAGAAAGAAGATGAACGTGAGAGTTTTTATTAAAATGAGATTAAGACCAAATGGTCTATGTTATTACACTTACACTTATATACCCCTGAAAGGGTGCTTCCCATAACTACCCTAACCAACATAACCAACCCCTATTGGGCTTCCATATGCAGGTTCCCAAACCCCATAACTTGGGTTTGAACCCGGGTTATAACATATCTCATTTTCTACATTATTTGTGGAAAAATGATCGTTAAAATGATCGTTTGTGGATCTGTCGTGGCCCAATGGGTCGTTCCTGATCCACTTGAACCGGTCTGGGTTAGTCTAAGTCCAAGTCAAAGTTAGTTTTTGGGTTAAGTTGACCACAGTTGACTTTTATTTTATTTTTGGTTGTGCCAAAAATAATTGATCGTAGGTTGTATAAATAAATTAATACGACATTTAATTTATGTACATATGCCTAGGACATAGTACATGCATCCACACACATGTGCATATAATTGCACATCACCACTATATCCCCACATGGGTATGTACACACACCTAGCCACATGTTGATGTCATGGGGTCATAGGGCACATGACCCCTTTGCTATGCCATTGTTATGCCACATGACAAAATGATTTTTTTTTTAAATTAATTTTTTTGTTCGAAATTCAAAGTCAAACTGTTGTTGCCACGTGTCCTGACAAGTGGAAAAAATATTTTAATTTTATAAATAAAATAACGCGTGGCAGTTATAGGGGTGTGATCCCATACGATGCGAAGCACCGAATTACGCCTCTTCATTTCTCCTTTGAGAAACAGTTATGGCGGTGCGGCACCGATTCGTCTCCGTGGTGTGTCGGGGTTTCCTCTATGGGATCCGGTGGTGTCGAGTTTAGAGTTTGGGGCCGGTCCGGTGTTGTGTGGTTGGAGGCGGACTCCGATTTGGGGTCGACTTACGGCGGTGATAACGACACTGACACTGTCGACGTTACTTGTCGGTGGGGTGTCCGGTGTGTCTCCGGATCCGCCTTGATGGCGTCACTCTAAGCCGAGGTTTCGGGGTTCATACCCTAAAAAAAAGTTATCTGGAGTCGGGTTTTGAGACCAGTATCGTCGTTGTCGGCGAGGACTCATCAATTCAGTGGTTTTAGAAATCACAATTATGAAAAATTCGGGGTAAAAAAATAATTATTATATAACAAAAACGTGAGGACCACAGTTTTGGGAGAATCTTCTCAAAATAGGTACCAACAAATTTTGTGGGGATTACTGTGCATATTTTAGTTTTTCCACTTGTCAGGACATGTAGTAGCAATAATTTGACTTTGAATTTCGAAAAAAAAAGCATAAAAAAATAATCAATTTGCCTTGTGGCATGATAATGACATAACAAACGGGGCCATATGCCCCATGACATCAGCATGTGGCTAGATGTGTGTATATACCTATTTGTGCAATGGTACACACATGTCTGTGGATACATATACCATGCCTTACGTATATATACATAAATTAAATGTCGTATTAATTCATTTATACGACCTACGACCAATTATTTTTGGCCCGGCCAAAAATAAAATAAAAGTCAACTATGGTTAGCTTGACCCAATGACTTTGACTTCAACTTCGACTTAGACCAGCCCAGACCGATTCAAGTGGATCAGGAATGGGCCTACTGCCGATCCACAAGCGATCATTTTAGCGAAAAATCATTGAAAATGACGTAAAATAAAGAAAGATCACAGAAAAATTGTGGAACTTTATACTATATCATAGACTTGACCCCTATTTTCAAAAAATTAATTATAGTTAGTTTATGCATATTTTTCAAAATTAGCATATTTATTTTCTAAAATTAAATAAGTTATTGCATGTTATATTATATAGTATTAGATATATAATATAAGAGCATGTTATGTATATATTGATATTATACATAACTTAGACTAGTAAACTGAAAACTGCTTAACTTATTACAAAAATGCTATTAAAGCATAAGAGAACTATATACAAATATTGTATGGTGATCAATACTTAGATATTCAAATCTCGTCTATTGTTTCACATAGTGCTAATACAAGTTCTTTATACACCAACAAATGGCTCGTATATAGAATGTGAAGATTACCCCACTATGCCTATCTGAGCCTATCTTACTTGGGTTCTCGATGCCAAGATGCATCTCACTGCTGACTCTATGCAGTCAGCAATAGAGAAACTCAAGTCTGTGATACCTTTTCCTGAGGGGAACCACTGAGGATGAGATCATTGCAGCCCTGGAAAATGCTGCTAATGATGAATATTGGCAAGCACCAACTAAGGCCAAAGCCATGATTTTCCTTCAACGTCACATATGTGATGATCTTAAGGCTGAATATGTTTCACATAATGATCCATATGATATCTGAAACTCTATCAAGGATAGGTTTGATACTCAGAAAGCCATTATGTTACCCAAGACCATATTCCAGTAGCTCAATCTACAGTCAATTTCTGACTACAACTCTGAAGTCCACAAGATCACAACCATCTTGAAAATATGTGAGGAAATGGTCATCGACACTGGCATGATTGAAAAGACCCTTACCACCTTTCATGTCTCAAATGTTCTACTGCAGCAGTAGTATCGAGCACAGAAGTATGAGCGTTATGAAGACCTCATCACTGTTCTACTCATTGTTGAGCCGAACAATGATTTGCTTCTACAGAATCATTAGAGGCGCCCTACTGGGAGTGCACCACTGCCACAAACAAATGCGGCTGGTTTCAAACTAGGATAGAGAAACCTTGCCCAACCATCCACAAAGGAAAGCACAACAAGAAGAATGGTGACATGTGCAACAAGTGTAGACGTGTGTTGGCCACTCGGCACGCGAATGTTGATCTTCAAAGGCAACAGTGGAACGTTACCAACGCTCCAAGAATGAATGTCCTGAAGCACATATGGCATATGTGGACAACAAAGATACTTCAATGGAGGTTCCTAACTTCTTCGAAGACCATAACATGCTTGGACCGTCTACATGCGCGCGATCCTGTTTTAGCATATTGTATTAGTATTTATATTCCAATGATTTATTATCAAATAACATATACTACTTTTAAATTATAATAATATATCTTCTGCTTAATAGAAATACCTGAGGAATTATGGTTATTAGTCAAATTAGTAATTATATATAAACCATTAAAATGGATCTATATGCTTTTCATGCTACTATTAACAACTCATGGGAACCATGTCTTGTAGACAGTGGTACTACCCATTCAATATTCCAAAAGAAGGAATATTTTACAAACTTGACCTTAGAAGGATGTAATACTATCGCTGGTACAACTAGTTTGATAGAGGGATTAGGAGATGCTTGCACCATGCTCCCAACATGCACGATATTAAGCATCGAAAAAGCCTTATACTCTAGTAAGCCTTCGAGAAACTTACAGTTTTAAAAATACCAAGCAGAATGGATATCATATTGAAATTCATGAGTCAAAAGAACAAGAATTTCTTCACATCACTTCTATCAGAGACGGTCAAAGATATGTATTGGAAAGACTGCCTAGTCTATCCACTGGTATGTACCAGACATACATACGCATCATTGAATCGCATACAATCGCTAACTTTGATATTAGTAACGAGAATGTATATCGTACCTGACATGATCGCTTAGGACAGCCAGGATCAGCAATGATGCGCCAAATTGTTAATAACTCAATTAGAGACCCACTCAGAGGTCGTAAGATCCATTTATTAAAAGAAAAGTCATGCATTTCATGTTCACAAGGAAAACTTGTAACTAGACCTTCAATAACCACAATAGGAACATAATCACCAACTTTCCTTGAACGGATTCAGGGTGATATCTGCGGACCAATCCACCTAGCAAGTGGACCATTCCGTTACTTTATAGTTTTGATTGATGTATCATGTCGTTGGTCACACGTATGCTTATTATCATCCAGAAATAATGCATTTGAAAGATTACTAACGCAACTAATACGTCTGCGAGCCCACTTTCCAGACTTCCCTATTAAATCTATAAGATTGGAGTAGGCCTGCTTTCGAATCGGATCGGAAATGGAGGCGGTCATAATTTTTCCGGAAACGTATAATCCGTTCCGATCCGATTTTTTTTTCTTCGGAAAAACGAAAATGGATCCGAATCCAAAAAAATCAGATTATTCGGAAAATTCGGATTTCCGAATATTTTGGAAAAAACCGGAAATTTTGGATATTCTAATAAAATAGAAAATTTGTAAGCCTGATAAAGGATACTATCATAAAAACCAAAATTACTTATAGAGAGAGAGAGAGAGAAGAGAAGAGAGAGGCAGACCTAGAGTGGAGAAGAGAAACCTGTTGTTAGGTTTTTAACTTTTAATGTTTTATTAAACTTCGGATCGGATGTTCGGAAGAATCGTATCGGAGGTTGTTCAGATTAAATCGGATCGGATGTTATTCGGAAGAATCAGATCGGATTTTATTTGAAAAAATCGGATCGGAAATTTCGGAATAGCAGAAGGCTATCCGATTCTGATCCGATATTTTTCGAAAAAAATCGGAAATCGGAATTTCGGAAATCGAAAACGTAAAATAGGGTTCCAAAATCGGATCGAATTTTGGAAAAAAATTGTAAGTTCGGACAAAAGTTGCAGCCCTAGATTGGAGGCTTCCCTATTAAATCTATAAGATTGGATGGTGTAGGAGAATTTACTTCTCGGACATTCAATAAGTATTGTATGTCAATGGGAATTGACCTTGGACCAATATTAACTCAGTGGAGAGAGGGAGATAAAAGAGAGGAGGAACGGGATAGTTTTTATTAAAATGAGATTATGATCAAATGGTCCATGTTATTACACATATATACCCTTGAAGTGGTGCGTCCCATAACTACCCTAACTAACCTAATCAACATATAACCTAACCAACATGACCAACCCCTATTGGGCTTTCATATGTGGTCTCCCAACCCCATAACTTGGGCTTGGACCCGGGTTATAACAAATCTCATTTTCTACAGTATTTGTGGAAAAATATATTCCCTTTTCTTTTAATTTCTGTGAAGCAAGCACAACCTTCACTTCCTTCATAAAAGCAACTGCCCCTTGCTTTCATGAGATATGCTTCAAAGTTGAGGATTTAAGATTATGAGATTATGAGATTATGACAGATTCTAAGCTAGTCAAATAGATTGTGGATAGAAACTGTGAACCGCCTTGGAGATGTATTTGGATTAGCAGAGAGATTCAAAAGATGAAGCTGGCAGTTGACAATTTTTCATGTAAATTCACTTATAAAAAGGGAAACCAGGCTGCTGACTATGCTACTACAGATCTGGAGATAATTGAAGACTTGTTTTTTTCAGAAGATTTCCCAAGGGAACTAACTGTCTACTATATATACCGCAGATGGAACCAATGTTAATGCCCCAGATTGTAATTTGTTCTCTTTTTTTTTAGTAAATCTGTTAGGGGTTCTGCTTAACTCCAGCTTCCTCCTTTTAAAAAGTGTCTCTTGTTCTAGTATTTGCTCAAGTCAATACCCTCATTTTTCTCATCCAGATTGATCCAATCAATTTAAATTGTGTCAATAGAATGAGTTTGGCTGTATTCTATATATTCAATCCAATTGTCATAGTTTTCGATATGCTTCAATTGTTAATTGTCATTTTTGCAGGTCGCTGGAGGACAACTTATGGGACGGTCAGTTCCATCACCTTCTGGTGCCTCCGGAACTGCTTCTTTTGATAATACGACCACATCACCTCTGCCTTATGCAAACTCACCTAGATCCGGTGTAAACGTAATGAACGTGCCCTCTCCTCAGCAGCAAATGCAACATCATCAACAACAGCAGCAACAACAGCAACAGAGACCAAAAATGATGCAGCTACCTCATCAGCAACAACTTCTCGCCCAACAACAGTTCCGGCAGTCCTCGACATCAGGGTTAACTCAGGTATTACCTGAATATTTTTTTCACGAAAATATGGAAGCCTTCAAATACAATCTTACCATCAAATCTCATTTAATAATGCTTATTCTTTCTTAGCAGGGCCAACTACCTCAGCTACATGATTTGCAATCCCAGGCACAGAAGTTTCAATCGGTACCTCAGCGATTAACTTTTGAATCTTAGGACTTGTTCAATACTGCAGACACAAAAAAGTAGAAAAAGGGCTGTACAAAATAATAAAGATTCAACTAAGATTTTGTAAAATATAGCATAAAAATGTAAATAAATGTTAGATAACTTACAGGTATAGAAAATAATGCAATACATGGTATATTCAATCATTTCAATGACAAAATGTCATCAAAGTATTCAGGTAATGACTTTCTATAGTTTCTAGGCAAGTATTCGCTTATAAAACTAAGTTCACCCAAAATATGCAAAAAGAATTAAAAATAAAATAAAATAAAAAGCTGGCTAATAAACCAACAGAAAAGGAAATGGGTACAACCGGTAAACCAGTGCAAAAGTCAGGTCACATACAAAATATAATCAGACCGACCGACTCTGAGTAGCAAACCAATAGAAAAGGAAAAAGATGCAACTTGTATGTCTGGCTACCGCCAGTATTGGAGTTCTCTACCAAGCCAACCTATGTCGCCGCTGCCTCCTTACACATGTTCCATTGTGCTCGACTGACAGACATTTTAAACTAGAAAGTATACCACTGGACTTGAGGGGGGAAAGGAAACAAAGTATATCTCAAAAAAGGAAATAATCCATTTATTTAATTAGTATTTTGTCCTTAGTAAATGTGTTTGCATGACTGATTAGAATTCACCTGTGCATGGACTACATCAGATGCAATACGCTCAGACAATGGGGCAACAACAATTTCAGAATAGACAATTGCAGTCCGGGGGGCATGTTCAGCATAACATTGGGCAAACCCAACTCTCACAAGGAAATCCGCTAAGGAGTCATTTAAGCCAGTATGCTGGAACCGCAAATAATGCATTGTATGCTGCTGCTCAGACATCGCCAGCTTCTCAGATGGTCAGTTTTTTTTCATTTTTTGTTCCTATGTTAGCATCCTATTTTCTGCAATGTGACCACAACCCTATAGTATTATGCACGTGAAGGCAATTATGGCTACAATGCAATTGCAGTCACAATAACGATTCCAACCCTATTTTCTGTCTTTGGTTTTCTTATTTCAGATTCCAAACATGTCAGCTACAATGCAATCACAATCACTTATGCCTCGTATGCAGGTCAGCGTGCACTTTTTTTTCACTCTGAGATATGAATTTAAGTAGAAACATATATATGTCCACCAAATAAGGAAATTAATACCAGGATTATGTTAAGCACTACCCCAGTTTTGCTGCAGTTTCCACCATTTTCTTTTTATTTAAGCTCTAGTAGTAAGCAAGATCTGAATCTTTCTAGAATCTTTTGAATTTACGGACGTCCCATTTACGGCATAGTATGTTTGTGGCTAAAATTCTTTGTTAGTACTACAATGTTAACAATAACTTGGATGCGGATTAGGTACTTTTTGGAATCATTTGATTAATTTATTTTCTCATGATTCTATGCCACAAACAGTTTGGATTATCTGCTGGGCATCCTCAGCGGAGTCATCCTTCCCAGATCCTAAATGATCAAAGTATGTATTGGTTTCCCGCCTCTTTTTCTCTCTTTTATTTCTGTTATCTGTAGTGGTTTAAGGAAACAAACAAAAAAGAATCAAACAAGCAAGCAGGACTACTTTACCTTTTGCACCATAACTGTCACGGCCCTAGCCGGGACCGACTCTACAGTGCCCGGAGTGCAGCGGAATACGGGACCGTGCGGCGTACACGGACGCGAGGTCGGCGTGTACCAGCCATCTTCACAGGCGCGGCGCGCCAGTGGCATACAACCCACGGATGCTAGAGCGACATCCGGATTATCCTGGATACTCGTGAGGGGTCATCGAATATGTATTCGGTATAGGCAACAACGCTGAAGGTTCCCTCAATAATCCCTACAGCGTAATCTCTCACGACGCGCGCGAGATACGGAAGCACACCTGTCCTGTAGCGGATCAGGGTAGCTCAATATGCCGGTTTCCACCTAAGGGACTCATATCTCAAGGGGCGACGAGCCTGGACAATTATACTGTCCATCTGAAAGGGGCGGTGCGTCTCGGATAGCCCGCGGGGCATAGCGGCGCCATATGAAGCCCTCTAATGAAAACCGGCCCGCATTGCGAGGCAATGTCCCCTAGCCTACCCTAGGCCTAGGAGAACTCATAACTATCCCTTGTAGATAGTCCATGAGCCGGGGTCCTTGATGACCAAGCATTAAAGCTCTTTTAGTCATGGGGAGGATCGGACCAAGGTTCCTCCTTAATATAGCTACTAAGTAAATAGTCAACTTCCAAAAGGAAACGTTAAAACATGAGACGAAGCGTACTGGACCTTTTCGCCCCCTTAACTGAATCCGATTGCGACGAAACTTGGCGTGCTGCTATATTAGGGCATAGAGAACAAATACATTCGGACAGAACTCAAAACGCTCGGGTGGATTTGGCCGGCGTTCGGTAGGTCGTCACACCCTCCCGCACTTAAAATAATCTCGACGTCCTCGTCGAGGACCATCGCCAACACGGCTCTGCAAGGATTCAATCTTCTGCATCTTCAAGAAACCAACAACTCTCCCGCACTTAGTTCAGAGTACTATATCTTCTTCTGTACTAGCGGATACTGAGCCCAACTGCTAGTCTCGATGCTGACAACTGTGTCTTCAGAACTGAACCTTAACTTCGCCCATTCCAACTGAAGTGCGTAGTGACCGAACCTTCATACGACTGGAGTCTTCCTTCTCCTCTGGGTATTGTCTCTTGGTCTCAAACCTTCTGAAAAAATGTATGGGCGGCGCACTCTAGCATCGCGCCCTCTGAAATGCGCTGCATCCTGCTGCAAAGCGCCTTCTCCCCTGACATTGTGGAATGTCGCTCTTCTCGACAAACCAAGGGCGTCTCCTCCGGACAGCCCGACGAGGATATCTCCAATCCCGTCCAAAAATGCGCTCACTTCCGAGTCGCACAATGCCTTCGCTGCTCGCGAGTTCAATCTTCTGTGAATCTCGGCTTCAAACTTCACTCTTCATCTGCGAGTGGCAAGGAGCAAGTCTTCTAAAACAAAGGGGTAACTCACCCCAACTGCACGGAACATCTGCCGCACACTGAATTGCCTGACTGCCCTTCAATCAACTCCGCGAAGGTCTTCCAACCTGTCCGCCCTTCTTACGGACCATCGGGGTACAACATCAAGATGCGGCACTCTAGCCTTACCAGTATAGAACTGAACTGGTACTCATTGTTCACTTGGGCGAGGGAGGGTAGCTCCTAGAAGGTAGCATACTCTCAACGAGGCGCGGGTACTCTGTTCCCTACCGCCAACAAAACCATCGAGGCAGCCTATCTAGGCGCGGGTACTCTGTTCCCTACCGCCAGCTAACCATCGAGGTCCGCCATAAAGGCGTCCTGTGTGAACTTCTAAAACCCATGAGACATCTATCTGTGCAGCCGCGTTTCTGCTCTACCACTTCGTAGTAGGCCATCATCTAACCCATGTTACGCTAGATGGCATCTGCACCTAACTTGGCTGCAGGAAGGGTGATCGCCACTCCGGCGTCCCCAAAGGTCTCTCCACTCCGGAGGACTCTAATCTGCCTCACTCTCCAAGGAGGACTTCCCAATGCCTCTTCTCTGACGAGGACTTCTCAGTGCCTCTTCTCTAACGAGGACTTAACACTGGCATCTGTACTTGCCAAACTCTGGTGGTGGTGACCCTTGCTGGAACCTGCGTACATCTGCGTCACAACTTACAGCTCTTCCCACACTCGATAAGCTCGACGTCCGCGTCGAGAACAAAGCTGTGACATATAACTGACGGACTACTGAAGCGTTTCTCCATCTCTACATCCCTACTCCAACCTGAGTACTTGGGGAACTTGGGAACAAGATACTGTCACTGTACCTATCGCCCTGAGCTCGTTGGCTTGCCATGTCCAACTGCTATCAAACTCGCGGAGACCAACCTTCATACTGTCGCAATCATCTTTAAACTGAAGCGTAGCCATTCTCTGTCTCTTGAACTAGCTTCAACAAACGCAGCCAACTCTAACCGGTCACTGAGATGTGGTCTTCTAAAGACACTCCATCGATACAAACAAAGAACGAGGCGCGGGAACTCTATCCCTACCGCCCACCACCAAGTGATAAGGAATTGGGAAACTAACATCCAATTCCGCTCCGGATCTTTCATCCTAGAGCAATCTTCCATCTGAGATCATGTCTGAGGTTACCCGCACAACTGACTGAAGCTCAACTCTGTTCTGCGACAACCACGTAACTTACTAACCTTCGGAAACGTGAGTCTTCCATCTGAGAGCTTAAAATGACCCAGAACCATCATGTGGAACAACATGGATCAACTCGGCTAGAGTACTCGAACGCCGACAAACCTGAAACTCACCTCGGAGCCAGAGAACAAACATCACTCGGCAACTTGCCTTCTTGGAGTGATCAAAGCAGGGTCCCAAGTAACTGGGGACCAACTGCGGACAAGCGACAACCCATCTGGGAGGTCGCAGTTCATGTCGCGTCATAACGAATCACTCTGCCTTCGACGTCTACCTGACGACATCACTGTGTGCAAACTCGGGACCCAAACCATGTCTTCATCTCTTACTTCATGCCGCTTCATCCTCGGCGCATGACATTCACCTCTGGAACGTCTCAATGTCCAACTCAGGACAATCACAACGAGTATCTCTCAGGATTCTTCAATCTTTAGTAGACACTAAGGAATTCCAACAAAACCAAGCATCGCGGCTTCCACACGAAAGTACTCGGTAACTGACGCTGACCATATCGATCTCTGCTGAGGGGCATCGTCCTTGATCACACCTGTTACTAAACTTCGCAGCGCGGATACGGACCGAATGCAATCACAACCTGCTAGATCGCTCTATTACTATTCTTCATAGAGCATCTGCGACACTGATCAGCCTTCTAGAGACAACCAACGATATAGATCATCGCGTCCAACTCAAATCTCAATCCTCCTCTTAGCGTCACTGTCCAAAGCACATTTAACTTGAGCAATCTCGCGCTCGGATATGGAGCCTTTCTCTTGCGTCCAATATCGACTGACATGTAGGCAACACACTCTACAAGCGTTCACAACGGTGCTAGGAACATCTCTAGGGAGCAACTACAGCTCTGGAGAGAACAACAGCCAAATGGGTAACCCATACTACCAACTCGGGAATCATTACTCCGTTTACTCCGACGGACGTAGGCACAACCCATCTACGCTCGGACAAGCAAACTCCCAGCAAGCCTTGCTCGGATAAGCCTAGACCCAACTCTGTCTAGCTCTGGCAGACGTAGGCACAATCCATCTACGCTCTACCAACTCAAGAGCTAAGCTTCAACAAGCTATTCTCGCTCTGATACCAACTGTCACGGCCCTAGCCGGGACCGACTCTACAGTGCCCGGAGTGCAGCGGAATACGGGACCGTGCGGCGTACACGGACGCGAGGTCGGCGTGTACCAGCCATCTTCACAGGCGCGGCGCGCCAGTGGCATACAACCCACGGATGCTAGAGCGACATCCGGATTATCCTGGATACTCGTGAGGGGTCATCGAATATGTATTCGGTATAGGCAACAACGCTGAAGGTTCCCTCAATAATCCCTACAGCGTAATCTCTCACGACGCGCGCGAGATACGGAAGCACACCTGTCCTGTAGCGGATCAGGGTAGCTCAATATGCCGGTTTCCACCTAAGGGACTCATATCTCAAGGGGCGACGAGCCTGGACAAATTATACTGTCCATCTGAAAGGGGCGGTGCGTCTCGGATAGCCCGCGGGGCATAGCGGCGCCATATGAAGCCCTCTAATGAAAACCGGCCCGCATTGCGAGGCAATGTCCCCTAGCCTACCCTAGGCCTAGGAGAACTCATAACTATCCCTTGTAGATAGTCCATGAGCCGGGGTCCTTGATGACCAAGCATTAAAGCTCCTTTAGTCATGGGGAGGATCGGACCAAGGTTCCTCCTTAATATAGCTACTAAGTAAATAGTCAACTTCCAAAAGGAAACGTTAAAACATGAGACGAAGCGTACTGGACCTTTTCGCCCCTTAACTGAATCCGATTGCGACGAAACTTGGCGTGCTGCTATATTAGGGCATAGAGAACAAATACATTCGGACAGAACTCAAAACGCTCGGGTGGATTTGGCCGGCGTTCGGTAGGTCGTCACAATATCCATGACACCAGCTCATTGATACATATTTTTAAGTGGGTGTAGCCGATAGGTTAAAGTCGCTGTTAGAAGAGCAAGAAAAACGATTACTGACTTTACTTGGGAACACACTTACAGTCTCAGCAACAGTTAGAGGCCAATACATGTTTGTAGTAAGGCTTTTTTATTGGTCACTTCTGGGTTATGACCCTTCACTCAAATCATGATGCGTCTTCATGTTTTTTGCTGATGAAAAGTTGCATATTTTACTGACAGAAAAGGCAAGAGCTTTCAAGCACAACTTAAATGATTTGTGGAATATGAACTTGACATTAGGGCTCTGCTTGGTATCCTGTTTATAGCTCCACATATCAAGGAATTCTGTTTATTTTTCTTGATCCAACCGTTACTAACCATTGGATCAAAGAAAATAAACAATAATCCTTGATTCGTGGAGCAATAAACGAGATACCAAGCGGAGCCTAGATTGTCATGTATCATACGATTTTGTTAAAACTACGCGGAAGTAGGGATGCCAATGGACCGGATTGGGCCAGGATCTTAGTCGATCCTGACCCAATCCTTTAAGGATTTAGGTGATCCTTATCCAACTCGATTCGCTCCGTTATTCTTAAATCTTTCGCAAAATTTTAATCTTTGCAATATTAAGTTCTGGCAATTAAAAATGAAGCCTATGTTTAAAAACCATAGACACTAGACATTAAAATGATGCATTATATTCCAAAATAAGACAAAGTTAGAGACTTATTATACATAATCAATAGATATATATCATTGCTGGCGGATCGGGTTTTTAAAGATCGGGTCATGGTGAATCCTAACCTGATCCGTTAGGTAAAGGATCATATCATTAACGGATCGGGTATTAGAGGATCAATTTTTTTCCGATCCTAATCCTTTGTTAACGGATCGGATACAGGGTCAAATCCAATCCATTGACATGTTGGAGTATATAGTGTGTCTACACATACTCCTCCTTTAGTCCCACATTGGTTAGTAATAGAAGTAGTTTAGTGGAAAACAAAAGGAAAATATTGATATTCCAAAATTATAATTATTACAAACTTTACTGCTCTTTATATAACAGGGGTCACTAAACTACTCCTTTAGTCCCACATTGGTTAGTAATAGAAGTAGTTTAGCGGGAAAAAAATAAAATAAAAATAAAATAAAATAAATATATATATATACGGCTATACACAGGTCGGGTCGGCCCGGGTTTAGTCCTGATCAAGATCCGACCCGGAAAAGCCGGGTCTTCAAACTCCAAACTCGGACCCGAACCGGCCAGCTTCAAAACCCGGGCCGAAACCGAAATAATCGGGTCGGCCCAGATTTTGACTCGGTTTTTACCCTTTCTAAATCAAATTTAGATATAAGAAGATAAACATAAATTTTTTGTATTAAAAACATATCGATCTTGGTTTATAATCAACAAATTCACAACCAAATTCAACCAATGTATCCCAAGTCTTCCTCAATTTGCAGCAAGAATAGAGAGTGAGAATTAACACTTTCATTTCATCATACACAAATCAAACCCTCTTCCACAATTCGTAAACCCTATATTTCTCTTTGATTTCAAAACCCTGGCTTGATACAATGCTTCTCTCATGATTCTCACAGTGACAATCACGAGCATCACCGTCATGATGATAACAATTTATTGTTAATGTGTGTGACAACAGATGATGGAGGAAGGCCTAGAGAGAGAAAGGAGTAGATTGTGAAATAGGGAGGAGATAGAGAGAGAGGGGTTGATCTTTGTAACCTGGTTTCTTTGAATCTCCTACTTTTGCTCTTGGTAATATTGAAATTTAACTTTGTATACATGGAGAAGTAGAGAAGGAGGAGTCAGCTAGAGTAAAAGGGATCGAGAGATAGTAATTTATAACAGACTCGGTTCGGGTCCGATCCGATTATCAGAACCCATGAACCAAAACCGACCCGATTACTCTCGGGTCTCTATATCTAAAACTGAAACCGAACCGGTTATTATCAAAACCGGACCGAGCCGGCCAGTTTGGGTCGGTCCGGTCGATTTCTCAGGTTTCAATGTACATCCATATATATATATATATATATATATATATATAGGAGAGGATCCGTGGCCACCCCCCTATGACACCCTTTACACCACCCTACTAGAACCACAAATTTTATATAGATGAGTGGTTGTGAATAAAAGTCGGTAGTTGGGGCAACTTGGAAACCTGGTGACGTGGCGGTCACCAGGTCAACCGGTTTCTCACCTTTTGAATTTTACTTTTAACCTTTTCTCTCTCTCCTCAATTATAATTCTTACCGACTCTCTCTCTCTCTCTGACGAACAAACCACTGTTGGTATTAGAGTTTTGGTACCCTAAATCACCGAAAATATGTGCTTTGATCTACCCATTCGTGCGATTTGGTTCGTTTTCGAGTCCGTTGGTTAAGATAACGTTATCTGATCTCTCACTATAGTTTTCCTTTGGGTTTTTATGTTTTAGATTTTCTAGGGTTTCGTTTGTTTGGGGTTTTTGAAGGGTAGGGATATGATGATAGTTGTTTTTTTTTTGCTGATATTGGGGAATCCCCTTGATTTTTTTTCAATGTTGACAGTGGGA
The DNA here is from genome assembly GCA_014058105.1 of Kingdonia uniflora. NCBI lineage: Eukaryota > Viridiplantae > Streptophyta > Magnoliopsida > Ranunculales > Circaeasteraceae > Kingdonia > Kingdonia uniflora. The sequence goes on along the minus strand of JACGCM010001410.1, from coordinate 28,066 downwards.
AAATTATTGGTTTGTGTTCAAAAAATGTTCCCAGTAACGGAAATTGAGTTTTCCAAAATACAACTGATTTTGAAATTGTTCTCGATTATCTTCACCAACTGATTCGAAAACAAACTAAATCACACGAATGGGTAGATCAAAGCACAGTTTTTCAGTGATTTAGGTCACCAAAACCCTAATACCAACAGTAGTTTGTTTGTCAGTGAGAGTGAGTGAGAGAATGAAAGAGAAGAGAGAGATGAAAAGGGAGTCGGTAAGAATTATAATTGAGGAGAGAGAAAGGGTTAACTAAAATTTAAAAGGTGAGAAACCGGTTCACCTGGTGACCGCCACGTCACCAGGTTTTCCAAGTTGCCTTAACTACCCACTTTTATTCACAACCACTCATCTATATGAGATTTGTGATTCTAGTAGGGTGGTGTAAAGGGTGTCATAAAGGGGTGGCCACGTATCCTCTCCTATATATATATATATTGGGAGGAAAATATTGATATTCCAAGATTCTAATTGTTACAAGTTTTACTACTCTTTATATAACAGGGGGTCACTAAACTACTAATATTACCAACCAACGTGGGACTAAATGAGGAGTATATGTGTAGACACACTATATACTCCAACATGACAGCCCTACGCGGAAGCAACGATGTAATTCACAATTAAACTAACCTAAAACTCGTCTTTGAATTAAACTTACTTAATTGCTTAAAAATAAAGGTCCGAGACCTAGGGTTTATGAGTTTTACCCCAAACTGTACATAACTCTCTAAGGCTAAGGCCTTTCTCTCACTAAAACCAACATTGAAAATAAACTAACCTTAAGATCTCTTTTATATAGGAGAAGAGACTTGGCACAAAATAAAAAACCCTAATAAGACTCCTAATAGGAATTACTAAATAGAATAAAACATAATTACTAAAATAGGAAGTGGTCGCGTGACATGCGTGGAAACGACCCCACAGCCTATTAGACTCGTTATTTGTTAATGTGTTTTCGAAATTTTCATGAGCTATATATTATGATTTATTTCTTGCTATAATGATGTCTCAACTGGTACTAACTGAACAACTTTGGTTCTTCATTGTAGTGTTCAACATGGGGTCAACAAATACCAGTAGTATGTTGCAACAGCAACAGCAGCAACAGCAGCAAATTGGTGGGCAGTCTAGTTTCGGTAACATGTCAACTAACGCGCAGAACATCCAATCTGGTATGCTAGCTCTGCAGAATGCATCACAGAATCCCAACTTTCAACAACAGAGGCAGCAGAATCAACAACAATAAACAATCAACCACTGATTAATATCTGTATTTTTGTCGAATGGTATCAAATTTTGACATATCAGACATAAATATGTATAAATGTACATGATGTGGTCAAATAATTATCAATCTGTCACACAGACGCAATTCGTGAAACCATAGAGAAACATGGTGCAATAACTTTTTCTGACCAATGTGACAAGAAGGTATGAAAGGATTTTGATAATTGTGAATAGTTGAATAAGATATAAATTCAGATTTTGGTACTTAATCATAAGGGATAAGAACTCTTTTTGGTATTTTGAATTGTATGCTTTGTAATGAGTGTAGCATATAACAGCGGCGTATTTAACTGTATTCCAAAAATGTGCATTGGCCATGTTTGATGGCAACTTTGGATCTCACCAATCCTACAACGGTTTATTTCATGCGAGTCAATATTCAGATAAGATGACTTATATACAGTGGCAAGATGGGGTTTTGAGGGGATTCTGATATCAAACTAGTTCTCTTTTAATGTTGATAATTTTTAATTACATCATTGCGTTACCTTCTTTATTGTGGAAATAACATAGTGATCTTGCTCATTGGATTGGTTAGACCGGCACAGGGGCAACCCCATGATGTAGAAAGTTTATATCGAAGACAATATAAAGGTAAAGAAAGTATCGTTGTGATGTCGGTTCCTATGGCTCACTGCGCCACTGTATTGTAGTAGAGATAGAGATGTGCCTAAAACTAATGTTAGGGGGTGCTTGCTTTTAAGTATTGAATGAGAACGAAGTGTTGAATGCTCACTGTCGAGCGTTTTGAAGTGCTAAATGCTAAATGCTAAATGCTGAATGCTTTGAAGTGCTGAATGTTATTGTATTTTATTTTCAAAAAGTGTTGAATGCTAATAGATGTCTTAAATACCCTTGTTATAAAAATAATGCAAGTTGCACTATTACGTTTTATACGAAATAATTAGAACTACTAATGCTATAGCTATTACCATCACTATCACATTTACCGTCACATATACATATTTCACAATCCAAATAATTTTCACAATAGTTAGATGTTTGTTTGTAAGGGAGTAGAGAGAGAGAAAAATCATTGTTGAAATTTTTCGCGAGTGTTCCATCAAAGAATTTTTTTGTGAGTGATGAGGGGCAATGTAGGGAGACAAATAAAATAGGAATGCTTAATGGCTAGTAAGCTAGTCAAAACAGCTTACTAGTTTTGGCATACTAGCAACTGCTTATTTTCCACCTATATCTCTATTCTTAAAGAATTGATGGAAAACACGTCTGTGCCACTTGAAAGGTGCCAACATCATCATTTTTTCTTCGTTAACTCTAGCTCAAGGATACTATAATCTTCGTACCCTTCCATTTTTCAGTTTTCTCCACCATCTCAAGTATGCAAATGAGTTGTTCTTGCATGTAAGACATAAACATATTGCTCACCCGTTTTAAAGGACTAGCTACTCATGCAAAATTTATTTTGGGTAAGTTGTTTCTAGGCAATATCTATGTGAACATTGGAAGGGCATGAGGTTCTCTATCTCATATTTGCTTGATGATCTCACATTAGCACAAGTAATTCGATATGTTTTTTTTAACCACGTGGGGAACATTCATTGGATGAAAACGTGGGTAACCATAGTCCTGCCACATCAGATCTCAGCACAAGAACCTTCAACCAGTGTTAGCTCCCCGGTCCAATCCGGTTCAGTAGCAAAAACCAATTTTTTTTAATTGCAGAAGCTTGAGAAGTCTCTCTCTAATGGCGGACGAATCAGAAACTCAACCCTCAACAACAACACCATCGACGTCTCTACCCAATTCAGCTACCGAAACCAACATAAAACAGTCTCAGGTACTCCAATTCAAACCCTAATCACATGTAAATCTCGCATTAGGATCTCAATTTAAAATTTTAATCTCTTTCTAGGGTTACTGTTTCGATTATGATTATTTGCAATTCTCTAGTGTGTTTTAGCGGTGATTATGATCTAGAGGCTTAGGGTTATTGTTGTTTTTTAGATTCAAGATCTTTTTATCATACTATTGTGAGACAATTTTGAGTGAGATAGAAATTAGGGATAAATGTTGTTTTTGCCCTGAAATTTAGGTTTATAATCGTGATGAAAAGAGTGAACATGCGGAAGTCGAGATTGAAATTGGATTCAACTAGTATATAGCAATGCGCAAACTGGAACAAAACATAGAGAACCTTAACATGAAAAGTTAGCAAAGTGGCCTCAAGCTGCCCAGCCAGTAGGTTTTTTTTTTCTTCTAATACCAGGGGCGGAGTCAGAATCCGGATTCACTTCTCCTGTCGTAAAAAAAAAAATAATGAACAACGTAAGGTGAAAAAAACTTCAAAATAAGGTTCTAATTTGATGATATTAAGAATTGAACCTTAGACTCTTGTATTAAGAGCTCCATACTTTGCCGATTGAGCTAACTTTGATGTAATTGGGCAAAGAAAAATGTACATACATTTTTTTAAAATTTTATTTTCTTGCCCCCCCCGCCCCCCCCCCCCCCCCCCCCCCCCCCCCCTAAATCCGCCCCTGTGAGTACCAAGAGAATCGGGCCGAAAGATTGAAACTTCAAGGCCTTGGTTATGACCTAGGTTTTGTCCTCAGTCGGAATATTTGAAGATTTAACACTATTAATCTGTTTTGACGTTTCTAGTATTGTATCAATGTGTGTACTTTAGTTTTGCTAAATAACATCAATAACTAATGCATTTTGTTTCTCTAATGGAGGGGGAACTTGACTAGGAAAACAATTTACTGGGTTACTTTAATGTCTCAGGTGCCAACATTTTCTGGTTTCCCAGCTTATCCTTATGGTGATATGCAGATGTTTCCAATCATGTATCCAGCCCTGATTCCGGGGTTAATCCCCTTGCAGAATGTGGAACCTATTAACCATGGTGCAGGCATTTATGCTGTTCCAGTTATTCCTTTTATGGGATCGATGACTGGCCTTACATCCAACACTCTTATTCCTCTTACATACAATATACCAACGTAAGTTTTGTCACTTGTCACGACGAATTTTCATATGTTTAAGTGTTCTTCTCTTTTGTTTGCTATCACATTTAACTGTTTGAGTTCGAAGTAAATGTTAGATAGGATGTCTATTGTTCATATTTTAGTTTTGGCTACAAAGGCTAAATTTTATCTTTTTTTGTGCACATAATTCTACGTGCCATCCCTTTAGATCCCCGTTTTCAGTCACAGGTTAGGAGGGAAACAGATATCTAAATAGACTTTTATGGAAATTCGACAAACTTTTGCCCATCAAGGATATGCCTAATCAATTGACGAATTTTCTTAGACGACCAACAAAAATATAAAAGGCTGATCACTTGATTGAACTCATCTATTTGGTGGCATCAACTAGAACCCGTATTATTTACTATTTGGAAGTGTATTCTTTTTGTTTCAATTGCCTACTTGTTTGCTGTATGTGCCTGTGCTATCAGAAGGACAAGTACTCCGGAGGGCGGAGCAGTGGCTGCTGGACCAGAAGCACAGCAGCAGCATGCAGTGCAAAGACAAGTTATTGTGAGGAGATTTCACTTTGCATTTCAGATAGACTTATTGCTCGTACTAAAGTTGGCCGCTGTAATTTTTATTTTTAACCAAGATGGGTCAAGACACAGGCTCATTCTTCTTGTGTTTTTTGCTGCACTTGTTTATCTGTAAGTAACCATGTATTTTATGTTTGGTACTCCTTTGCATTCCAAGTTTCCTTTATGTTCTTTAATTGTAAACGAGCTTTGCTGATTTCTCGCTGCTGAAGATATCAAACTGGAGCTTTCACCCCATTAATGCGATGGCTTTCACAAAGCATGAGGGCAGGAGCTCCTCCCCAGCCACGTCCAGTTGTCAGGGCTGAGAACGCCCCTGGTGCTCCTAGGCTAGAGAACGGAAACGCTGCTGCGGCACCTGGTATTTCCTCTCTCCCCTTGTTTATCTTCATTTCGAGCATATAATTACCACCGTGTGCGGGTGCTTATTCAATCAATCAATCAATAACAATATAAGATTTTAAAGCTGAACTGCTGAAGCTACAACCCTGGACTATCTATCCTAGCTTCGCCACATGGACGGTCTCCAAATATATTATTTTCCTTGTTTAATTGCCTAAATGAATTTTGGGACGGTTAATACTGTTACAAAGTATAAGAAACCTTAGTGATGAAAGTGAAGATAACCTACATGATGTTATTTCCTTTATTGCTTTCTCAATCTTTGTCAGGCCTCCTCATACATAACATTGGGATGTATTTATTAATATATACCGATATAATAGTTGATATTTATTATCTAAAGTGGCATATTGATGCTAAAAGAAATCCAATTTCATTCTCCAGTTCCCAAAATATGTATGTCTTTTATAATTGGTTTCTGATTTTGTCTCCTGCTATTTTTCCCTAATAGCTTCTTCTTCTTATGACAGAGGGACAACATCCAGGAGCTGAGAACTTGAACCGGATAACATATGGAGATCAAGCAGCCGCGAATGAGAACCACCCACCACCCCCTGAAGGGAACTTGTGGATAATTGTGAAGGAGATACGAATGATTGTTGTTGGGTTCATCACTTCCCTCCTCCCCGGGTTTCAAAATGTGGATTAACCTTTTTCTTCTTATAAGCTTCCAATTGGAGACTCTTTCGTTTGATTGTCTCATTTATTCCTTTGTATAAATTTTATACTAACATAAAAAATAAAAAATAATTTTTTTTTTACTATACGTGGGGTTTTCACGGAATGTAGGTATTTAGATTTTGAAGGAATAAACATTTTATCCTAGAATGTAAACAGATAGTCCTTAATTTGGTTACTTAGTAGTATTTTGAAAAGTATTGTACGACAAACCCAATATTCACTCATACACCATTTTAGCTCTTTTTATAAGTACCATAAACATTTTTTCTTCTCCCTCTCTTTTTGCCTTGTACTTGTACAAAAATCAGAAGCAAGTTAGACGCCATAGACCATGAGTTCAGTCCAAGAAGCAAGTTAGACGCCATAGACCATGAGTTCAGTCCAAGAAGCAAGTTAGACGCTGGGATGTGGATGTGTGGGATCCACTTTGAAACTTGAATTTGGGTGTGTGTGGGTCCACTCATAAAGAGTAAATAAACAACACTGTATTAATTTAATTTGGGAATTGATCTCTCATTTATAAATTTGGAGTGAGAGAGAAGAAACAATGGGGGAGACGAAGATGGTGCACGCACCAATCGTGACTTACGCTTCGATGCTCTCTCTGCTATCTCTCTGTCCTCCGTTTGTCATCCTTCTGTAAGTGTCTCTCAATGCTTAGATCTCTATGTTTCTGAATTTAAATTCACTAGATCGATATTATTTTACAATTAGATATGTAGAAATACTGTTTTAATATAAGCGTAGAAAGGAGAGATGTTTCCTCCCTTACAGTATGAGCCGCGAGAACACAGTGGGATGAAGCGAAAACTTCTCTCTCAGGATACAATGGAGGTTGTTGGGTTCGAGTTGTGAACGTCTCGATCCTATTGGTTGTGCCTATTCGAAAAGACACAACTCAACTACTCCAACAGTCACGACCTAATTCGACCGGGCAGCTCGACCCCTTCGCGACACACAATAGTTCAAAGTGGTACTATAAATATAATAAAATATCTAACAGAGGCCGTAGTAAGGAGGGGCTAGGGCAGAATAGCTTAATTGACAGATAAGGGGCGAGGTAAATAGGTTATGCGACCCTTATGCGATTAAAAAAAGAATAGCTGGAGATGACCCGAGAAAAAGATCATATAGCTTAATTGACAGATAAGGGGCGAGGTAAATAGGCGATTAAAAAAAAAGAAGACATTTTGGAAGGACATTTAAACTCAATTGCCTTATTTACTATTTGTCACTTGGGCCAAATAGAAAATGACATTTTAGCTTATTGCTCTTACTTGGATTGTCACTTGGGCCAAATAGAAAATGAAGGTATCTGCAAAAGTTTATTGTCTGGCTGACCTTAACTTAAGTTTATGGTTGTTACTCCCGTTTCACAATGCAGATGGTATACTATGGTACATGCTGACGGATCCATTTCTCAAACTTGTGATTATCTTATGCAAAATGGGATGCAAGGGTTCAGAGATATGTGGCCGAAACCTACTGCTACTGCATGGAAAATTATTGCTTGTTACGGAGTATTTGAGGCTGTACTTCAGCTGTTTCTCCCAGGCAAAAGGTTTGAGGGGCCCATTTCTCCAGAAGGGAATCGACCTGTCTACAAGGTTGTTAAATTTTCGTAATGTACATCTATTTGTTGTTCGAATTTGTCGGCTTTGCTATTGTACATTTGGAAATATCTTTTGTTCCCACAACCATCTTTTCTGCTAAGCAGGCCATTCTACATGGTAATATGTGAATGTGGTTAAGGTCCAACACAAAATCCTCATTGATTCATTCTCGAAGTACTTGGCCTTACTTATTACTCTAGGACTGATCCTCAATGTCTTTTACTTTACTTCCATTTAGTTCAATAGTGAGATATAGCAGTTATTTTTTGATGGATCTTATATTGGTCTTCATGTATGTAGGCAAATGGTTTGCAGGCGTATGCAGTAACATTGGTAACTTATCTCGGCCTTTGGTGGTAAGCACACTTTCTTTGTAAACTAAATGATTCACTGAGGTGTTTAGATCTCATGATCACCGTTGATAAGTGTGTAATGAATCTGCTTATCTCGGCATTTATAGATGCAATTCCCATTTTATTCAAGCATTTGGTATGCACGCTTCATCTGCTGCAATTAATATATTGATTTTTCTTTCAGGTTTGGGATTTTCAACCCTGCAATAGTGTATGATCATCTGGGTGAAATTTTCTCAGCACTCATTTTTGGAAGCTTCGCATTTTGCATCTTTTTGTATATAAAAGTGAGATATTTAGTGGTATTTATTGGAAGTGCCTATTCATTGTATTTCATTCAATTGTGTTGTCTTAATTGATACTTTTCTTTCTTGAAGGGTCATTTGGCTCCGTCTTCTACCGATTCTGGGTCGTCTGGAAACTTGATAATTGATTTTTATTGGGTGAGTCTATCTGTCCCTTTGACTGGCATATTCTGTTGTTGGTTTCTAATTTCGTGAAAATTACTTCATCAATGTTTCATTTCTCTTCAGGGAATGGAACTGTATCCCCGCATTGGTACAAACTTTGATATCAAGGTTTTCACAAACTGCAGATTTGGTATGATGTCTTGGGCAGTTCTTGCTGTGACCTACTGCATCAAGCAGGTTACTTTCTAACATTATCATCTTAATAGAGATTCAAGTTGCTAGTCTAAGAGCATCTCCAGCAGAGGATCTTTTAGAATATGTGAAAAACACATACCATGTCCCAACAAATACCCATTTTTCTCCAGTTGGCATGAATCTTGATACGAGTTTTGGATTTTCAAATGAAGTACGCCTACTTGATATATTGGATTTAAGATCATGTTCTGGTGTCTATGCTATACAGATTATTTTGTATTTATTTCAATTTTGTGATATTTAAAGATATTGCTGAAAGTATAGTCGTATACACTCGTGATTAAATAACAAGAATTATCATGTCGTTGTTCCAAATTTTTCCAGGCAGAATGATATTTCCATTGGTTATCTTATGAAGAGAATGATATTTCCATTTTGATGAAATTTATTGCCTTGTTCCAGTATGAAGAGAATGGTCGAGTAGCAGATTCTATGCTTGTAAATACTGCATTGATGCTTGTGTATGTAAGCAAATTCTTTTGGTGGGAATCTGGATACTGGAATACAATGGATATTGCACATGATCGAGGTGACGAAACTTTATTTTCTTGCTCATTTATTTTACATACCATTGGCCAGTTTCTTATATCCAATAGTGAGGTAAAAGTAGAAATGGGAAAGTAGAAAGATCAGAATGAGATATAATTCGATTGCGGTGCTATGAAAGTTGTACCTATACAAAGATGTAACTTAAATTTTGTTTTGTTTTGTGTGTTTCACATTTCTCACTAAAACAAAGAAATCCCACTCACTTCTGGGATTGGGGTACTTTTGTAATTTGAAGAAATATTCTCATCCTCAATACTTTTAGGTGTTTTATCAGGAATCTAGAATTCTTCGTCATTCCGGTTTGTGTGTTCTTATAGGTAATAATATTATGTATGTGTGTGCCATTAAAATCTCGTCTTTCTATCTGTACATTTATAACACAATAATATTAGGTTATCCCAAATAGCTTAGATTAGGTACTGATGATGATGGCGTCCAAGTATGTCATACTAAATTCGATTTTTTATTATTTGCATATTATGTTGTTAATTTATGCCATATTGAAGTTAGAACCATCTGATTGTACATTAGTTCTGACTGGTGTTTTCTTCAGCAATCTCATGCCCTCCATTCAAGACTCATTCTGATGCTTAATCCCTATTTATTTTTTTGGCAGCTGGATTTTATATTTGTTGGGGATGTTTGGTATGGATTCCATCTGTCTACACCTCTCCTGGAATGTACCTCGTCAACCATCCTGTTAATCTCGGTACTCAGGTCAGCGAATAAGATTATACAAATGGAATAGAGATATTAAACTCTGAAAATAAATATGTTCCTCCATATGTTAGAATTTTTGTTTTTATGATATAATCTCACATTCTAAATGGTGTGTATTTATAATGGTGACCTTGAAATTATTTATATGTAGTCCTGGTTTGTAATATTCTTTTCCCTTTTTCAGCTTGCACTTTTTATTTTTGCTGCTGGCATTTTGTGTATATATATTAACTACGATTGCGATCGGCAAAGACAAGAATTTCGAAGAACAAATGGAAAGTGCTTGGTTTGGGGGAGAGCTCCATCAAAGGTTTCTTTGCCGTTAAATTTTATTCTCCTTGATTTCCAATTCACCTGCACGACTCTTCCATCTGACTATTCTATTTGGTAGTTACTGATACATGTCTTCTTCCACAGATAGTGGCCTCTTATCAAACTACTAATGGGGATACAAAAACGAGTCTTCTTTTGACCTCAGGATGGTGAGTTTTCGTATTGTAACTATGTTGCATCGAAGGATAAATCTTCCCATTACATTAACTATGAAATTATCCTCTTATATTAGGGTATAGTACAATATATTCATTGGTATATCATATTTTTTCATCTTAATCGATGAGGTATGTTGGGATTTTTCTATTTTTTATACATGGATTCAAGATCACACTATTCATCTACTTCTTCTCTATATCTATCCATCTCTTAATTATTGCAGGTGGGGATTGTCTCGTCACTTTCATTATGTACCGGAAATATTATCTTCTTTTTTCTGGACAGTGCCAGCTCTATTTAACCATGTAAGTGTGTCTCTTGCTATGGTATTGCTACCTTATTCTACACTTCAGAAAAATTTGTAGGAGTTTTATTTTGTAAACAAGGGGAAATAAGTTTTATTTCGTGAAAAAATTTGGTCCGAAATGAAAGGGAAGAAATAGATTAAATCTCAGTTATCTAGAAGTGACATTATTGGCAAAGTTATAACAAAAGTCTGGACATTTTGAAATCTTAACTATCTTTGTTGTTGTTATTCGTGCAGTGCCTACCCTACTTCTATGTGGTGTATTTGACAATCCTTCTCCTTGATCGAGCCAAAAGAGACGATGATCGGTGTCGATCAAAGTAAGGAATCAAAACTCAATTTACTTGTTTTTCATTATCTTTAATTCTCTATTATTGCTTAGAAAAATAAAGTTAACACCATTAGAGATGTGTCGTGCTTGACCACATTATCCTTGAGATATGGTAAATATGTTTGTTATGTATCTCCCGACAATTACCCGCAAGGCTCACATTTTCTACCACTGTTAATCTGAGGATAAACTCTAATTGAAAAAAAATAAAGATGTAATGGGATATTAATGAAATACTTGTGACAGGTATGGGAAATACTGGAAACTATACTGCGATAAGGTGCGCTACAGGGTCGTACCTGGTATCTACTGAAGGGAGAAGAGTTCCTCCTCTAATAAGACTGCTGTCACCTGTATCTGCTATTCTCGTGTATGTAATGTAACCGCTCATTACCGAAGCACATTTTTTTCCCTTTTAAAGTTATTGAAAATTCAATTGAGAATTCTTGGATTATTGAAATTATCTGTTTGGAATGTTCGGATTATTACATTTTAGGATTGAATGTTGGCATGCCAAGTGAGAATAGAAGTTTCCCACGAGCGCCCACGAGTTTAACAATTTGATTTGAACCTAATTCAAGTACTAGATTCAATGGCTAAGTCAAAATCCATACTGCACCTAACTGGAAACATTTGTTACAAGATAGAATTGTTTGGCCGCCCGCATGCTCCTAATAAGTACTAAGGGATCCACATTTTAAATTGATTCAGTCATGGACCACACCTGATTTCTGATTTCTCCCACTTGTATAACATGCGTGTTTTACATGTAACACGCTATGTTCAACTATGAAGTCTAATATCTGAAGCTTATAGTTTTTGGGTATGAAATCAGCTACTTCAACTAGGTAGCAACTGCGCCAAGATTCATGTTCACCAAAAATGAAAAGAAAAATGCATCAAGATTCATTATGATTCAAAGTTTCGAACTGCACATCCACGCCTAAACTGAAAAATATTAGGAACACCGCATTATTAAGGATCGGGAACTATATTTACAAGCATGTTCAAGTGGTAAAAAGAAAATGGATTTTTTGCTTAAGCAACTGAAGAGAAAGTGATGAGAACTCGCTTTATTTCAGCCTTCAAGAATAGGTAATTACAAAAGGTATATACAGAAGAATGAAAAACACTCCTTTTCACATCTCTGACAAAAGGTTGCTAATTTTACGAAGTTCTTTGAGAGCTGCAACTGCTGTTACTTGGCCCTTCTCCACCAAAATGTTTTTAGACAAATTTTCTCCTACCTGACCTCGATCTTGTTGGAAGACAGACTCAATCACCTGTTGAAGAAAAATACATTGTTGGTTACCTCAATCTTAATAAAAGCGTAAACTAGTTGCTTAACAGACAAAAAATAGTTAGGCAATTCAGGTTGCCTTCACTTTGTTTCTGAAGCACTATTATCATTGAGTTCAGCCATATCGAAAGGCAACAAGAATTTAGTGCAAAAAAAAGAGGGCATTCGGTTCCCTGGTTGCACTGAATTCTCTCGCTTTGTAGCAATTTGGCCTGCTACTACCAAATCAGGTCTGGGTGATTAAATTAAAAGTTTGCAAGATGGTTAAAAAAATCCTGAAAATAACAATGTTATGCAGTGTTTATTGAAATAGTGATAATGACTTACCTGAATATTTCAAGCATAGTTTGTCCAAGATTCTTTAGAGAACCCATCACGTTTTTCTCTGACATATCCCTGTATGAAATACTACATGCATCTGTTATCGGCAAGCCTGGGACATTGTTTTGATTATTTGATACTGAGGAGGATCTTGATGCCTCCATGTTACTTCCTTTCTCGAAGGTCACTTCACTGGCATTTCGTCCAAACTTCCAGAACCATGGAAATTTACCAGATGGGGGCTTCCGCTCCTTCAACCCAACCACCTGTTTATGAGCTGTATCCCCGATTTCTAAGTTTTGCGTGGAGCTACCTGTTGGATAGGAAACTGGAAGGGGGTCTTCACTTTGCTCCTCTTCATTCTCAAGATCTTCATTTTCAACAACAGACGAACTCGAACCGGCACAACTTTTTTCTGAATCATTTTCGAGATCATTATCTCCACTTAGACTTGAGCGCGCAGAGAAAATAGAACTATCTTCGCTGACTATATTATCCATGAGGAAGGATCTTTCCACCTTGTTTTCCAGCAAACCTTGTTCTCCTTCCACCTTAATTTCCACAGAGGAAGGATCTTTTGGAGCAGAAACTTCAATATCCTCCTCTGAGCCAAGTTGTCGAGATAAATCTTCTAATAAACTTCGCCTAACAGGTACTCTTGATTCCCTTTTTGCACTCTTGATTTCTGTTGGAGATGGGACAGATTCTGCTCTTATGAGACTTCGTCTAATTTTCTCGGAAAATCCTTTTTTTCCAGCTGTGCTGCTAGTGCTTCCCTGGCGAAGTTCCTCTGCCTTGTGCAACACTCTCCACTTCTCTTCCCAGTAACTCTCGCGTGCCAAATTTAGCGGAGTTCTAGGTGAAACTGAACCGGTAGAAAGGCTATGACCTCTGACAGCAGCGGATTTGCTCTTGTCAAATGCATGGTTTAGTAAAGGAGGTGGGGAGGAGTGAACACTTGTCTCCAAAGCAAGTGTCTGCAAAGTTTTGGCTTTCTTTATCAATTTCTCTACATCAATATCCTCTGGAAAGTTCAACAGCCTCTGGAGACAAGAGGTGGCTGTTTCAGTCGCAAGAAGAGAAGATCTCAAATGAAGCAACATGGTGACCGCAATGGCTGCGATGAATGCCCCCCTAGAAGAATGGAGAATATCGAGGCCGGTACCCACATCATCTTCGGTGGCAGAGGTTAATTTATCATTATCTGATACAAAAATCTCGTCCCATACCTTTAAGAGGTCTTCTAGTGAGAACTCTCGTCCAAATAACACTCGTAACCATCGTAGTGCGAAGTATTGTGGTTCAACCTCAAGCTCGATCAAATGGCTGTGGAGAGAGGAATCAGTGACTGAAAGCAAATGGTACAACGCAGAAGAAGCTTCTATAACGGGGGGCAGGCCTGTGTGGGATCCACTAGCAGGGGAAGGAGAATAATAATCTATCATGGCTACCGCACCACCATTACCCCCACACATTAATGCGTCAAACATGCTATATGCATCATGTTCAAGAAATCTATCAGAAAGGAGAATACCTAATTCTCCTTCAGCTCCATATGCATCACTTAGTAATACAATTGTTTGTATCTCGGGTTCAAGCTCGTTAAGGCTGTGAACTTTGATCTCATTTTCATGGGAACTATTTTCATCAACATTCCCTGTTTTACCCTTTAACGACAAGTTACTTTCTGCGAAGAAAATATCGTCAAACTTGTCTGTAAAATGATCTTCGTGGATTTTCCGAACTTGGGAAAGACGTTGTACATCAACATGAAGAACGTATAAAAGAGGCGCCAAAAGTTCGTGCATCCCTACAAAAAGAACGAGAAGAAAAAGGGTGAAAATTTGAGAAATTCCGCACAAGATATTAAAGTTCACATGAAACTATATAAATTGGGCATCTGCAAATTAATAAATTTGAAGTAAATTTTCACATTTCGAATAAAGTATTTCTTTATGAAGACTGTGGCCAAACAACAACAGAAAATGATAGGTTACAATTCGAATGTAAATAATAAATTTTATGTATTACTTAGCAAATCAAAATGTAATTCACATGGTTAAGAAGTTGTAAAATTTAAGTTACCTTGTCTGTAACCATACTCAGGATGTGTAAGGCACCACAGTAACAGAATCCTTCTTAGCATGCCTTGGCATGCTGGTGCCTGGAAGTAACTCCCATTTTCTGGGTATAAACGTGATAAATCTTGGTCCACCACTTTCTCCAGTTCAGCATTTCGGAAAAAGCGGCCCCATGCACTATCTGAGTAGAAAATAGCATTACCATGTTCAATAAAAAAAAGTTTAGACAATTTACATACAACTCAAAAAAAAAGTAAAGTGAAGTGAAATTATTAAAAATAAATATACTGAAGAGTGCAATTGAATCAAAAGCAAATTTACCTGGATTTTGTGATAGTGGATCATCTATAACAACATCAGGAGAAATATTTTCGCCTTTGGGAGGGTCAACTAAGATGCGTCTTCTGAGACCAGCATATCTGAAAATACCAACTTCAGTTATTGGCGAGAGTAAGTAAAGAATGACATTGAAAGTCGAAACAATAACACTAAATGCATTTTTATGGAGAACAAACTAATCAAATTGAGCACACATAATACCACAAATTATAGAGTTCCACTCAATCATTTAAGATAAAATGACTCTATGGCTTCTTTTATGGAGAACAAACTCGTTGTATTTACAACTTGTACCAATTATAATTGGAGGGCACTATTCGATCCAAGGACACCTCTTCAATATATTTATAAAACACCTTGAAGATCCCCTATTCAACTAGTGAAACCTTCAAACATTCCAAACAAACACATAAAACTAGTTCCAAATACATGGTAATTTTCATATAAACTATAAGCTGATTTATATGTATACAACTTACAAAACCCATAAATCTCTACCAAATGAGTGCATGGGGGAGAAAAGTTACCTCCTTCGAGCATCTGCAGTGACGCGCCGAAGCTCATCTATCGAAGCAGAAGCTTCAGAGGGCAAAATCCTTAGATTTATACGCCATTGCACACTTCTAAGATGTACAAATCTAGAATCAACTCCTCCCCCACCATTCCGATTCTCCGAATCGACAATCGAAGATGCAACTCGAGCTGGAGACACCATTATCACCCAATTCTCCACAAAACCAATAAAAATCAAAACTTGAACAAAATCAAAGGTTAAATCAATGAAATAAGAAATGGGGTTTTAGAGAGGTATATAAAAGAGAAGAAATTGGGGATTAAATTAGGGGAGAGATGAATGAATCAAAGGGGATTGCAGGGAGGCTTTGAGAAGAAATAATGGCGAAAATTGAGGAAGAAAACAAAGAGACTCATATTTCTTTGTTTGTGAGGTCAGATTGAGAGAAAGAAGAAATAGGAAGTTTGTTTGTTGTTTCTTTCTTTCTTTCTTTCTTCTCACACAAACAAAGGAACTTTTTGTGCTTTTTTTTTACAATTTATTAAGGTTGCCTGTCTTCTTCTTTGCTAAACCAAGGAGTTAAAATGAAAAGAAAAGAAAAACTCATTTCTCATTTCAAGAGGAGAGAGATTGTGTGTGAGAGAGAGAATTTATTATTATTATTATTATTATTATTGTTCTAAAATTAATAAAATAAAATGGAGTAATGGATTGCAAATGACCTTTTTAGAATCTTTATTTTGATTTTTATACTTTTTTATTTTGGAAAAAAAAATGTTTTTTTTTTTTTTTAAGTGAGTTGTCAATAATGCCCTCACACGTCACTCGAACTTGCTACAGTGACGGAGTGAAAAAGAAAAAATGTACGGGAATACGGTAATAGTTGTGGAGTTTGAAGCAGCAGTAGCAAAATTGACGGAACTGGTCAGAATTAGAAGGATGATGAGTTGAAGATTTTTTTTTCCATTTCTCTGTCTGGTTTTACAATTCTTTAAGGCATTTCGAATGCACTGATTTTCAATTCTAGTATTTTAACATAAACCGTTTGAAGGTACCTTGTACTAAACCCATTTTATGAAAAACGTGTTTATATATAACGGGGCCAAAATAGTCATTTAAACCATTATATATTTATTTAGTTAGTCTATTGGAGAATTATAGTTGAAAAATGGATTAAAAATAGGGGACCGCAACACCAACAAAATTATAAAAACTTGAAAGCAACAAACTATTATTGTAACCAAAATATATTCGAAAGTATATCCTCATCCTTGTGCTTGAGATGTGGTAAAGTGGAAGCATTTAACACATATTTCTCTCTATCTACCCATCTAGATTTGGGTCCCATTTCTGAAACTTCTCAGAAACTATTGTAGGGGACGGACTTTTCTCAATCGTAGTTATGGAAAATAGTTGCCCAAAATAATTTCCTTCTCCCCCTTAAAGCATCTCCAACAGTTCTGCTCCGAATCCAGGCAATAATCCAGATTCGAAGCAGAGGCATGGAGGCCAACAAAAAATTTCAATTGCTTGCCTAGATTTAAACACCAAATGATTTGGTGATTTAAACCAAGCGCCTGGCCTTTAAATTAAACACATACTTTTAAATTATTAAAGATTTTAAGCGCCTGGCTGGGAGCTTAATCATTAAGCGCTTAGATCTGTTTTGAAGCGCTCCACTCTCACTCCATATTTGGAGCGATAAACCGAGGCTCCAACTCCGAATCTGGATTCCGACCCAAATGTTGGATGCCACTTTTAGTGATTAATCCAAATATGGATTCCCATCGGAGGTCTGTTAGAGATGCTCTTAGAAGCTAATAAATATAAATAGTTCCAAATTATTGTGTCCCATCTAAGTAACTCCTAAATTGAATTCAAACTGATTAGCCCTCAATTTTGATCATTATCGATCATTTATGCACAATTAAAAAAAACTAGCAGACCAAGGTGATTCATAAGTTTTCACCATTTGCCCCGAAAAGCACAGAGGAACATGAAGCCCATTTGACACGCGAGTCCCCTTTATTGGCCCCATTAGTGGTAATTCAAGTTCAGAATATCTGCTTCTTCATGCATGATTTCGAAGCACTACACTAGCCCTACCTAGTATTTTTTTTAAAAATTCTCAGAAACTATTGTGGGGGAGGAGGGACTGCCCAATTGCATTGCAACAAATAGTTTTTCTTTTTTCTTTGAAAAGTCAAAAAAATACAAATAGGATCTAAAAATATATTGTTAATTGACTCCTAAATTAGATTCAAACTCAAATTATTCCTTATTTTTATCATTATTGGTGGTATCAGAGTTTTTTTTTTGCAGATCAGGGTGATTTGGGTAAATTTATTGCGATTTGCGAGATTAACCCTGAGAACTTTTGATACACATTTTTGCATTACAATGACAGTTTGGTGTTTAATCGAACATGATCCCAAACCACTACTAGTACTAGTTTACTGCATAACGCTGGGATAGACAACGTAAATTGCTTATTGTCTTTTTGGTGTTATATTTGTGTTTCTGGTAGACTTTTTCCGATTGTAAGTGTTAGTAGATTGGATTATCTTGATTCGAACAACATCGTAGAATTTGACCACTTGAAAGTCTCATCGTCGAATAAAATAGTTTTTTTAAAATATTTACAAGTTAGAAGAAGGATCATTTTTCAGGTAGCATGCACAGATGCATGAAGTTTAGAAAAAGAAGGGATAGAAACAAAACTACTTCCTAGGAGAGAGAAAAGATAGGAGAAAAGAGAAAAAAAAATTAGAAAGAAACGTGGGAGTGGAGAGATATGTTTTCATCTTACTTAAAATACCAATTGTTTTTCTAACTTATTACTGTGTGTACAACCAACACAAACTAAAAATAAAGAAAAAGTTAAAATGTATTTTAGAGATCCCCAAAAGCTTCAGATGGACTACCATCTAACCTCTTTGTAACCACCAATAACATTTTTGTGTAGTTATGTGTAGAGTGACCTCCCTACCGGTCGGTCAGATAACCGCTAAATGATTGGGTGACCGGCGCGACATTTTTTTAAAGCCAAAATGGTATGCCTTCGGCACTACACCTCTTTACTTGTGTGCCTACGCACTACCCAAATGCTTTTAGCTCAACCTTCTCCATAAATTTCGACATCAGCTCCGCAAAAAAAAAGTATAAACCATTATCAAATTAATGAAAAACCTGTAACACAATCAAAATCCCTTGTGGAGGTCAAAATAATCACACAAAACCTAACCTCACATGCACAAATATAGCATCCCACTATATATATATATATAAATCATCTCACATAATAGCAAGAACTTCAAAGTTTTAGTTTTCAAATAACTATTTATAACACATAAAAAGAAATTCATAACAAAGAATATGTCAAATTCAATATTACAACTTCATGGGCACACCATGCTAGCAAAATATTGTAATATCAGTAGCTCACAAAACAATTACCAACATACACCCGATTTGTTCCTATAAATATAACAAATTAAACTATTAGTTTCATATACAACAATGGTGGCAAAAATGGTCGTAACATATGTAAATTAAGTCGGAGATCTCTTTACTTCAAGTTTACCTCCAATAGCACTACCATCCAATCTTGTCAAGTCTAAATATCTTTAAACTCAAGTGCGTAAAATACTGTCACAAACAAAAAGATTGTTTCACCCATGGTCTAAACTAAACGAATTAAGTAACGGTATCTTCTTCTTCAATTTCTTCAACGGAGCTTTGGCCTTGGCATATTGTTGGAGGAGCGAAGCCTTTGGCATTTCGGAGTAACTATATTGGAACTCGAAAGAAGCTCATGGAAGCAGTGGCGGAGCCAGGGGTGTTCCAGGAGGGTTAGTTGAACCCCCTGGCTACCGAAACTCCCTTAATTTGATGCAACAATTTTTAAATAAAAAATAAAAAATTCATTGAATGTAGTTATTAAATATTTGAACCTCCTCATATAAATACTGAAAGAGTTTTACAACCCAACTAGTTCTTAGTAGGCATTTTGGTAGATGGTACATGGGTTATAGTCCATCTCTAACATAATTTAACTTCTTGTAAGTTCATTTTTTGTATACCCACATTTTAAACCCCTTGGAGGGGAACCCTAGCTCTGCCCCTGCCTGGAAGGAGGCAAGAAACTCCAAATTTTCCTACCATGACAGACTGATCCTCCTTCGGACGCAATTACTCCGTTGAAGACGGGTTTGTAGTATTTAGTTTGGCGATGAACTCCTTTGAATGAGGGATTACTGGGAGGTTTTGAGGTTGTAAACTAGGTTTGTCATTAGGGGATATTTGGGGTATTTCGGAATTGGTGGTTGTAAGGGGCCTATTCCGAATCTCGAGCTCAAGTCTCTCCATTCGACCATCACACATTTACTCGACCTCGTCAACATATACGTAGCACATTTATGACACATTACGGAGCAATTATAAGGAAAAATAGTTACTCAAGCCGTTACACAATCATTATGAAGACTCATCAAAACCATATATTAAGATGTAATTATACTCATGAGAGACCATTCGTAAACATGAGGTGATTATACTCATTGAGAGACCATTCGTAAAACATCTTGAAACTTAAGATATTACAAACAAACATGAGAGTATTTTAAGATGTAATTATTTCTCAATTTTCAATAATTCAAGTTTGCAAAATTTCTCATTTTCAAGAATTCATTGAAAGTTTTTTCAGAATGTCTACGATGCAGTATGTGA
Source organism: Kingdonia uniflora (assembly GCA_014058105.1). Taxonomy (NCBI): domain Eukaryota; kingdom Viridiplantae; phylum Streptophyta; class Magnoliopsida; order Ranunculales; family Circaeasteraceae; genus Kingdonia; species Kingdonia uniflora. The sequence continues at coordinate 7,812 of JACGCM010001410.1, read as the reverse complement.
TCCGTGTTAAATGATCTATAATTACTTTTGAAAATGGGGGCCTATAATTATTCGGGATCAATATTGGCCACAGCCCCGGGCTATAAATCTGTATTTAAGAATCATGGGTCGGTGTTAGACCGAGTGCGACCTTGGAGGTTTAAGCATGTCTTCTCAACAATAATAGCTTAAAGAAACTGCCAACACTTTTAATCAACTCTTCTTCTCTCCCTCCTGCATTATTTGCCTTAGTTTTGGATGTACCTAAACCTCTATTCTAACTAAGAGTCTCACCTAATTTTCTAAGCTATGCTACTATTAAACCACTCAATTCAATTGGTTACAATCTAATGTGTGTGTTGTTTTTGTCTCATTAATTTATTTTTTCTAGGTTGGGTTTGACAAGATCTGATGTTTGAACATTATCATTGATTAATGTTCTTAAAAATATATAAGTTGGAGTGGAGGAGAAGGTGGTGGTGATAACAAAAAAGGGCGGTGGTGGTCACTAACTTTGAGGGCTGCTATCATGATCTCTAAAATGCACATATTAACCTACTTTACAATAATAAATATATAATTTCTACTATCATTCAATGTTTATCAGCAAATAGAGATTTTTTTAGTTTGGTTCAATCTATATTTTGGATGTTTATCCCCAAAGTTATTCAAATATGGCCTCTGACCAGATGTTAACTCCAGTTTAAGTCCACTTTTGCCTTGAAATACTTAATATACCCTCATACGAGTTATACGTGAAATGGAGAACAAGTAAGCAGGTCGTCTTCCGGTCACCATGCCACATCAGCATATCCACGTCAACTCCTTCCCCAGCGGTTATCTTCACCCCCAATACCCCAATGGTTGTATCATTCTCAAAACTAAGTGTTGGTTTTTCTCTCTCAAAACTTTTGGTATTGGTTTCTCAGAAAAGCTAATCTATGAAAAGTGGAGGTACTGAAAAGGTAAAATCACTTGGTTTCGGTTTATCTCTCTCATTAATCAAGTGTTTTGTGTGAAATTTTAGAAATCGCCATTAAAGTTTAAGAATAAGAAATCGAGACTAAAAACTAACTGCAGGGAACTATATTGAGACTAAAGATTAACTTCTTTATGATTGCAGTGTAGCATGTTGACGAATACATGTGATGTGGCATTGTGACCTGAAGAAAATCGGTTAACCTCTTCTCAAAATTCACGTGCAACTCATGCGAGGGTATTTCAGGGAGATCAAATACAAATTGGACTCCAACTAGAGTTGACTTGTGGTCAGAGCGAATTTGGGGACCAGAAGTGAATACTCGCACTAAGTGGGGACTAAAGGCAAATTCACTAAATGTAGGTGGGACCAAAGTCAAAAAACCCGCCAAAATATATTTAGGCCACTTGATCCTAATAAGATGTCGTGTTAGTCAAGTTTTCTAATGTAGTGTCAAATTTTAATGGCTAGAACACGTCCATTAGAGTAATATGCATGAAACACTAATTCGTGGTAAATCGAAATTTATATATATATATATATATATCTTGATTATTTTTTGCCCCATGTGATCATATTTGACCCAAAAAAGTCGTACATTTGTGGTATTAGCTTGCATTATTATTTTGTGGTCGTAAACGTCTGTTACGATCTTCTCTTGTAGTCCTAATTGTCCCAAAGACCAAAACGAAAACATTCAACGTTTATTATCTCAAGTAGGCCTGTTGAGGCCTAATACAGCCCATATATTTAACCCAATCCTCAATTTTGGGCCGGTCTAAAACAGTTCTTAAAGTCTTAGGCCTTTTTCTTTGAGCCCAGCCCCTAACCCGCAAAGAAAGAAAACCCAAAATCATCTCCAAATCAAATTAGGGCAATTTTGTTCCACAATCTCAAGCACAGCTTCGGTAAAAATCTTTGTTTCTTTGATTGTTGTTGATTTCTAAATTGTTCTTATTTGAATTTGGAAATTAGGTTTTTTTTTTTTTTTTTTTTTAATTGTGTCTTGATTTTGATTCTTAACCCTTGGTTCCCCCCTTAATGATGTTGCAGTTTGGAAGTTTTAGAGGAAAAGAAATGGCTGTGATTGAGATTATCGAGGTTTGGATGCAAAACAGACCATTTTATCGAGTTATTGCTGCTAACAGTAAGTCCCCCAGAGATGGAAACATCTCGAAACCTTAGGTTATTACAACCCTTTACCAGGTATATCTTCTTTTGAGGATTTTCAATTTTAGAGTTTTTTTTTTTGAACTTATTTTATTATATAATTGTTATGGGATATCGAATTTGCGAATGTAATTGATACTGTTGGTTTTGTTGCATTTGTGTATTTCTGGTATCGTTTATGTAGGGATGGATGGTGGTAAGCGTATGGGTATTAACTTCGATAGAATCAAGTAAGTTCTTATGGTGTTTTTTTCACTTAGTAGTAATAATGTAATATTGATGTGTTGGAAATATCAGTCTTATGTGGTAGAGAGTGACAATTCAGAGAGATGGTGTGTTAATTTCCTTTAATTTAGCTAAATGTGTTGCATCGCATGCACCAATAATATGAATCCTAATTAGCATTTTAATACTCTTATTAGCAAGTGGTGGTGATTGTCTTGTTAATAAGAGAAATTTTAATACACCCCATTAAGAAATTAAACCCCCCCCCCCCCCCCCCCCCCCCCCCCCCCCCCCCCCGCGCGTTGTACTCTTATTATGTTTTACTTGCTTTGTTTAATTAGATATAGAGAAAGTAGACTAATTTAATTAGATATAGAGAAAGTAGCTAATCGAACTTATATATCATTGAAAATGTTCATTTTGTTTTTCTCATTTCACTAAGCTAGAGTAAGGACCTCGTTGTTTAACCGTTTAAGATAAATTAGGCCGTAGAAATTAGGGGGGAGTGAACTTTTAAATTAGAAAATAGTTATGTTTTTATTTGGAGGCATGCTTGTCTTTAAATATTTTAGAACTTAAGAATAATGGGATGGGTGAGCTTTTAGAGTTTGGGATGTATTTAAATTGCTCAATTAACAAAGCTCATATTTTTAGCGTACTTAAATGTGTCCTCCGTCGTCCTTGTATTTTACGGATACGGATACGGATTCTGACTACTATTTAAAAAGTTTGAAAGGCAAAATCATAAAGAAGAGACAGATCTAGAACTTCTTGGATATACATTAATATTTCTTTTTTGGGTGTCTTGCATGGTTTTTGAGGGAAGGCTCTGCATCTTTTACCGTATCCTCATTGCCTCTCCCGTGTTGGGAATTGGGGTTACTTATTTTCTGAAAGAGCTTGCGCTTACACTCCCTCAAGTGCGCCATATTACATAATTATAGCCGCCGACTTTCATATATCCACTGCCGTGTCTTCCTCAGTTTCTTCATGTAGGGATGGGGTGAGTGAGAGTGATATGGGATTCAAGTGTTTTCGTCGTCGAGGATAAGTGGATATTTCACCCTGGCTGACAATCTAATACTGTACCCTTCATTTTAGATACCTCATGTTTGTACATACAAGTTTATAACTTTAACTACTATCCAACTGGTTATATTGACAATCTAGGTTGTTGTGTACTCAAACTTCGCCCAATAGACATCAAATATTTGTGGATATGTTGAACCATGCATATCTATAACGTAAAATGGGACTAAATGTTGATAGTGCACTCTTCAAAATCTAATGTGTGGCAGAGGTTGTGGTATGCTAATTATAGGACTAACATGTCATTTTGTAGCTAGTAGCAGTAATTACTAAGTCGTCAATTTTGACTGTATTTGCTCCATATGAACTGTTTCATTTGTCCCCCTGTGACTGCAGGTATTGGTTATCTGTTGGTGCTCAGCCTTCGGACCCTGTTCAACGTATTCTTTTCAGAGCTGGAGTCTTACCTCCTCCACCAATGCTTGTAATGGACACAAAGGTGGGCCCCGTGATATCCGCCCAGTTGATCCTCTGACCGGACGTGTTATCTTTCGGAAGAAGAACATCCAGAAAACGAAAGTCAGTGAGGATGGCGAAAATAACTCCGAAGAATAGGCTTCCATCCATATCTTTTAGCTCAAATCTCCGTTTAAAGATTGCATAAAGTTTTGAGTTAGATGTTCTCTTCTTGATGTTGAAGGAAGTAGTTACATTATAAAGATTGTAAGCAAGTCACAACTTTTTGTTATCAGAGAATGTGATACTTTCTTCAATATGAATCACCCTCAGTGTAATGTAACTTTTTGTGTGTGAAAGGAACTAGGGAACCTTTTCTATATTGCTCACTGTTTCATGTACTTGTTGTTCTTGAAAATCGGCGCAGGATAACTTCAACAGGAACACAAAAGTGCATATATTTTTATTACAGACCTTTTTGCTCAATAATAAAAAAGAATCGCTTGTAAATGAGATTTTTCTAAGGTTGAAGAACACTAATTCCAAAGTGAAACAATTCCATCACCTTTCCTGAAACCTTAAATTTCATTGTTCGCTGCAATTTAAGGATAGCATGTGAAGGTTCAAACACAGCATGAAGATGGTGCCCGTGAATATTGCTGCATTCTTTCTCAGTTTCTTCTCACTCTTTCTTATTCGATCTCGTGTTCTTTCACAATTACGAACAACTGCCAGTATACCATATGGCCAGGTACACTTGCTGGAGCAGGGACACCACAACTTTCAACTACAGGATTCCAGTTAAATTCTGGACAAAGTGTCAGAATTCCACATTGCCTGGGTGGTCTGGTCGTATTTGGGCGAGGACAGCTGTGTATTTGATGCGTCGGGGGTTGGTACGTGTCAGACAGGGGATTGTGGCGGGAAGTTAGAGTGTAGTGGCGCTGGTGCCATACCTCCTACTTCGCTCTTCGAGATCACCCTCGGAAGGGCGATGACAAAGATTTTTATGATGTCAGCTTCGTTGACGGATATAATCTGCCACTTGCTGCTACACCATTAGAGGCATTGGTGGGTGTAATGCCACCGGTGTGCGAATGATCTCAACTTGGGTATGCTCTTCTTGCTCTAAATGTTTTTCATGGGTATAGGGTGGGCGTGGCTGTCGCGGTTTAGCACGAGCTAAATTTAAATTCATTAGCTCTTAGAGAATAAGAATTACCTTGCAGTTGCTTTAAGATAGTTTATCGATATTCATGTTACCTATTAATTTTGCAGGGTGTCCGAAGGAATTGCAAGTTGTTGCCACCAACGTGTTGCAGGGCGTGAACGGGGTCGAGTCAAACGGGGTTGTTGATTAAGAGTGCATGCGAGGCCTTCGGGCTGGATCAGTACTGCTGCAGTGGGGAATACGCGAACCCGAATACTTGCAAGCCTACGTTTTACTCGACCATCTTCAAGAGGGCCTGTCCTCGAGCTTATAGCTATGCGTTTGATGACGGAACGAGCATTTTTACGTGCAAAGCCCATGATTATATCATCACTTTCTGCCCCACAATGAATGGGTACGAGTCTCTAACCATAAAAGAGAGGAAAGCACAAATGAAGAAAACATAAATTTAAATTTGCAGCAATTTCTTTTTAATTGAATTAAAAAAATGTTATCTCAACTAAATAAAGCGAGGTTTTCTACACTCATATCCGAAATTTATGATAATTGGATTAATTCAACTCAAAGTATATATGGCTTTCTGTAATTTTTAAAAATAATAATCTTCTAACACGTAGTTACCGTGAACAGGATGAGTAAGTCGAAGAAGTATCCCCTGCTCTGCCAATTAGTGAACACAACAACTATGAGAAAGTTACGGAATTGTCCCCTCGCCCTCGAATATCTTAGCATATCAAAAGTCTGCCCTGCTCCTATTTTTCTTCACAGTTAACTTCTCTATGCTCTCTGAAGTAGAAACTGCATTTTGCAAACAGAAGCCGACATCGGGGTTCACAACAGAGTAACAGAAGTAATGGATGAGATACACTTTTGTCTTTGTAATACGCATTCCAGCAAAAAGATGCAAGGTTTAGACAGAAGATGGTGAGCAGATGATACTCAAGAAACATCCTGTGTATATAATAATATGAAAACATAGTGTAATATATTTATTAATTTCAGAGTCCTGCTACATATACTCGACGTATCAATTAATTTCAGAGTCCTGCTACAATATACTCGACGTATCAATGGTTGTTATCTTTACGTATATCATTGAAATAGTGACTTGACTGTAGATGAAGAGAGAAACAAATACTTGGTAATTTATTTTTTGGCTCTCTTGGTTTTCTTGGGAGCTTGTTTTTACTTCTTCCTTTCTTAGCTGGCTTCACTGCCGTTTTACTTTTCTTTTTAGTCACCCCCTGCATAGAAATTATAATCGATAAATGCAGAGGATGGTGATAATTGATAAATGTGAAGTTCCACTTCGTTATTTTAAAGAATAGCTGGTACGCATAGTAAAAGTTTGACACTATACCGCTGGATTTTTCAGCTTTCCCTTTGTCTTTCCTTTTTTAACTCCTTCAGCATCATTGGCTTGATCAGTTTGATTAGCCTTAGGTTTAGGAATCTTGTCTGCTTCCTCATCTGAGTCGAATGAAAACCATCCCGTGTCCCTACAGAAGACAAATTGTTGAAGCATAAAATCCGTAGGTCTTCCACGATAAGAAATTCTCAGAAAAAAAGACCCTAAAAAAAAACATTAACCAAGTATAGTGCCTGGCCACTGTGATGAGCACATATAAATAAGACATGATGAAGAAATTCAAGATTTCAAATCTAACCTTCAACCATGGTTTCGGTCTCGTAAACGTTTGATTGGGGTGTAAGTTGAATGAAATCATTCATAATAGCCTCTACCTGGTCAAGAATACAGCCTTTCCAATATTAAACCTCAAACAGGATATAATCAGGAATGTAAAATATCATTTCATTATTCAGAATAAGCTGGATGAGTAAGTTGAACTATAATAGGGAAAAAAGAGTGCACAAGTCACTTATTTGATCAGTGGAGGGAAATGACACGGCAAAAATAATATTAGAGGACTAAGAGGTTCAAGAAATCTGGTTCGCTAGGGAAATGCACGGCTAACTTCACTGACTGAAAATGTACTTTTTACCTTAGAAGTTGAAAACGTGATATTCAACATAGAAGAGAAGAAAAGGAGGAAAAGATGGAGAAGAGTTTGGGCTAGGTGCATTGTTATCAATTCTGATTCATCGAAGAGAAATGGCTAGTCATCGGAAGATTTTATTTCCCCAAAAATGGAGATTTCAGTTAGAGGTGGTCACAACTTTGACGAAGATTCAAAGCAAAAGCATCGAACATTTCTTAAACCATGATTCCGTTGGGATGCATGTACTTAAGGAACTTTAAGCTAAAACTGTATCTAAGAGACATTAAACATATCTTTGACGACCACCGTCAATTGTTTTCTATGGAGTATATAGTGTGTCTACACATATACTCCTCCTTTAGTCCCACATTGGTTAGTACATAAGTAGTTTAGTGACCCTATGTTATATAAAGAGCAGTAAAGCTTGTAATAATTAGGATCTTGGAATATCAATATTTTTCTCCCCTTCTTATTTCAACAAGATATAAGAGCCTATTCGATCTTGTAGACAACTTAAGGTTTTATGCTTCCGTCGCCGATGGCCTTTGTCGTTGTCGGGCAACTAAAGTATATTGTTTTTTCTCTTCTTTTTTTCATTCTTTCTAGCTTTTGAATTTTTATTTTTTTAGGTTTGTTTCTTATTTAGCAAAACCCTAACGTTATTTTGCTTCACAATGGCGGCATGGCCGCTTGAAGTCGACCTAACATTATTTCATTTTTCCACTTTCGTTTCCTCGTCAACTTAGTTTGACATGATTGACTTGTAAGCTCTCTCTTTCTCTCTCTCTCTATCTATTATAGAC
>JACGCM010001181.1:0-29517 GCA_014058105.1 Kingdonia uniflora | reverse complement strand
GGATGACGAGCCTGGACTGGTTAAATAGTCCATCCATAAGGGGGCGGTACACTCGGTTGGCTCGCGGGGTATATGGACGGCATAGCGGTGCCCTATCTGGGAAAGCGACCCACATTGCAGGCAATGTCTCCTAGCCTTCCCTAGACCAAGGAGAACTCATGACCATCCCTTGTGGAAGCCCATGAGCCAGGGTCCAAAATGACCAAGCCTTAAAGCTTATTTGGTCATGGGGAGTTTGGACCAAGGTTCCTCCTTATATAGCTACTAAGTAAATAAATAGTTTCCAAAAGGAAACGTTTAAACTGGAGATGAAGCGTACTGGCACTTCTCGCCCCCTTAACCAATTCGTTTTCAAGGAAACTTGGCGTGCATCTATAGTAGGGTATATAGAAACATATTCCAAGGTCAGAACTTATTTAAATGCTCGGGCGGATTTCTTGGCGTTTGCTAGGGCGTCACACCATAGGCCTAACCCTAAGTCATTACCGGAAAGGAAAGAAAGTGACCCACAACCCACCACCAAATCCCACGACAGTGATATAATTGAGCATAGGAATCGTGAGAGATCAGGGAATAGGGAATTGCGAAATGATTGGGGTATAGGCGCTCGACTTAGAGCTCTTACTCAGGAAAAAACAAATATAGTTAGGCACCCCGTCGGCCTGACCCAAAATATCCAAGCTCAAGCTGCTTTCTTGCTAGCTTTTTTGCTGGCAAAATGTAATGAATTTTGCTATCGATTGGGATTGAGTTTCACATAGGAATAGCTAATAAGGGCAGTGACACATTAGGCCCCGCTCCCCGGGATGCCCCCTTTGCTCTTCTTTTGCTACACAACCCCCGCGAATGAATTAGTCACTCCTCGCCCCGCCGCTTCGAGTCCCTTGAACCACATGGGTCAACATAACAACATTATTATTAACCAAAAAAAGAAAGATAATCAAATACAGCTAAGATGTTACAGAACCTTCCTTGCGATTGTTCCTACCAAATAGAAAGTCAGGGCAGATACCCTAATAACTACTTCAGACCTCAAGTTAAAAGATATGATTATTCCTAATAACGAATATTGTATAGTTCCCAACAAATTGTATACTTCACCTACCTGTTGGGATTAACCAATATACCTATCTACATTATGAAGGAAAAGATCATCTCGAGTCTCAAATCTCTCCATATGTAGGTACCACTCTCATACAAGTAAACAAGGGGATTTGAATTTCAGGAACTTATCATTTGATGGACCATTAGAGATGTAAAATTCAATTATTAGAGTTTTGATTGGTTTCTCCTCCTTTGATATGTGATCAACGAACAAGAAGAATTTTGAGAAGCCATTATCTTCGATTAAGACATTGGACACAATTTTACGAATAATATGTAGGTTTTAATGGCTTTATTAAAAAAATTAAGGTACGAAAAATTATTTGGCTCTCTACTCAATACCCTTGCACATTAAACAATACCTTACAAATCAAATTGGCTTATCAAAGTATAATATCAAATCTTGTAGCATAGTATCAATTATTTTAATTTCAAGATTTTATAGATCAAACCAAATATATTAAAAGTCATCATTCCCTTAGCATACAAGTTACAATTTATTGTTGTGCCTTACAATGGTAATTTTGAAATTCTCTCAAATGATCACCACAACATGCTATTTAATTTAATTATAATTCAAAGAAGATAAACATATTTGAAGGGATCCACAAACATAAACACGGTGAGAGGCAACGCAATAGAACGATGATGATGATGATTGTTTTACAATTACATTGAGAGAGGAGGAATGCTCTAGTAGTAGTAGTACTCATCATCTCTCAAATTACAGGTGTTGTGTATCTCTTTCTCCTTTGTGCGTATTCTCTCAAATATTCATCACATACTATGTGAGTGAGTTAGCCTCCTCACATTACAGCATTTGATATGTATCACATTGTTGGGCCCCTCCTTTATCCATAAAGACAAGGAAGCCCTTATATTTTCATCTTAAGTTGTGGTTCTAAACAACAAATAGAGGTGAGCAAAAATCAAAAACTGAGAAACCGAACCAATCGATCCGAATTGAACAAAATAGTTTAGTTTTGGGTTTCGATTTCAGCTTCGATTCATTAAGAGGAACTGAAAACAAAACTGAACCAAACGAGAAAAAAATTATTAGTAAACAAAACTCTAATGTAGCTTAACCCTTATTATTCTATAAATGCTTGACTTAAACAACAAATTACAAGTTTTAATGGAATGCAAACTGAGAAACTGAACCTAACCGATCTATTTTTCGGCTCGGTTTCGGTTTCAGTTCGGTTTATAGGTGGTCAGTTTCGGTTTCTGATTTGGGAACTGAAGTTTTAGGTTTTATACCAAAACCGACCCATGCTCACCCCTAAAAACAACATTAGCTAATGGACCACTGTATGGAGATAAGATGCCAAGCTCATGACATGAAAACATACAATTTTAATAGATCAACTACCCTCAAAAGGAGATATTCTAATAACTTGTTCATTAGTCAAAAAGATCCGAGCAACAAGGAACAACATGCATTAAAGGAAAAGTAAAGAGAGAATAGGTGTTCTTTATTAATGCATCACTGTTTCTACACTCACATATTACATTCATACAACTTAATACAATTTTGTACCTAATAATACATACAGGATACACACTGGAATGGAGCTGTCATTACTATTAACATTACAAGTCTGTATCACATTTCCATGTTGTTAAAGATATATCTTCTTCCTCTTCATCATACATCTCATTCGCCAAAAAACCATTTGCTTCCAAGTTACTGACAAAGAAGAACCTGGAGTCTATCTCATGAGTTTTTTTTATTCTTATCAACAGCCTGAGATATTACAGTATTTTAGTTCTTTTTATATTTTATGGATAAATGGAAAAAATTACTAATCTTAAAGACCCTAAACCAAAAGCCTAGAAAAACTGCCAAAAAAAGACATGCACTCCGAACACATACTATATACATACATAGACACACCTTATCCTATACCAAAACTGTAATAACCTAATTTCAAGATTTGAACTTAGCCTTTACACCAGATGAGTTTAGAACTCTCAAGAATAGTAAGTAAAAACTAACAAGATAATTTAACGTGGAAAACCTTTGAATAGGTTAAAGGCCATGAGTCTTGAGGATTTTAAGAAAGAAAGGATGATATTATTGAGATTGTTAGCTTATTATAATGAGTGTTCTGAGTATATGGAATGTTAGAGTGAGAATTCCTCCGTCTCCTCATCTCAAATTCTCTAGTCCTATTTATAGGTCTTATAAAATGACCGTTTGGAGACCATGATTATCCTTAATGATGAACGTTACAATATCTGTTGATATTCTTTGACCAGACTGTATAACGTTTTGATTATTGTTGCTTCGTAACGGCTTCATTGATGACTGTACGTTTGCTTAATCTCAAACTGTTTGATATAGAGTTCAAAAGTGATGACTAGAACTTTGGGATACTGAATATGTCTTTAATAGTACTTCATGTATGTTGATGAGGTCGAGTGGTCGTATGCTGGCCGAAGATAAAGCATGAGTCCGAGATGCAGAATAGGCCATTACAAGACGGTTCTTGACCAAGAGCACAAGAAACAGCATGGGCGAGTGGTGTTGGTCGAGAAATTCGTGCTATATCTATTTTCTGATATTGTTGTCTTGATTCTGATTGTGCTATAAATATGCCATGTGCTCTGTTGGTGAGGTCGAAGATGAAGTATGAGTTTGAGATGCGGAATAAGCCACTACAAAAACCAGTATAGCAAGGAAGATGATCTAAACATCATACATTATAGCTTTCCACCTTTCCATAACTACTCCGACCGCAAAAGTTTGGATCCTCAAACTTCTTACTTTTAAGCATAGTGTAATACTTGATGCCCAAGACTATCCCTGTCATCTCCTTAATAACCCTTACAAATCTTCTTGTTCTTTTCCAACCAAATGCACCACTGAATTGATAGAGATAACAATTTCCGCATAGCCTTGTATGCTGGAGTAAGTATGACCATTGGCAATACCACTAGTAGTCTGCCAAAGATTTGGGCATAGCCAAAGCTATCCTGCCTAAACCCATGAAGATATACCAATTCTCAAATGCCAGTGTACAAAGCAGTAGCAAATCATCAGTAGCTTACATGTATCTACTTTCCAGAAATGCCGTTTTCTTGATCCTACTTTGCAAAAGGTGGCATCCAGGCAAAGAAAAGCCTATTCCACAATCTTTTATCATCCGTGTAAGATCGAAAAAATCTACCACAAGTATTAAGGGCTGCACCACCATGTTAGGTTATGGCTCAAAAATAGGGGAAGTTGTTCGAATGAATGATGAAGTCTTTCGAATGAAAAAGCTTATGTTGGAGTTGTTCGAACGAGGCTTAGGTCGTTCGAATGAAAGACGCTCTGTTTGTTTGTTTGTTTTTAAGTTCGTTCTGAATGAGATTTATTCCAAAGTGATGGTTTATCTCGTGATGCGTACTTCAGAGATGACCTAATAAAAAGTTTTTAAATATAGGGTATAAGTTAAAAGCCTCTGTACAGGGAGAAAGAGTTAGATAACGAAAAGACAAAAATTTAGGGTTTTTCTCTGGAGAGATTTCTTGGGTTCTATTTCTAGGGTTTCTTGATGTGGATTATCTATAAGGGTAGAGGTGGCATAGTGTGTTCTGTGGAACTTCTTGTAACCCTAAGTAATAATATATTCATCGTGCTTGTCGGGGGTGGTTTTGATCCTTTGGGGTTTCCACCTAATTTAAACCTTGTGTATGTGATTAATTGCTTTGGATTGAATTCTCCATTGTTAGAGTATGATCTTAAGTTCTTGCTAATCATATTGTGCTTCCACGTTACGATATGTCCCCTTGGTTTCTTAACACACCAACCATCTCCCATCCACCCTACCTATCCACAAAAGAAGAAAGGAGCAATAATTCATCTCTATGCAAATACATCACTATTGTTTTTCAGGAATTGAATAAGAGCATTGCGTTCTGTGATGGGAAGAAGAGTTCCAATATATGTGCTTCTCTTGTTCCCACTGATATCGACGTATTATATAATTTCTACGCTTGGTGCTTAGTTTACCGTGGGTGCAGTGTGTTCTTTTAAATGTTTTGCCATGATAGTAACTGTGTTCTCACAAGCGCGAATGAGCTTCTGGCTACCTTTGAACTCATATATCTCACTATTCCATTCGAACCGTAAAGCTAAGTGATAGGTCAACGGTATCGCCCTCATATTGTGCAGCCAACATCGTCCCACTATTCCTAAATAACGAGATTTTGCATTTATAACATAGAATGTTATGTCGATAGTTGTTGGTCCTACTGTAATGGGGAACACAATCTTGCCTACACATTGTTCCTTAGATCTATTAAAACCAGTGATATCGATGTCGCTAGTTTTGACTTTATCTGTTAGGCCCATCTGGTCGATTGCGCTTTGTAATAGTAATTCGATACTGCTCCCAGTATCTACCTTCATTGTGTGTAAGACCACATTTCTCATTTTTAACATGAAAACAAGTACGTCATGATAAAGGAATCTCACGTGGCCGATATCACAATCTTCAAAGGAGATCTCCGTGTGTCTATTACTAGATTTTGGAAGTAAACGAGTCTCCTTGTCGACTATAGACAGGTCGTGACATTGGAGGAGGTAACGCCTTTTGAAACTTACTAATCTGTTGACTTTTGTGTGTCTCAATTAAATGGATGATGCGAACATAACATAAATGTTTCTCTTCTGCTCCTCCTTTGATCTGAATGACATTAGTAGTAAGTATGTAACTTCCGTTTAGGTAACTTTCCAGGTTGACAATAAACTCTTGCAGTCTACCGTCCTTAAGAATATACCCCAAGAGTCTCTGCAGAGCGAGCCAATATTCAGAATCGTGGTGTTGAACTTTATGGTACATGCAGTACGACCTTCCTTCGATGGGCTGGAGAGGTTGGGGTTTCGGAAGAATTTATCTTTTTGGAGTGTAGGATACATGTTTGTCAGCGTAGTGGTTAACTTTGGAAGACATAGTTTTGAAGGCCATTGCCTTTCGGGGGTCGATCTCCATTAGATTTAATCCATTTTTTGTCCTCTCGGTATATGTTATTCGTTCGAACTCTCGATTTGTAGTTTATCCTTTAGTTGTAAGGATTGCCTTCTGTGGTTTTATCGTTCGGACATCAATCATCCTTTCGAGGTCGATATAACTGTTGACTTTGCCAATCATGTCTTTTAGGGTGACAAGTTTATTCAAGATGAGGTGTTTCTTCGCTCGGTTTTCCATAAGTAGAACATTGGTAAAGGCTGAAACAATAATCTTTTGGTCAAGGCTGTGTCCACCTTTCTTGCCAAGTTCAAGTATTTCTTGGTGAATGATTTGAGCTTCACTCGTGGTATCTGTTTGAGACTAAAAAGAGAGTAGAGATTCTCTTTTGTGTCCCTATTATGTGAATAGTTTTTGACAATGAGTTCCCGCAATTGTTTGAAAGTATGAATTGATCCTTCTTTTCATGAGTGGAACCATCTTAAGGGCTTGCCTTTGAGACCGGTCGGGAAGAGGTGGCACAAGATGTGATTTGATGTGAAATGCAGACCCAAAGCATCTTGGAATTCTTGAACGTGTTCCACGGGCAGTTCCTTTGTATTTTTAGATTTTTGGCATGTGAAAACTTGTTGGAAGTTCTCCTTCTAATAGAGTTTGTAAAATCAGGTTCTTCTATAATTTGATGAAGATGTTTTTCCCTGTATGTGCATAGGCCTCCAGTAGTTCTTTGGTACGCTTTTCTACATGCTCTTATGTAACGAACTATCGAGCTGGGATCGTTTGGTGTTGGATTATTCCTTCTCGTGGGTTGTGATCTCCGTTTCCTGCTAGGATTACGGCTCAAAATAGGGGAAAGTCATTCGAACGAGTGGGGAAGTCGTTCGAACGACATATTTTCTGTTGAAGTCGTTCGAACGACTCATGAGGTCGTTTGAATAAAAATGGCTATGTTTGTTTGTTTCTAAGTTCATTTTGAAGGGGATTTAATCCAAAGCTATGGATTATCTCGTGATGCGTATTTCAGAGATGACCTAATAGAAAACCTATAAATATAGAGTATATGTTAAAGGCCTCTGTACAGGAGAAAAGAGTTAGAGCGAGAAAAGGGAGAAATCTAGAGTTTTGCTCTAGAGAGATTTATTGGGTTTTTTTTTTGGGATTTCCTGCTGGGGATTATCTGTAAGGGTAGAGGTGAGGTTTGAGTGATCTCTGGAACTTCTTTTAACCCTAGTGTGATAATATACTCCTTGTGCTTGTCAGGGGTAGTTTTGATCCTGTTTAGGGTTTCCACCTAATTTAAACCTTGTGTATGTAATTAATTGCCTTTGTTTGAATTCTTTGTGATCAGAGTTGGTTCTTCAAGTTCTTGTTAAATCCTATTGTGCTTCTGCGTTGCGATTTTCCCCCTCGGTTTCCCAATACTTCCTTCGCTAAGGCGTTCGCACACAGGGATCCGAGTCCTTCCCCTTTGAGGATCTTCCACTTGTCTAAGGTCAACAGGTATTTTGTCGACTTATTTTTGAGCGGTCGGAATTAGTGTAGCCTCATGTTGGCGTTGGTTATGATCAGGTCAAATATCTACTCTATGGCTGTTACCTCAGAGAGGTTTTAACCTGTCTCGAGCTGAAACTCTCGATGTGGCTGACAGTGCCTCCTTATTTTTGTGTTTCGTCATCTGCTGTCCTTGGAGAGCTTTCGATGTTTCTTGTACGCTTGCCAATTATTGTTTCTGAATTGTCATCCTTTCCGTTTTGGAGTTCAGAGTGGCGCGTAACTCTGCCGTCGCGTCTGCTCCTCCATTCAGGCCATTTTGAGGGCTTTGGCTTGAGCTTGACATTTTGGATTTACTTTTGCGAGTTGTTTGGCTTTTGAGCACTGCGACTTATTGTTCGTGGTTCCCATAGATGGCGCCAAATGTAAGAGCCTAATTTTGTATCTCGAACTTAGTATCTCACACCAAATATGATCAGAACGCTAGCAAGAAATAAGTAATCATTGACACAAGATTTAGCGTGGAAAACATATAAATAGGTTAAAAACTACAACCTCTCTTGAGGATTTAGAATTAGAGATTTTTATTGATAGTGACTAGCTATTACAAAGAACGCTATGAATAGTTATGTATAGAGATTCTTGATAAGAAAAGTCTATCCTTAATTTGTAGTTCTCTGGTAGGTGGGCTCATAAACTCTTTCGGGAAGCCTGACCAGCTTAGTCCTATAACCAATGACTCAAATTATAGCACCACCAACTCCAAAGAATATATTATAAATTAACTCCCATCTTTGAAGTGAAACTCTTAGACTTTGAAACCATAATGAAGAAGAAGAAGAAGATGATGATGATCTCTGAGCTTCATAAGGTCACTACTTTCACCTCTTTTTTTCATTCCCATGAATCTTCAATACCTCATTTTGAGATTTATGTAAGAAATAAATGCAAATCAGGGAACCTTGGGATAGAAGAAGCTAAGGATTTATTCGATAATGGCATTCAAATGCGACCCTTGCCTTCGATTTACCCTTTTAAATATTGAGCGCCTGTTTCATTTTATTTGAAATTCATCGCCTAATTGTTAGGCGCCCGATTAGAAAATAAATAGATGCCTAACACTTGGGCTCTCGATCGGGACGTATAAAAGCAAGGTTGAGCCTTGGAAAGCAAGACTCAACCTTGCTTTTTGAGTGAAAAACCAAGTCAGTGAGGCACTGCTGTTGGAGGACGAAAATCTTAGGTGGCACCTTGGATTCCAAGGTAGTGAGGTACTTTAGGAGATGCTCTAAGAGGCGATTAAAGCTAGGTACATCATAAGATATCATTTATGCTGGTTCTTTAAGGCTCGTTAGTGCTCTATGCTTTCTCAAAGATCAAAGATAAAACATAAGAGTGATAATATCTAGCGATAATCTTAATTGAGAAAACTCAATGAAAGAATATACTAACTTAATCAAATTTCAATTTCTTCACTACACACTCAAATACATGAAAGAGAATTGCACTATAAGAAACAGTTGGATCAGATTTCAAAATTTGTGAACTAGTTCTTGCTCTAATGAGTAATTTGCTTAACTTGTTGCTTTAATGCTCCATCTTCATTGCCGATGTTAAAATTAAAACAATACTGTTACTACAAAAGAGTAGCTCATAACAAACGTTGTCTAGACATTTGACCACTATTGGAGATTGTCTTGCTTACACGCACCCACCAACTCCGAAACTATAAAATTCTAAACTCACTCTCGGCTTAGAAGTTAAAACTCTCAGACTTTGAAGCCATGGAGAAATTGTTTGAAAGATCCGTTGCTGCTGTTGTTATGAAGAAGAAGATTAAGGTCAGTACTTCCAACCCACAATTTACAATAGCTCATTTCGAGCAATTTGTTACAGAGAGAATCAAATCTGGGAACCTTGGGATAGAAGAAGCCAAGGATTTGTTCGATTACTCATTTTTTGACTCCATCCCACATTTTGAGTATTTTGTTAGAGATAGATGCAAATCTGGGAACCTTGGGATAGAAGAGGCTAAGGGTTTGTTTGGTTACGCCATTCAAATGCGACCCTTGCCTTCGATTTACCCTTTTAATCAACTGTTAGGAGTCCTCAACAAGTTGAATGAGTATTCCACTGTATTTCCACTCTTCAAAACGATGGAATCCGAGGGAATCAGACCTATTTAATTACATTTAGCATTTTGATTAATTGTTTTTGCCTAATGGGTAAGGTGGATTTCGGATTTGCTGTTGCTGGAAACATTTTCAAGAGTGGGTTTGAACCAAATATAGTTATTTTCAACACTTTGCTCAAAGGGCTTTTCAAGGAGAATAGAGTGAAGGATGCAATCCAGTTGTTTTACAAAATTACAGAGATTGGGTATACATGTACTGATGTTACCTATGGAACTATGGTAGATGGGTTATGCAAAACTGGGAATGTTGATCAAGCTTTTAAGTTGCTTCAGGATATGAAGAATGGAAATTGCAAGCCTGACATAGTAATTTACAGTGCACTCATCGACGGTCTATGTAAGGATAATCAAATACCCAAAGCCCTAAACCTCTTTGAAGAAATGATTTGCAAAGGTGTTGTGCCAAATGTCTTCACTTACAATTGTATAATTCACGGTGTATGTAGTTTAGGCATGTGGAAGGACGCTGAATGTTATGTCAACAAAATGGTGAATTCTGGAGTTACGCCAAACATAGTAACATTCAACCTCGTGATTGATGCTCTTTGCAAAGATGGGAGGACAGAAAAGGCACAAACTCACTCTCGGCATAGAAGTTAAAACTCTCAGACTTTGAAGCCATGAAGAAATTGTTTGAAAGATCCGTTGCTGCTGTTGTTATGAAGAAGAAGATTAAGGTCAGTACTTCTAACCCACAATTTACAATAGCTCATTTTGAGCAATTTGTAAGAGAGAGAATCAAATCTGGGAACCTTGGGATAGAAGAAGCCAAGGATTTGTTCGATTACTCATTTTTTGACTCCATCCCACATTTTGAGTATTTTGTTAGAGATAGATGCAAATCTGGGAACCTTGGGATAGAAGAGGCTAAGGGTTTGTTTGGTTACGCCATTCAAATGCGACCCTTGCCTTCGATTTACCCTTTTAATCAACTGTTAGGAGTCCTCAACAAGTTGAATGAGTATTCCACTGTATTTCCACTCTTCAAAACGATGGAATCCGAGGGAATCAGACCTAATTTAATTACATTTAGCATTTTGATTAATTGTTTTTGCCTAATGGGTAAGGTGGATTTCGGATTTGCTGTTGCTGGAAACATTTTCAAGAGTGGGTTTGAACCAAATATAGTTATTTTCAACACTTTGCTCAAAGGGCTTTTCAAGGAGAATAGAGTGAAGGATGCAATCCAGTTGTTTTACAAAATTACAGAGATTGGGTATACATGTACTGATGTTACCTATGGAACTATGGTAGATGGGTTATGCAAAACTGGGAATGTTGATCAAGCTTTTAAGTTGCTTCAGGATATGAAGAATGGAAATTGCAAGCCTGACATAGTAATTTACAGTGCACTCATCGACGGTCTATGTAAGGATAATCAAATACCCAAAGCCCTAAACCTCTTTGAAGAAATGATTTGCAAAGGTGTTGTGCCAAATGTCTTCACTTACAATTGTATAATTCACGGTGTATGTAGTTTAGGCATGTGGAAGGACGCTGAATGTTATGTCAACAAAATGGTGAATTCTGGAGTTACGCCAAACATAGTAACATTCAACCTCGTGATTGATGCTCTTTGCAAAGATGGGAGGACAGAAAAGGCACAAACTCACTCTCGGCATAGAAGTTAAAACTCTCAGACTTTGAAGCCATGAAGAAATTGTTTGAAAGATCCGTTGCTGCTGTTGTTATGAAGAATAAGATAAAGGTCAGTGCTTCCAACCCACAATTTACAATAGCTCATTTCGAGCAATTTGTTACAGAGAGAATCAAATCTGGGAACCTTGGGATTGAAGAAGCCAAGGGTTTGTTCGATAACTCACTTTTTGATTCATATGATTCCATCCCACATTTTGGTATTTTGTTAGAGATAGATGCAAATCTGGGAACCTTGGGATAGAAGAGGCTAAGGGTTTGTTTGGTTACGCCATTCAAATGCGACCCTTGCCTTCGATTTACCCTTTTAATCAACTGTTAGGAGTCCTCAACAAGTTGAATGAGTATTCCACTGTATTTACACTCTTCAAAACGATGGAATCCGAGGGAATCAGACCTAATTTAATTACATTTAGCACTTTGATTAATTGTTTTTGCCTAATGGGTAAGGTGGATTTCGGATTTGCTGTTGCTGGAAACATTTTCAAGAGTGGGTTTGAACCAAATATAGTTATTTTCAACACTTTGCTCAAAGGGCTTTTCAAGGAGAATAGAGTGAAGGATGCAATCCAGTTGTTTTACAAAATTACAGAGATTGGGTATACATGTACTGATGTTACCTATGGAACTATGGTAGATGGGTTATGCAAAACTGGGAATGTTGATCAAGCTTTTAAGTTGCTTCAGGATATGAAGAATGGAAATTGCAAGCCTGACATAGTAATTTACAGTGCACTCATCGACGGTCTATGTAAGGATAATCAAATACCCAAAGCCCTAAACCTCTTTGAAGAAATGATTTGCAAAGGTGTTGTGCCAAATGTCTTCACTTACAATTGTATAATTCACGGTGTATGTAGTTTAGGCATGTGGAAGGACGCTGAATGTTATGTCAACAAAATGGTGAATTCTGGAGTTACGCCAAACATAGTAACATTCAACCTCGTGATTGATGCTCTTTGCAAAGATGGGAGGACAGAAAAGGCACAAACTCACTCTCGGCATAGAAGTTAAAACTCTCAGACTTTGAAGCCATGAAGAAATTGTTTGAAAGATCCGTTGCTGCTGTTGTTATGAAGAAGAAGATTAAGGTCAGTACTTCTAACCCACAATTTACAATAGCTCATTTTGAGCAATTTGTAAGAGAGAGAATCAAATCTGGGAACCTTGGGATAGAAGAAGCCAAGGATTTGTTCGATTACTCATTTTTTGACTCCATCCCACATTTTGAGTATTTTGTTAGAGATAGATGCAAATCTGGGAACCTTGGGATAGAAGAGGCTAAGGGTTTGTTTGGTTACGCCATTCAAATGCGACCCTTGCCTTCGATTTACCCTTTTAATCAACTGTTAGGAGTCCTCAACAAGTTGAATGAGTATTCCACTGTATTTCCACTCTTCAAAACGATGGAATCCGAGGGAATCAGACCTAATTTAATTACATTTAGCATTTTGATTAATTGTTTTTGCCTAATGGGTAAGGTGGATTTCGGATTTGCTGTTGCTGGAAACATTTTCAAGAGTGGGTTTGAACCAAATATAGTTATTTTCAACACTTTGCTCAAAGGGCTTTTCAAGGAGAATAGAGTGAAGGATGCAATCCAGTTGTTTTACAAAATTACAGAGATTGGGTATACATGTACTGATGTTACCTATGGAACTATGGTAGATGGGTTATGCAAAACTGGGAATGTTGATCAAGCTTTTAAGTTGCTTCAGGATATGAAGAATGGAAATTGCAAGCCTGACATAGTAATTTACAGTGCACTCATCGACGGTCTATGTAAGGATAATCAAATACCCAAAGCCCTAAACCTCTTTGAAGAAATGATTTGCAAAGGTGTTGTGCCAAATGTCTTCACTTACAATTGTATAATTCACGGTGTATGTAGTTTAGGCATGTGGAAGGACGCTGAATGTTATGTCAACAAAATGGTGAATTCTGGAGTTACGCCAAACATAGTAACATTCAACCTCGTGATTGATGCTCTTTGCAAAGATGGGAGGACAGAAAAGGCACAAACTCACTCTCGGCATAGAAGTTAAAACTCTCAGACTTTGAAGCCATGAAGAAATTGTTTGAAAGATCCGTTGCTGCTGTTGTTATGAAGAAGAAGATTAAGGTCAGTACTTCTAACCCACAATTTACAATAGCTCATTTTGAGCAATTTGTAAGAGAGAGAATCAAATCTGGGAACCTTGGGATAGAAGAAGCCAAGGATTTGTTCGATTACTCATTTTTTGACTCCATCCCACATTTTGAGTATTTTGTTAGAGATAGATGCAAATCTGGGAACCTTGGGATAGAAGAGGCTAAGGGTTTGTTTGGTTACGCCATTCAAATGCGACCCTTGCCTTCGATTTACCCTTTTAATCAACTGTTAGGAGTCCTCAACAAGTTGAATGAGTATTCCACTGTATTTCCACTCTTCAAAACGATGGAATCCGAGGGAATCAGACCTAATTTAATTACATTTAGCATTTTGATTAATTGTTTTTGCCTAATGGGTAAGGTGGATTTCGGATTTGCTGTTGCTGGAAACATTTTCAAGAGTGGGTTTGAACCAAATATAGTTATTTTCAACACTTTGCTCAAAGGGCTTTTCAAGGAGAATAGAGTGAAGGATGCAATCCAGTTGTTTTACAAAATTACAGAGATTGGGTATACATGTACTGATGTTACCTATGGAACTATGGTAGATGGGTTATGCAAAACTGGGAATGTTGATCAAGCTTTTAAGTTGCTTCAGGATATGAAGAATGGAAATTGCAAGCCTGACATAGTAATTTACAGTGCACTCATCGACGGTCTATGTAAGGATAATCAAATACCCAAAGCCCTAAACCTCTTTGAAGAAATGATTTGCAAAGGTGTTGTGCCAAATGTCTTCACTTACAATTGTATAATTCACGGTGTATGTAGTTTAGGCATGTGGAAGGACGCTGAATGTTATGTCAACAAAATGGTGAATTCTGGAGTTACGCCAAACATAGTAACATTCAACCTCGTGATTGATGCTCTTTGCAAAGATGGGAGGACAGAAAAGGCACAAACTCACTCTCGGCATAGAAGTTAAAACTCTCAGACTTTGAAGCCATGAAGAAATTGTTTGAAAGATCCGTTGCTGCTGTTGTTATGAAGAATAAGATAAAGGTCAGTGCTTCCAACCCACAATTTACAATAGCTCATTTTGAGCAATTTGTAAGAGAGAGAATCAAATCTGGGAACCTTGGGATTGAAGAAGCCAAGGGTTTGTTCGATAACTCACTTTTTGATTCATATGATTCCATCCCACATTTTGGGTATTTTGTTAGAGATAGATGCAAATCTGGGAACCTTGGGATAGAAGAGGCTAAGGGTTTGTTTGGTTACGCCATTCAAATGCGACCCTTGCCTTCGATTTACCCTTTTAATCAACTGTTAGGAGTCCTCAACAAGTTGAATGAGTATTCCACTGTATTTACACTCTTCAAAACGATGGAATCCGAGGGAATCAGACCTAATTTAATTACATTTAGCACTTTGATTAATTGTTTTTGCCTAATGGGTAAGGTGGATTTCGGATTTGCTGTTGCTGGAAACATTTTCAAGAGTGGGTTTGAACCAAATATAGTTATTTTCAACACTTTGCTCAAAGGGCTTTTCAAGGAGAATAGAGTGAAGGATGCAATCCAGTTGTTTTACAAAATTACAGAGATTGGGTATACATGTACTGATGTTACCTATGGAACTATGGTAGATGGGTTATGCAAAACTGGGAATGTTGATCAAGCTTTTAAGTTGCTTCAGGATATGAAGAATGGAAATTGCAAGCCTGACATAGTAATTTACAGTGCACTCATCGACGGTCTATGTAAGGATAATCAAATACCCAAAGCCCTAAACCTCTTTGAAGAAATGATTTGCAAAGGTGTTGTGCCAAATGTCTTCACTTACAATTGTATAATTCACGGTGTATGTAGTTTAGGCATGTGGAAGGACGCTGAATGTTATGTCAACAAAATGGTGAATTCTGGAGTTACGCCAAACATAGTAACATTCAACCTCGTGATTGATGCTCTTTGCAAAGATGGGAGGACAGAAAAGGCACAAACTCACTCTCGGCATAGAAGTTAAAACTCTCAGACTTTGAAGCCATGAAGAAATTGTTTGAAAGATCCGTTGCTGCTGTTGTTATGAAGAAGAAGATTAAGGTCAGTACTTCTAACCCACAATTTACAATAGCTCATTTTGAGCAATTTGTAAGAGAGAGAATCAAATCTGGGAACCTTGGGATAGAAGAAGCCAAGGATTTGTTCGATTACTCATTTTTTGACTCCATCCCACATTTTGAGTATTTTGTTAGAGATAGATGCAAATCTGGGAACCTTGGGATAGAAGAGGCTAAGGGTTTGTTTGGTTACGCCATTCAAATGCGACCCTTGCCTTCGATTTACCCTTTTAATCAACTGTTAGGAGTCCTCAACAAGTTGAATGAGTATTCCACTGTATTTCCACTCTTCAAAACGATGGAATCCGAGGGAATCAGACCTAATTTAATTACATTTAGCATTTTGATTAATTGTTTTTGCCTAATGGGTAAGGTGGATTTCGGATTTGCTGTTGCTGGAAACATTTTCAAGAGTGGGTTTGAACCAAATATAGTTATTTTCAACACTTTGCTCAAAGGGCTTTTCAAGGAGAATAGAGTGAAGGATGCAATCCAGTTGTTTTACAAAATTACAGAGATTGGGTATACATGTACTGATGTTACCTATGGAACTATGGTAGATGGGTTATGCAAAACTGGGAATGTTGATCAAGCTTTTAAGTTGCTTCAGGATATGAAGAATGGAAATTGCAAGCCTGACATAGTAATTTACAGTGCACTCATCGACGGTCTATGTAAGGATAATCAAATACCCAAAGCCCTAAACCTCTTTGAAGAAATGATTTGCAAAGGTGTTGTGCCAAATGTCTTCACTTACAATTGTATAATTCACGGTGTATGTAGTTTAGGCATGTGGAAGGACGCTGAATGTTATGTCAACAAAATGGTGAATTCTGGAGTTACGCCAAACATAGTAACATTCAACCTCGTGATTGATGCTCTTTGCAAAGATGGGAGGACAGAAAAGGCACAAACTCACTCTCGGCATAGAAGTTAAAACTCTCAGACTTTGAAGCCATGAAGAAATTGTTTGAAAGATCCGTTGCTGCTGTTGTTATGAAGAAGAAGATTAAGGTCAGTACTTCTAACCCACAATTTACAATAGCTCATTTTGAGCAATTTGTAAGAGAGAGAATCAAATCTGGGAACCTTGGGATAGAAGAAGCCAAGGATTTGTTCGATTACTCATTTTTTGACTCCATCCCACATTTTGAGTATTTTGTTAGAGATAGATGCAAATCTGGGAACCTTGGGATAGAAGAGGCTAAGGGTTTGTTTGGTTACGCCATTCAAATGCGACCCTTGCCTTCGATTTACCCTTTTAATCAACTGTTAGGAGTCCTCAACAAGTTGAATGAGTATTCCACTGTATTTCCACTCTTCAAAACGATGGAATCCGAGGGAATCAGACCTAATTTAATTACATTTAGCATTTTGATTAATTGTTTTTGCCTAATGGGTAAGGTGGATTTCGGATTTGCTGTTGCTGGAAACATTTTCAAGAGTGGGTTTGAACCAAATATAGTTATTTTCAACACTTTGCTCAAAGGGCTTTTCAAGGAGAATAGAGTGAAGGATGCAATCCAGTTGTTTTACAAAATTACAGAGATTGGGTATACATGTACTGATGTTACCTATGGAACTATGGTAGATGGGTTATGCAAAACTGGGAATGTTGATCAAGCTTTTAAGTTGCTTCAGGATATGAAGAATGGAAATTGCAAGCCTGACATAGTAATTTACAGTGCACTCATCGACGGTCTATGTAAGGATAATCAAATACCCAAAGCCCTAAACCTCTTTGAAGAAATGATTTGCAAAGGTGTTGTGCCAAATGTCTTCACTTACAATTGTATAATTCACGGTGTATGTAGTTTAGGCATGTGGAAGGACGCTGAATGTTATGTCAACAAAATGGTGAATTCTGGAGTTACGCCAAACATAGTAACATTCAACCTCGTGATTGATGCTCTTTGCAAAGATGGGAGGACAGAAAAGGCACAAACTCACTCTCGGCATAGAAGTTAAAACTCTCAGACTTTGAAGCCATGAAGAAATTGTTTGAAAGATCCGTTGCTGCTGTTGTTATGAAGAATAAGATAAAGGTCAGTGCTTCCAACCCACAATTTACAATAGCTCATTTTGAGCAATTTGTAAGAGAGAGAATCAAATCTGGGAACCTTGGGATTGAAGAAGCCAAGGGTTTGTTCGATAACTCACTTTTGATTCATATGATTCCATCCCACATTTTGGGTATTTTGTTAGAGATAGATGCAAATCTGGGAACCTTGGGATAGAAGAGGCTAAGGGTTTGTTTGGTTACGCCATTCAAATGCGACCCTTGCCTTCGATTTACCCTTTTAATCAACTGTTAGGAGTCCTCAACAAGTTGAATGAGTATTCCACTGTATTTACACTCTTCAAAACGATGGAATCCGAGGGAATCAGACCTAATTTAATTACATTTAGCACTTTGATTAATTGTTTTTGCCTAATGGGTAAGGTGGATTTCGGATTTGCTGTTGCTGGAAACATTTTCAAGAGTGGGTTTGAACCAAATATAGTTATTTTCAACACTTTGCTCAAAGGGCTTTTCAAGGAGAATAGAGTGAAGGATGCAATCCAGTTGTTTTACAAAATTACAGAGATTGGGTATACATGTACTGATGTTACCTATGGAACTATGGTAGATGGGTTATGCAAAACTGGGAATGTTGATCAAGCTTTTAAGTTGCTTCAGGATATGAAGAATGGAAATTGCAAGCCTGACATAGTAATTTACAGTGCACTCATCGACGGTCTATGTAAGGATAATCAAATACCCAAAGCCCTAAACCTCTTTGAAGAAATGATTTGCAAAGGTGTTGTGCCAAATGTCTTCACTTACAATTGTATAATTCACGGTGTATGTAGTTTAGGCATGTGGAAGGACGCTGAATGTTATGTCAACAAAATGGTGAATTCTGGAGTTACGCCAAACATAGTAACATTCAACCTCGTGATTGATGCTCTTTGCAAAGATGGGAGGACAGAAAAGGCACAAACTCACTCTCGGCATAGAAGTTAAAACTCTCAGACTTTGAAGCCATGAAGAAATTGTTTGAAAGATCCGTTGCTGCTGTTGTTATGAAGAAGAAGATTAAGGTCAGTACTTCTAACCCACAATTTACAATAGCTCATTTTGAGCAATTTGTAAGAGAGAGAATCAAATCTGGGAACCTTGGGATTGAAGAAGCCAAGGGTTTGTTCGATAACTCACTTTTTGATTCATATGATTCCATCCCACATTTTGGGTATTTTGTTAGAGATAGATGCAAATCTGGGAACCTTGGGATAGAAGAGGCTAAGGGTTTGTTTGGTTACGCCATTCAAATGCGACCCTTGCCTTCGATTTACCCTTTTAATCAACTGTTAGGAGTCCTCAACAAGTTGAATGAGTATTCCACTGTATTTCCACTCTTCAAAACGATGGAATCCGAGGGAATCAGACCTAATTTAATTACATTTAGCATTTTGATTAATTGTTTTTGCCTAATGGGTAAGGTGGATTTCGGATTTGCTGTTGCTGGAAACATTTTCAAGAGTGGGTTTGAACCAAATATAGTTATTTTCAACACTTTGCTCAAAGGGCTTTTCAAGGAGAATAGAGTGAAGGATGCAATCCAGTTGTTTTACAAAATTACAGAGATTGGGTATACATGTACTGATGTTACCTATGGAACTATGGTAGATGGGTTATGCAAAACTGGGAATGTTGATCAAGCTTTTAAGTTGCTTCAGGATATGAAGAATGGAAATTGCAAGCCTGACATAGTAATTTACAGTGCACTCATCGACGGTCTATGTAAGGATAATCAAATACCCAAAGCCCTAAACCTCTTTGAAGAAATGATTTGCAAAGGTGTTGTGCCAAATGTCTTCACTTACAATTGTATAATTCACGGTGTATGTAGTTTAGGCATGTGGAAGGACGCTGAATGTTATGTCAACAAAATGGTGAATTCTGGAGTTACGCCAAACATAGTAACATTCAACCTCGTGATTGATGCTCTTTGCAAAGATGGGAGGACAGAAAAGGCACAAACTCACTCTCGGCATAGAAGTTAAAACTCTCAGACTTTGAAGCCATGAAGAAATTGTTTGAAAGATCCGTTGCTGCTGTTGTTATGAAGAATAAGATAAAGGTCAGTGCTTCCAACCCACAATTTACAATAGCTCATTTCGAGCAATTTGTTACAGAGAGAATCAAATCTGGGAACCTTGGGATTGAAGAAGCCAAGGGTTTGTTCGATAACTCACTTTTTGATTCATATGATTCCATCCCACATTTGGGTATTTTGTTAGAGATAGATGCAAATCTGGGAACCTTGGGATAGAAGAGGCTAAGGGTTTGTTTGGTTACGCCATTCAAATGCGACCCTTGCCTTCGATTTACCCTTTTAATCAACTGTTAGGAGTCCTCAACAAGTTGAATGAGTATTCCACTGTATTTACACTCTTCAAAACGATGGAATCCGAGGGAATCAGACCTAATTTAATTACATTTAGCACTTTGATTAATTGTTTTTGCCTAATGGGTAAGGTGAATTTCGGATTTGCTGTTGCTGGATCGTGGAATCTCACCAGATGTATGTACTTTTAACATTTTAATCGACTCTACGTGCAAGAAAGGCATGGTCAAAAAGGCCCATGAGTTATTTGATTTGATGATTGAAAGGGGCGTGGAACCAAACACAATAACCTACAACGTTTTGATGGATGGATATTGTTTACACAGCCGAATGGAGGAGGCAGAAAAAGTGTTGCATTCAATGGTGGTTAGGGGTTGTGAGCCTGATGTTTTCAGCTACAACATTTTGATAAATGGGTATTGCAAGGCTAAAAAGTTGGATGAAGCAATGCAAATTTTTGAAGATATGCATATCAAGGGGTTAACACCCGATGTCATTACATACAATTCCGTGATAGATGGTTTATGCAAGGTTAGGAGAGTTGCAGCGGCGTTAGAGCTTTTTGAGAAGATGCAAGCTCAGGGAACTAGTCCAAATGTATACACATACAGTACATTATTGGATGGCTTATTTACAAATGGTAGTTATGAGGAAGCGATGAGACTATTTGAAAAGATGGATAATGATGGATTGAAAGCCGATATTGTTATCTATAATACAGTAATTAACCACATGTGCAAATCAAACAACTTGGATGAAGCGAAGAAACTCTTTGATAGTCTTCCTTCTAAGGAGTTGCAACCCAACACTCAAACATTTACTTCAATGATCAATGGGCTTATAACTAAAGGAATGCTGAAAGAATCTGAGGATTTATTCACAGAAATGGTAGAAAAGGGTCATACTCCGGATGATATTACCTATAATATTATGGTTCGAGGATCTCTTCTACATAACGATATTGATAAAGCAATGCAACTTCTCAATGCGATGATTGACAGGGGATTTTCACTGAACGCAACAAACATATCTATGGTGGAGGATTTGCTTGCAACACATGGACCAAAAAGTAAATTCATTGATTTGGTTGACAAAGTTTTGCCAAAGCACCAAAGTAAAGGTAATTTTACCAGTGTTAAGCCAGTTGTTTAAGGTAAATGTACTGTTTGGCATCTGTATTTATTTTGTTTTTATGAGGAAGGCGGAAATGAAAGTCACCTTGCATTAGTCCACTCGAAATGTTCCAAACACAAGCCACCTATTTCAAATCTGAATCTTTTTTTTCCAATGTATAATCTTTAGTTATATTTCCCTGATATTCAAGATTTTGATGAACGTAGATATCTTTCGAAGGTACCTAGATAAGTTCTCGTTTGCAGCAGTTATTGGTCTGTCTTCAGTTATCTTCATTTTCATCAGAAGTCAATAACTTTCTTAGCAGTGAACATAATCTGACATGTCCATACCATTCATGTTTCAATCTGGCATCTTATTGAAGTTCAGGATCTGAGTTCTGCACGGACCTGCAATTGGCGTGGGCATCGGAATGAGTATATTTGTTTGCTCATAGCCAAGTCTGCCGTATCTGTTAATTTGCTAAGCTTCCTTGTAGAGACAGGAGACCGTTTTGAATATAGCTACATCGTAGAAGTATATGAAACTATATTTCTATGACCTTGATTACAGATGATCCTCATCTTTGCTTCTTCTATGTTGCAAGATTTGGAATGCATGCCAATCGGTGGATGTTATGACTTATGACCGCTTTGACATGGATTTGATTACCGTTTTCCAAATCAGGAAGAGTTTCACTAGACATAAGGAAACTGCTCCGTACCAAACCCAGTAAAATGCAATTTCCACCAAGTTCTATCTTAGGATGATTATGCTGTTCATTTGAATTTCCAAATGTACACATTGTAAGAAACACCATCCAGTTTTGGGGAATCTTGTAAAAAAAATCTTCGCTGTCTTTCTTTAAAGTACACATTCCAAATGAAGTATCATAATCCTATACTAGCTCCTGAATCTCTAGAAAATGCAAATAACTATAGGAGCAACAATGGTGATTCAAGAAAATGCAAAAACATCCCGCTGTTTTCATTATAGAACATATTACAAAAGTACAATTCAAAATACATGGACCCACTGCGCCAAATAAAATTACATCATTTCGTACACAAAAAGAAACTGTCTTCATTTCTGCAAGAACCACTCTGAAGATACTATGAAAGAACTATGCAAAATAAAATCAACTTCATATCTGCTAGAACTTGAAGAAGCCCAAGAGAGTTCAATCTATTTTCCATAGATGATCAGTACATATGAAGCTTCAAAGAAGAACCTGGAGTCTATCTCACGAGTTTTCTCGATTCTTATCAACAGCCCGAGGTATTACAGTACTTTAGTTCATTTTTTTATTTTTCTATTTTATGGATAAATGGAGAAAAATTACTTAATCTTAAAGACCCTAAACCAAAGGCCTAGAAAAACTGCCAAAAAAAGACATGAACTCCAAACACATACTATATGCATACAGAGACACACCTTATCCTCAACCAAAACCATTATAGCAAGGAAGATGATCTAAACATAATATATTAGCTTTCCACCTTTCCTTAACTACTCCAACCGCAAAAGTCTGGATCCTCAAACTTCTTACTTTTAAGCATAGTGCAACACTTTGATGCCCAAGACTATCCCTGTCATCCCCTCAATAACCCTTACAAATCTTATTGTTCTTTTCCAACCAAATGCACCATTGAATTGATAAAGATAACAATTTCCACATAGCCTTGTATGTTGGAGTAAGTATGACCATTGGCAATACCACTAGTAGTCTGCCAGAGATTTGGGCATAGCCAAAGCTACCCTGCCCAAAACCATGAAGATATACCAATTCTCAAATGCCAGTGTACAAAGCAGTAGCAAATCATCAGTAGCTTACATGTATCTACTTTCCAGAAATGCAGTTTTCTTGATTCTACTCTGCAAAAGGTGGCGTCCAGACAAACAAAGCCTATCCACAATCTTTTATCTTCCATGTAAGATCGAAAAGGTCCACCATAAGCATTAAGGGCTGCACCACCAATCATCTCCCGTGCACCCCACCCACCTACAAAAGAAGAAAGGAACAAGAATTCATCTCCTTGTCGAATTCCTTTTTAAATCCCTTTTCTGTGTGACTGGAACATCTTGATTGGAAGAGCTGGATGGATAAAATGGGGGAGATGCAAAGTTCAAACTTGATGCAATTCCCAATCTGAAAATGTTATTCAGCAAAACATAGAAATAAAGGTTAAGGCTAAAAAAAAATATCTTTCAAGGGCCATATTCTTATTAAAGCTCAAGATATTTACTCACTGTTTTGCGCGGGTGGAGTCTGACTATTGTTCCTTGCAAGAGGCTCGTACCTTCTTGGACCTCTCCCTCGCACACTCTTTGGAGGATAGATCTGATCACCCTTGTAGCTTGGTAGATCTTGGACTGTTTTATAACAATTTCAATGGGGACATAACTGAGTTTTTAACAAGTCTATCCCTATGCGTCCCTTCAAGCTTAGAAATTTTCGATTTGCGACATAATAAACTTCTTTTAGGTTCCTTACCACGTCAGCTCGGAAATCTTAGAAATCTCGATCAACTTGATCTAAGAGGCAACTCATTTTCTGGTGCTATTCCGGTGTCCTTAGGAGGATTGAAATCATTGAGATTGCTTTATATTAGTGATAATAATTTCAACGGTTCACTTCCAGAGAGTCTTGGGAATCTTTCAAACCTATAAGAGTTATACATCGGCACCAAGTAGGGGATGATGGCGGGTAAACTAAACAGAGCTATGCAGAGAAAGTGAAGGCGTGCACCAAATCCTTCATTACTCCTCATCAGGATGTGCAAGATCACATACAAGAATATTTAATACTAATAATCCACCTCCCCTCTTGTCATCACCCAAGTATCTCCTTGGAGTATTTGTAAATCTCCAAGAAAGTGAGCCTAGGTATTACCTACTTGTATCCTTGATACCCTTGTATTATCTGCCTACCACTGTTTAAGATTTAAGTGATTTTAAGGAATTGAAGAGTATGAATATAACGAATAAAATGGGTGATATAGAGAGAGAGAGAGAGTACTGAGATATCAAAACCAATAAAAATTCCAAAGTTAAATCAATCAAAATGGGTATTCGAATTCGTTAGTTATACCATCGAGTTTATAGAAATCATCTACGCTTCCTGTGGCATCATCGATTTGTTCACGGGTTCAAGAAGAGGAGAACTAATTCGGTAGATTGATTTCAGAAGATTGAGAGGAAGGAGTAGTGTTGATTGAGAAAGATTGAAGTTTGCCATATGATTTGGCTTTACAGCTTAAAACTAATGTTGGTTGATTGAAAATATAGGCCAAATCGGCAGATAATTTGGCAGTTTTGAGGTGTGAAGGAAGTCTGAAATTTCTAGTGTTTGGCGCGGCAGATCATAAATGTATTTGTATTTCGTCCAAATCCATATGATATAATTTTCTCGTCAAGAATATCCATGGCATCAATCCTTGGGGTACTACAAATTGGTTCTTTAAAGTAAATGCAATATTCTTTCTCCCATACAAGATATGAGTAGCCCTTCAGCATCCATATATCTAATCTTGGCCTTGTTGGGAAACTCGATGGGGAAAATCGCACGCGGAAGCACAATGCGATCAACAAGAACTCGAAGAACCAACTCTAACCAAAAAGAATTCGAATAAAGGTAATAAAAACACAACACAAAGTTTAATTAGTTGGAAACTCTAAACAGGATCAAAACCACCCCCGACAAGCACGACGAACTTATTATCACACTAAGGGTTACAAAAGGTTACAAAGATCACTCAAACCTCACCTCTACCCTTACAGATAATCCCAGCAAGAAACCCTAGAAAAAAACCCAAAAAACCTCTCCAGAGCTAAACCCTAAATTTCTCCATTTTCTCTCTCTAACTCTTTTTCACAGTACAGATGCCTTTATCATACACTCTCTATTTATAAGCTTTCCATTAGGTCATCTCCGAAATACGCATCACGAGATAATCCATCGCTTTTGATCAAATCCCCTTCAAAACGAATTTAGAAACAACCAAACAGAGCCAAAGTCGTTCGAACGAGTTATGAGGTCGTTCGAGCGACCATAACAATCCCCTGGAATTTTGGCCCAAGCGCTCCACTCGTTCGAACGAGTTCCCACTCGTTAGAACGACTTCAACAGTTTTTGAGCCGTATTTCTAGCAGGCCTGTCCATGGAGCACGTGTAGATCTGATAGGCGAGAATCTGTAATACTCTGGAAATACTTCTCTTCCCTGCAATTTCAACTACGATATTTGTTTCCTGATGGATCAACGAATATCGTGCTCAGGTAGAGGGAAAGAAAAAGAATAAAAAGTATGGGCTAGTGGAACCCTAATAAATATTTCCAAGTATTAGTTTCAACAATTAAGAAGTGGAGATTATAGTTAGTTTCTTTGCAATTCTGATAATAATCTGTGAAAAAAAGTTGCAATAACATGAATGGTTCACATTGGAAACAATAATTACTGCTTGAAAAGGAAGGGATATTGCAAAGTAAACACTACGGCTCAGTTTGGTTCGAGGCAAACTGGATGCAAATGCAACAATTTGCATTTTCAACCGATTGTAGGTGTTTAAATTCAAGGGGAAGTAGTTGTAGGTGTTTGGTCTGTTGCAAATGCAAGTCAACTACAATCTTGACCACTTACATGTGTTTGGTTGGTTTTCATAAAGCAAATACAAAAAACTTGCAAGTGTTTGCTTCAATTAAAGTTATCCAATGCAAAAGTTGCACTTTGTGCAAAATAGACTTTTTTTTTGTATTCTGTTGCACTCAAAAATCTCTGCAATAAGATTTGCATCGAGCACTCTCTTTTCCCACCAACAAATCTCTCTTCCCACCAAAAATATATTTCTTCCCACCAAAACAGTACCAATCGTGATCAACAAAATAAAAGCCCTTTTAAAACCAAACTCTTGGTTCTTCTACTTTTAAACCCTCCAAGTTCAACAATCTCACATTAGGAAGTACGCATGTATATATCTCTCTCTCTTTATCTCTTTGTTATTGCTTTTTCATCATAAAAATAGATTTCATATTTGGTAAATGAGAGCTTTCTTCAATTTCTAAATTAATTTATCAAGTTATGAGAAGATCTGATCATGTTTGCTCTCCCTCTCTCTCTCTCCAAAAATGATTTTCAGAGTCCACCATCATCGATTTGAAGATTTCTGTAAGGTTTGATAGATACCCATCTTCTTTATTTCTCAAATGGTGTAAATATTGAATGTTTGTTTTGAATTCAACCCTGTTTTAGTCTAATTTTGTTAGTTAATTTGGGTTTTTATGGTTGATTCGTTAGTCATTAGTACTGAAATAAGCTTCTCTCTAAGTTCGCTCTAGTCTAATCTTTACTTTGCTATGAATGTACTTCCATCTAGCATGAAACTGCTTGGGGGTTACCATGGTTTTTGTAAGCTTCAACAACAGTTTTAGCGTCAATTATAATCAGGATACTGAGCCGACCTTGTGTGAATCCTTTCTCTACAGCAGCTAGGATGCTCTCACATTCTGCTATGTAAGAAGTGGTATCCCCCAACTATTTAACAGCTACCCCTTCTTAGCCTGTATTACCCCTCCTAGCTCCATCACAGTTTGCAATCATCTCACCATTGTTAGGAAGCTTCCAGTAACAAGTTTTAATGTTTTGTTGTTTTCTAGGTTTGCATTTAACTCTTAGAGCATAATTCACATTCAAATCCTCTGGAGTGTTTCTCATTGTACCTTTGGAGTGTGCGGCAGCCTTCTTTAGTGTGAAAATCATGTTTGCATATAATATATTCATCTTTGCAAATGGTCATATTAGAGGGATTAAAGCTGTTAAGTCTCTCTTGGCCAACTACCAAAATTATGCAGGTTAAGTTATCAGTAATGACAAAATTGAGTTGTTTATTGGGGGGGGGGGGGGGGGGGGGGGGGCGCGATTGAATGTTGGCAAAAAACAAAGAGTGAGAGATCTTTTGACTATACGAAGGTCTGCTTCTGAGAAATACTGGGTATCCCTCTCTTACAAGGCAGAGTGACCAAGAATGCTATCATGCCCTTGGTTGAGAAGATTAAAAAAAGAGCTACTAGCTGGGCAGGTAATTTATTATGTAGGGTTAATCCTTGTTCAGTCTGTTTTGAGCAGTCTCTCAGTGTACAACATGGGGATTTACAAATGGCCCTCTACTTTGATAATTGATTAAAGAGGGAGATAAAATTTTGAGAAACTTCTTTTGGACAGGTAATCCTGATAATATAAAAGCTTGTACTGTGGCCTGGGAAAAGACTTGCAAATCAGTGGATGAGGGGGGTATGGGTATCAGAAAATTGAAAGAAATCAATCTTTCCTTGCTGATAAAGCTGTCATGGAATTTCTGTATGTTACCCGGGGCGTGAGGGGGGAATGGAGTGAGTGAGGCGGGATAGTAGCGAAAGTTAGGAGGCGATACAGTTGTGGGGAAGAGATACTCCGGTATCCCACAAATAACATGAAAGCTCAGATTGGATGTCAGAGGGGCATCGTAGGGGTGTGTTTGAGTATAACGGATGCGGGCAACAAGCTACTTCGTGAGAGGAGTTGGATTAGGGTGCATTGATTTTTATTGGGGTGGACAGGGAGGAAATGAACGAAAGGTAATAGGAGGTCAATTAGTGAAATCGTAGAGAAGAGAGGGGGGGTCGA
This sequence comes from Kingdonia uniflora, assembly GCA_014058105.1. Lineage (NCBI taxonomy): Eukaryota > Viridiplantae > Streptophyta > Magnoliopsida > Ranunculales > Circaeasteraceae > Kingdonia > Kingdonia uniflora. The sequence continues at coordinate 1,743 of JACGCM010001181.1, read as the reverse complement.
GTAACCGTAGGGAGGGGGGAAAAAGATGAGAAGGGTGGGTGGAGAGGGAGGTACAGGAAAATATCAAGGGAATCGTGAAAAAATAAATAGAAGGAGAGTGAAATATTGGGCTTTATGTAGGGAGGGGATTCGTTTGTGATGTACGCACTAGAGAGGATAAGGTAGGGGGGTAGGGCAGCTCAATAAAGCGCATCGGAAGCCGAGGTGTGGGCTTTGTCGGTGGTCACGTTGATAAAAACAAGTGGGGTCAAAAAGGTAGGAAAGGGCAGGTGGCATTTGGGCGAGACGTGAGCGGGGGCCGTTTGGTGTGGGGGGGTGCGGCGGGGTGGGGGTAGGGGCTCCGAGGTGGTGTGTGGGGTGGTCGGTGGCAGAACGTGGTGGAGGGGTGGGGCGAGGAACTGGGCGAGAGGGTGTGGGCGAAGGTGGTCCATGTGTGGGCGTAATGGGGGGTGCTTTTGGGGGGCAGGGGGCGTGTGTCAAGTGTGGAAAATGGAAGCGACTTGCGGAAGTTTGCATGTGTCAAGGGCCATGTGTGGTCCGTGTGGGGGGAGAGTTTGAAGTCGTCTTGTGCAGTTTACGACAGGGCGCGACGGTGTGCATGTGCAAACATTGGTTCGATGCAATACGAAATGGAAGGTTACATTAGCAAGTGTTGCCGATAAGTGTCAATTGCCGGACTTATGGGTAACGGACGGGTGTGTGGGGGATTGTAGGCAGTAACACAGGAGGAGGAGTAAACAATGTTTGCGAGTGGGTTGTTGGTTTAAGGCATTATAAACAAATGCAGTTAATTATTTAATAAAAACTTTTGTGTGATTTTTTATGATTAACATACTCAACTACATTATTATTTTAACAATTTCCCAACGAAAAAAAATCTAAATCTAAATGGATCAACTGGGTCAGCATTATTTTCACTATTTTGTTGACTACACCACCTATAAGCCTTTATCGAATACATCTCCAATACTCTCCCTCAATTTTCTAGACATGTTTTCCGATCTATAGCAGGTGGCGAGCCAATAAGGAAAAATTGGTTCAGTGGGAGAGTTTATTTATTATTGGAACCTGCACTCCGTAAGAGCATACTATAGCCGTGTGTCTCGTCTTTCATAATTTCTGCAACGCGGGGGTGGGGTTTGTGAATCTTTTTTCGGTGACAAATTGGGAAGGCATGAAGAGCGCCGTTGAGAGTACCCGAAAATGGACCTTCAGTGTTCTTCCAACTTATACGTCTTCTTACCCTAGTTCATCCAGTTGTTTCATTTTCATTTCAATGGAGGAGCAGGAGCCGAAGCGTCAGGGAGGAGACACATGATTCAGTGAATCGGTGTGGGGGGACGCTTGTGGGGGGTGTGTCTCATACTTCCAGGTGTCATCTTATCCAACTAACCACTCTTTAGCGAGGTACGATAAACTCATCGTACGTGTCATCAGTGTCTACTTCCCACTCCAAGGCCTGAATACTTCCTGTAGGATTAGAATTAGTGACCAACATAATCATGCTCCAAGAATGTTTATTTTTGGGGGCAATCGCCTGAAGATCGAAGCTGTTGAGAGCCAGACTTATCTGTCTTCAAAGTGCTATGCTAGAGCGCATCTCCAATGATTCACTCACTATTCTTTTCTACTTCCAGGAAGGTCCCATCTAATTATCGACCAGATTAGAGACCCTATAGTGAAGTAGAGGCATTCCCATGCTTTGGTTAAACTTGGCAATTATAATCTAGACCATTTCATCGA